>JAWZYV010003894.1:0-25046 GCA_038373885.1 Cheiracanthium punctorium | reverse complement strand
ATGTTTAAAATCAATTAGAAAAATTAACTATTGAATTATTAGAATTTCATTAATTGGTGCAACAGCCACAAGTATAAGATGTATCCGACAACAAGATATAAAAGCTATAATTGCTTACTCCTCCATCGCTCATATAGGATTTTGTATTAATAGGAATTTTCTCATTAAATTACAATGGATTAATAGGAGCTATTATTATAATAGTAGCACATGGTTTATCCTCATCAGCACTTTTCTTCCTAGTCAATGATATTTATTTTAAATATCACACCCGAAATTTAATACTACTTAAAGGATTAATAATCATTTTCCCAAATATAGTATTTTGATGATCAATATTTATAGCTATTAATATTTCAGCTCCTCCTACAATCAATACTTTTTAGAGAAATCTTATTAATATCATCAATAATAATATGATCTAACCAAACAATCATTGTAATATTTATTATATCATTAGCTACTGCTTCATTTTCACTTTCACTCTTCATTAATATTACTCACAATAACAATAACATAAAATATTCATTCTTTAATTCAAATCAAAAAACCTTCACTTCTATATTCATGCATATAATCCCATTACTAGCTTTAATTCTTAAAATAGACTTACTTATATATTAAATATATATATATATTATAATAGTTTATTAAAACAATAGTTTGTGGAACTATAATAACAAAATTATAATAATAATAATAAAATTAATCATATTAATTTCCATTATATCCTTATTAATATCAATATTTATATTAAATAATAATATATTTATTATAACAAACAATTCCCATAATAAAAATTAATACATTCTCAATTTCTGCTGATATTATTATAGATTGAATATCAATACTATTTACAAGAACTGTAACATTTATTTCAAGATTAATTCTACTATTTAGAATTTACTATATTAATTCTAAAGAACATTATAAATTTATATTAATAATAATACTATTTATTTTATCTATAATTATTCTTATTTTAAGAAAATAAATATATTTCTTTTACTACTAGGTTGAGATGGATTAGGATTATCCTCATATGTTTTAGTAATCTACTATCAAAAATTATTCATCAGCTTCCTCTGGATCCATTACATTAATTAGAAATCGAATTGGAGATATTTTTAATTCTACTAGCCATAGGAAATAAATATAATAATCATAAATTGATCATTTTATATTAAAAAAGAATTTTTCATATTTGCCTATATTATTTATAATTTTAGCTGCTTGCTCTAAAAGAGCACAATTTCCCATTCTCAGCATGATTACCTATAGCAATAGCTGCACCAACTCCAATTTCAGCTTTAGTTCACTCATCAACTTTAGTAACAGCAGGAGTGTATATACTACTACGTATTTTATCAAATCACACTAATTTATCTATGATATTAATAATAATTGCAACCATAACTACTATCTATGCTAGAATAACAGCCTGTTGAGAACAAGATTTAAAAAAAAATTATTGCATATTCAACACTAAGACAAATCGCCATAATAATATTTGCAATTTCAATAAACAATTTTAATATTAGCCTTCTTACATTTAATTATTCATGCTCTATTTAAATCAACAATATTTATATGTGCAGGGAACCATAATCCATGAATCTATATATCAAGATATACGAATAATAGGAATAAATATAAAATCTATACACATTCCATCATCAACCCTAGGAATTACATCAACAGCTTTAATAGGAATCCCATTCATATCAGGATTTTTTTTCAAAAGACTCTATTATTGAAAATATGATTTCATCAAACATCAACTGTTTACTATCATTTTTTAATAATTATATCAATTGGAATAACAGCATCATACTCTATTCGAATAATTACTATTTCAAATAAATGAACTACAAAATCACACCCTAATTTATATAATCATATTACTACTCCTTCAATTATTCCTATAATAATTTTTAGGACCATTATCAATTTCCGCCGGCTCGATATTAACATGAATACTAATTCCAGAACAAAACTTTTTAATAAATAATTTATTCAAAACTCTTATTATACTTACTCTTATTATAGGAATAATATTAGGAATTCTATTATCTTTTAAACAAAAAAACTTTATAAACATTGGAATATCAGCAATCTCAATCTGATTTTTTACATATTTTATCCGTTTATACCAAAAAAACTTATCCTCTAACTCAATATTAGTATTTTTAAAAAAATGATAAAACAATGAATAGAAAACTATGGACCAAATAATATTTACTATTTATTTAGCAACTCATCTAATATAATAAATATACTAAAAATAAGACCTATAATAATACTCTTTATAATAATAATTCTAATTCCTATTATACTAATAATTTATTAATATAGCTTATATTTAAAAGCAATTTATTGAAGATAAAAAATAACTACATCTTCATCATGAAATAATGATGTGTTAAACACTACTTTAATCACCTTTTGAGTCGAAATCAAACCGCTCCCGCACTTAACTATGTAGCTTATCGCTATTAAAAAAGTTAGCAGCTTTTTAAAACACTATTCATATGGATTAACCATGTCAACTAATTGCAAATCAGTTATTATTTACTAAAAAATACCAAAAAATTAATTATTCTTCTTTTTCGGTCCCCCCTGGGCCGAAAAAAAAGGGGGGACCTCCTACCTATGTCCTTCTTCTCATTAACAATGAAATGCATTTATGCTAATTTCTATTGGCAGATCAGTGCATTAAGTTTAAGACTTAATTACAATATTTAATCAATCTAATGCCCCATAACTATATTCATATAACAATCCAACAATTAATACTATTAAAAAAAAATAATAAATACCCATAAACCAAGTTCACTCTCTAATAAAAAAGGAAGAGGAATTATTAATGAAACTTCAACATCAAAAATTATAAACAAAATTGAAATTAAAAAAAAAAACGATAAGAAAATATATATCGAGTCAAAGAATTATAATCAAAACCACATTCATATGCTCTTATTATTTCTATATCGATTAATTTTTTATAATATAACAACCCAAATAATAAATATACCACAAATACAAGAAAAAAAACAACAAAAAAAAAATAATATAACTAATTTTAGTTCTTTTTAATTGGAAATTAAACGTACCCTATACTTATTTATTATATACCTCATCAATATATTACAGAAAATAAAAATAATCAAACTACATCTACAAAATGTCAATATCAAGCTGCTGCTTCAAAACCAAAATGATGAGATCTAGATATTTCTGAATTTAATATTCGCAATCATATAATAAATAAAAATAATGTTCCAATAATTACATGAAATCCATGAAAGCCAGTTGCTATAAAAAAAAATTGATCCATAAACCGAATCAGAAATTCTAAATGAAGCTATAGTATATTCAAAATATTGTAATATTAAAAAAATATAATCCTAATATTCAAGTAAGTATTAATGATTTCTTAGCAATTATAAAATTATTATTAAAGTATTGCTTGATGACATCATGTAATAGAAACTCCTGACGCTAATAAAATAACAGTATTTAATAACGGAACTTGAAATGGATTAAAAAGCAATAATCCCAGAAGGAGGTCAAGAAACCCCTAATTCCATATTAGGACTTAATCTTGAATGAAAAAATGCTCAAAAAAATGAAATAAAAAAAAATACTTCTCTAACAATAAATAAAAATTATTCCTACTATTAATCCTCTTAAAACTATAGATGAATGATTTCCTTGATACGTTCTTTCCCGAATTACATCTCGTCATCAGAATATAGAAACAAAAATTATTATTAAAATAGATATAAAAAACATATCAGCCTCAAAAAAAGAAAATATTTTAATTATTCTTATTATTACACCTAAAGCTCCAAAACCCGCTAATAATGGTCAAGGGGATATATTAACTATATGATAGGGATGATAAAACTTTTCCAAAAGTTAATAATATTCTAATGCATATAATAATAATAAAATTCTAAATACAAAAACCTTGAATAACTGCAACACCAAATTCTAATACTAATAAAATTCTCTGAAATATTAATGATGCAGAAAATCCAAATAATCTAATTGTTCTAATTCTAGATAATAATCCAACAATTAAATGTCCTGCCATTATATTAGCTGCTAATCGAACAGATAAAGTAAAAGGACGAATAATATGACTAATTGATTCAATTAATACTATTAAAGGAGCTAATACAATAGGTGCTCCTTCTGGAACTAAAATGAGCAGCTCTGTTAATAAAAATTTTTAGATCACCCTATAATAAAAAAAAGATAATCATAATACAACTCCAAATCCAAGTGTAATAACTAAATGAGCTGTTCCAGTAAAAAATAAAAGGGAATAATCCCAATAAATTATTAGCAATTAAATATATAAATGTTATCGTAACAATAAAAATTTAATGCTATATAATTAGGTATTGATACTTCTTTAAATACTTTTCTAACACCTAAAAAATACAGATTTAAATACTAAAAAAAATCCACTTTCAATAAGATAATATTTAGAAGGGTAGTATATTAAAAATCATACCTAAAATTATTCATCCAATAGGTAATATAAAATAAGATGTGGGATCAAATACAGAAAATAAAACTCATTATCATAATAAATTAATATTTTTATTAATTAGTATAAATCCACTACTAACACATAGCTTATATAAAACTTTATAAAAAAAAAAAATCTAAAACAATTAAAATTAATAAAAACAACTATAAAAAATAGACATAAATCAATATATTGGTATTAACTGAGGAATTTACTCATCTTTAATTTGACAAATTAATATTAATTTAACTATATTATTCATAATTAATTTAAGAGACTAACACCTAATCGGCCACTATACTTTTTAATATTAAATATTATAATATAGATAAAAAACTTTATTTGAGGTATAATTAATATAGAAATAGGCATAAATCTATGATTAGCCCCACAAATCTCAGAACACTGACCAGAAAATATACCTACCCGATTAAATAATAATATTAATTGATTTAACCGACCTGGAACAGCATCAGCCTTTACCCCTAAAGAAGGGATGGTCCAAGAATGAATTACATCATTACTTGCTACAATTATTCGAATTACACTTTTATAAGGAACAGCTAAAACAATTATCAACATTCAAAAGTCGAAAAATTCTATCCTCATCTCTTTTTATATAAGAATCAAATATATTTAAATCAAAATTTCTATATTCATAAGATCAATATCATTGATGTCCTATAACCTTAATAGTTAAATCATAATCTCCAGACTCCTCTATTAAATATAATAAACGTAAAGACGGAAAAGCAATAAATAATAAAAATACAGCAGGTAAAATAGTTCAAATTCTCTCTAATTCTTGACCTTCAAATATTTTTAAATTAAAAAAATTGTTTAAACAAGAACTAATTAATATATATCCTACAATAATTATAATCATAATTATAATTATTATAGTATAATCATGAAAAAAAAATTAAATATTCCATAACAGGAGAAAACACCATTTTGAAAATATAATGAACCTCAAACAGACAAATATTATAAATATATTAAATTTAATTGATTATAAGTATGATTCAAAGGAGGAATATTATTAATTCATTCTAATGAAGAAGTAACAGAATAACTATTATATAAAGAAAATTTTATAACTAATCTTTCTCAAATAATATAAATAAATATAATTACAGCAAATAAAGATAATAATGACCCTAAAGATGAAATTATATTTCAAAATAAATATACATCAGGATAATCTGAATATCGACGCGGTATTCCATTTAAACCTAAAAAATGTTGAGGAAAAAAAGTTATATTAACACCAATAAACATAATGTAAAATTGTAATTGAGATTTTTTCTCATTTAAATATACACCAAAAAATAAAGGAAATCAATAAGTTACCCCAGCTAAAATAGCAAATACAGCTCCTATTCTTAATACATAATGAAAATGAGCAACAACATAATATGTGTCATGTAATACAATATCTAAAGAAGAATTAGATAATACAACTCCTGTAATACCCCCTAAAGTAAATAAAAATACAAATCCAATACTTCATAATATAGAAGTACTAATTTTAAAATATGAACCATGTAAAGTAGCTATTCAACTAAATACTTTAATACCTGTTGGAACAGCAATAATTATAGTAGCTGCAGTAAAATAAGCACGAGTATCAACATCCATTCCAACAGAAAACATATGGTGAGCTCAAACAACAAAAACCTATACCACCAATTCCAACTATAGCATAAATTATACCTAAAGAACCAAATGGTTCTCGCTTACCTACTGAAGAACTAATAATATGTGAAATAAGTCCAAATCCCGGTAAAATCAAAATATATACTTCAGGATGACCAAAAAATCAAAATAAATGTTGAAATAAAATAGGATCTCCTCCTCCAGCTGGATCAAAAAAAGAAGTATTAAAATTTCGATCCGTCAATAATATTGTAATAGCACCAGCTAATACAGGTAAAGATAATAATAATAAAACAGCTGTAATTAATACAGATCATACAAATAAAGGAACCTTCTCTATTCTTATTCTATACAGACGTATATTAATAATAGTAGAAATAAAATTAATTGCTCCTATAATTGAAGAAATACCAGCTAAATGTAAAGAAAAAATAGCAAAATCAACAGATCTTCCTGCATGACCTATTACAGAAGCCAAAGGAGGATATACTGTTCAACCAGCCCCAACACCTATTTCTACTATAGATGAAATAAATAATAAAAACAAAGATGGGGGTAATAATCAAAATCTTAAATTATTCATTCGAGGAAAAGCCATATCAGGAGCTCCCAATATTAAAGGAACTATTCAATTTCCAAATCCTCCAATTAAAATTGGTATAACTATAAAAAAAAATTATAACAAAAGCATGAGCTGTTACCACAACATTATACAATTGATCATCACCTAAAAAAGATCCAACTTGTCCTAACTCTATTCGAATTAAAACTCTTATAGCAGTTCCAGCCATAGCTGATCAAGCACCAAATATAAAATACAATGTTCCAATATCCTTATGATTAGTTGAATATAATCATCGCAGTATCTATATCTATTAGTTTACTAAACATTAAATTGCAAATTTAATAAAAATCATATGATGGTGAATTGTAAATTCACATTAGAGCACTTTTAACTTTGAAGGTTAACAGAACATTATCTTATTTATATAAAATATAAAAAAAAAAATAAAAATTATTATTAATAATATTCCAATAAATCTAAAATAATCCTTTTTATAAAAATTTTTTATTATAAAATTTATTCTTCATAATATTTCATATTTATAACCTAAAATAGTATCATATAACAAACGAATATATACATAAAATATAATTACAGATACAATTAACAATATAAAAACATAAAAAATATCAACTATAAAAATATAATATAAAGTAACTATTTTCAAAAAAAAATCCCAATATAGGTGGTATACCACCTATACTTATTATTCTTAAAAAAAATCATCATTTACCCTTTATCTTATTAACTATAGATATTCTAATAATTTCCTCATCTATTAAAATATAAACAACTCTAATTAATATAATTATGTATATAAATATATATATAAATCAATATATATTATCAATTATTATACAACTTATAATCCATCCTAAATGGTGAACAGAAGAATAAGCCAATAATTCCTTAATATTTATTTGATTAAAAGAACCAATTACACCAATAAACAAACTTAGTACTCCAATTATTCACAAAATAGAACTAACAAATATTATTATAATCAACAAAGGAATAATCTTTTGAAAAGTTATTAATATATATCTAGAAACCCAATTTATACCTTTAACAACAGAAGGAAATCAAAAAAAGAAAGGTCCAGCTCCTACCTTTAATCTAAGTATTAATAATACTAACAAATCTATTTTAAATAATCCAGAAAACAATAATCTTAAAAAAAAAGCAGAACTCATTCTTTGAATAAAAAAATATTTATAACAAGATTCTAAATTATACAAATCATAACGTTTATAAACTAATATAATATAAGAAATTATATTAATTTCTAAACCTAATCATAATAAAAATCAATCATTACAATTTATTACTAATAAAAATCTAATTAAATACAAAACAAAAAATAACAAAAAAGAAGGGACTATTATTTTTTCATATATGAGGTATGAACCCATTAGCTTAACTAGCTGACATTACAAACAATATAAAAACATTTATATATACTCCTATAACTAATTAGAAAGACCTAAGTTTAAAACCTAATCTTATAATTTAATAATAATATCATGAAAATAAAAACTATTATATTAATTCAAGTGATCTAATTCAATTAAAAAGATCAAATTGCCATAAGATAACAACATAATAAACTTCTAAAGACCTTATAAAAAAATTAAATTATGACCTCGATGTCAAATTAAATAACCTAAATTAAGCAAAGAAATAAAAGGAAGTCGATCGACTTCTCAAAAACTACATGATTTGAATCCAGAGAGTATAAACCAAATCAATTTATATCTTCTAAAATTTCTCTTACAATACAAAAAGGACTAAAAAGCTAATTACATTATTTATCAAAAGTTACACATTTATAAAAAAATTATATGTCATAAAACATTTATGTATATATATATATATATGTATATTTTAATTATTAATAATAAACATTTTATATAGTCATAAAACATTTATGTATATATATATGTATATTTTAATTATTAATAATAAACATTTTATATATGTTATAAAACATTTATGTATATATGCTCCTATAACAATTACTTCTAAAAGAAGTGATAGAGCATGGAGGGAAAAGGTACTTAATATAACTACGTAATTATGTAAATAAATATCTAACATTTAAATGTAGTAGTTCTACGGAGGTCTTTGTGGACCTCCTAGAACTACATTATTTAATTAATTCATTTTTATATATTAAATAAATAAACAAAAGCAAATAAATGATAAATAATATTAATTATTACTTATATATAAAAGACAAAGATTTAATCAAATGACATAGTAGAGTCATCTATGGGTAGTATTGGAGGCCCCTTTTTGGGGGCCAGGGGCCTCCAAAACTACCATAGGATACATTAACAATTTTTAAAATGTAATAATTTTTAGTTTGCCAACATATTAGGAAACATTAAAAATTTACTTAAAATTAATTAAATAATGGGATCAAATAATAAATGGATACCTTAAAAAAAACTTATGGTATAAATTACATATGTATATATGCTCCTATAACAATTACTTCAAATGAAATGATAGAGCATAGGAGGAAATAAATATTTATACTAATTGTTGTAACTCATATCTATAATATAAAAGGATTGTAATTCTAGGAGGTCTTTGTGGACCTCCTAGAACTACAATCATTATATATCATAATAATTTGTTATATTAATAATGTTTTAGTATTTTTCTAGGAAAAAAAAGATAATTATGGGAAAAATTTTATAGAACATGCATTTTTTATATATATAAATCCTTACGGATTTATAGCCATTTTAATTTCCAACGCGTTGGAAATTAAAACGGATACCTTTCAAAAACTTTGGGTATAAATTTTTGATGGCGGCCTAAAAATCGAATCTCTTGCTTTTAAAAAAAAACAACAATTTCTGTACGGGGGGGGGTAAAATTGCAAAATTTTTACAAAAAACAGAAAATTACAAATATTTTAACTTTTATACATTATTAATTTTTTATTAATTCTTTATAAATTTACAAAATTTATGTTTTTACTTAAACTAATTAGAAAGACCTAAGTTTAAAACCTAATCTTATAATTTAATAATAATATCATGAAAATAAAAACTATTATATTAATTCAAGTGATCTAATTCAATTAAAAAGATCAAATTGCCATAAGATAACAACATAATAAACTTCTAAAGACCTTATAAAAAAAATTAAATTATGACCTCGATGTCAAATTAAATAACCTAAATTAAGCAAAGAAATAAAAGGAAGTCGATCGACTTCTCAAAAACTACATGATTTGAATCCAGAGAGTATAAACCAAATCAATTTATATCTTCTAAAATTTCTCTTACAATACAAAAAGGACTAAAAAGCTAATTACATTATTTATCAAAAGTTACACATTTATAAAAAAATTATATGTCATAAAACATTTATGTATATATATATATATATGTATATTTTAATTATTAATAATAAACATTTTATATAGTCATAAAACATTTATGTATATATATATGTATATTTTAATTATTAATAATAAACATTTTATATATGTTATAAAACATTTATGTATATATGCTCCTATAACAATTACTTCTAAAAGAAGTGATAGAGCATGGAGGGAAAAGGTACTTAATATAACTACGTAATTATGTAAATAAATATCTAACATTTAAATGTAGTAGTTCTACGGAGGTCTTTGTGGACCTCCTAGAACTACATTATTTAATTAATTCATTTTTATATATTAAATAAATAAACAAAAGCAAATAAATGATAAATAATATTAATTATTACTTATATATAAAAGACAAAGATTTAATCAAATGACATAGTAGAGTCATCTATGGGTAGTATTGGAGGCCCCTTTTTGGGGGCCAGGGGCCTCCAAAACTACCATAGGATACATTAACAATTTTTAAAATGTAATAATTTTTAGTTTGCCAACATATTAGGAAACATTAAAAATTTACTTAAAATTAATTAAATAATGGGATCAAATAATAAATGGATACCTTAAAAAAACTTATGGTATAAATTACATATGTATATATGCTCCTATAACAATTACTTCAAATGAAATGATAGAGCATAGGAGGAAATAAATATTTATACTAATTGTTGTAACTCATATCTATAATATAAAAGGATTGTAATTCTAGGAGGTCTTTGTGGACCTCCTAGAACTACAATCATTATATATCATAATAATTTGTTATATTAATAATGTTTTAGTATTTTTCTAGGAAAAAAAAGATAATTATGGGAAAAATTTTATAGAACATGCATTTTTTATATATATAAATCCTTACGGATTTATAGCCATTTTAATTTCCAACGCGTTGGAAATTAAAACGGATACCTTTCAAAAACTTTGGGTATAAATTTTTGATGGCGGCCTAAAAATCGAATCTCTTGCTTTTAAAAAAAAACAACAATTTCTGTACGGGGGGGGGTAAAATTGCAAAATTTTTACAAAAAACAGAAAATTACAAATATTTTAACTTTTATACATTATTAATTTTTTATTAATTCTTTATAAATTTACAAAATTTATGTTTTTACTTAAACTAATTAGAAAGACCTAAGTTTAAAACCTAATCTTATAATTTAATAATAATATCATGAAAATAAAAACTATTATATTAATTCAAGTGATCTAATTCAATTAAAAAGATCAAATTGCCATAAGATAACAACATAATAAACTTCTAAAGACCTTATAAAAAAATTAAATTATGACCTCGATGTCAAATTAAATAACCTAAATTAAGCAAAGAAATAAAAGGAAGTCGATCGACTTCTCAAAAACTACATGATTTGAATCCAGAGAGTATAAACCAAATCAATTTATATCTTCTAAAATTTCTCTTACAATACAAAAAGGACTAAAAAGCTAATTACATTATTTATCAAAAGTTACACATTTATAAAAAAATTATATGTCATAAAACATTTATGTATATATATATATGTATATTTTAATTATTAATAATAAACATTTTATATAGTCATAAAACATTTATGTATATATATATATATGTATATTTATTATTAATAATAAACATTTATATAGTATAAACATTATGTATATATATATATGTATATTTTAATTATTAATAATAACATTTTATATATGTTATAAAACATTTATGTATATATGCTCCTATAACAATTACTTCTAAAAGAAGTGATAGAGCATGGAGGGAAAAGGTACTTAATATAACTACGTAATTATGTAAATAAATATCTAACATTTAAATGTAGTAGTTCTACGGAGGTCTTTGTGGACCTCCTAGAACTACATTATTTAATTAATTCATTTTTATATATTAAATAAATAAACAAAAGCAAATAAATGATAAATAATATTAATTATTACTTATATATAAAAGACAAAGATTTAATCAAATGACATAGTAGAGTCATCTATGGGTAGTATTGGAGGCCCCTTTTTGGGGGCCAGGGGCCTCCAAAACTACCATAGGATACATTAACAATTTTTAAAATGTAATAATTTTTAGTTTGCCAACATATTAGGAAACATTAAAAATTTACTTAAAATTAATTAAATAATGGGATCAAATAATAAATGGATACCTTAAAAAAACTTATGGTATAAATTACATATGTATATATGCTCCTATAACAATTACTTCAAATGAAATGATAGAGCATAGGAGGAAATAAATATTTATACTAATTGTTGTAACTCATATCTATAATATAAAAGGATTGTAATTCTAGGAGGTCTTTGTGGACCTCCTAGAACTACAATCATTATATATCATAATAATTTGTTATATTAATAATGTTTTAGTATTTTTCTAGGAAAAAAAAGATAATTATGGGAAAAATTTTATAGAACATGCATTTTTTATATATATAAATCCTTACGGATTTATAGCCATTTTAATTTCCAACGCGTTGGAAATTAAAACGGATACCTTTCAAAAACTTTGGGTATAAATTTTTGATGGCGGCCTAAAAATCGAATCTCTTGCTTTTAAAAAAAAACAACAATTTCTGTACGGGGGGGGGTAAAATTGCAAAATTTTTACAAAAAACAGAAAATTACTACAAGTAGTGTAAAAAGACACATAAAAATTTGATTTTTAAAGAAATGAAATCATTCTGTAGTATAAAAATAAGGTAAACTATATGTTACATTAATATTAGGATCCAAAAATAATTTACTCTTAATAACACTTATAAATATTTATAATATTAAAGATAATTATATTATAAATAAACAAACTAACGTGCCAGCAGTTGCGGTTATACATTATATAAATTCATATATATTTATATTAAACAATTAATATAATTCAAAAATTTACTTTCAAGTGAAATTGAATAAATTTATACTTTAAATAATATTAAATTTAAAACTAAAACTAAAAATAGGATTAGATACCCTAGTATCTTTAGATAATTAAAGGTAGTAAATAAATTAAAACCTACTTACAACGGCGGCTTTTACCTTTATTAGAGGAATCTGTTTTATAATCGAAAATACACGATAAATTTAACTTAATTTAATAATTTATATATCACCATCAAGAATTAATACAAATAATTATTCAAAATAAAAAATAAAAAGTTAGGTCAAGGTTTAATCTACAAATAAGTCTAAAATGGATTACAATAAAAATATTTAAGGAATAAAACTAAAACTTTTTAAGAAAAAGGATTTATAAGTAATATATTAATATTATTATTATATGAATAAAGATCGTCAAGTGCACATATCGCCCGTCACCCTTATCTCAAGATAAGGTAAGTCGTAACACAGTTAATATTTTGGAAAAAGTATTAAGGAATAAAAAGCTTTTACAGCATTTCACTTACACTGAAAATAACTAAAAATAATAAATCCTTATTAAAATTTACTAAAAATAAATATTCAATTAATTTAAATAAACATTAAAATTTAACTGAAAAGATAAATTAATTATTAAAAAGAAAAACAATTTTCCTTTTGTATCAGGAACAAATTATTACACTTAATAATAATAATTTCTCGAAAAGAAATGATCTATTATTTTTAAACAATTTTTGTTTCATAAAACTAATTTAATTAATAATAGTTATTAAACATATCCGAATTTCTTAATATCTAGTTTTCTAAAAAAACAAACAATACTAATACATAATAAAATAAATTATTATAATTATTAAATAAAATCAAATAAAAAAAAAGAACTAATAGTATCCAAAATGTTTAATAACCATTTTTTGTTTAATTATAATACCAACATTAGAATTACATTACAAAAATAATAATAATATCTATATAAATAAATTATTAATTTAATTAAATTAATTCACCTATAACTGAATGACTGTTTATCAAAAACATTTCTAATAGAATAATTATTATTAGTAAAATCTGCTCAATGATAATTAAATAGCCGCAGAATCTGTGCTAAGGTAGCATAATAATTTGTTTTTTAAATAAAGACTAGAATAAAAGATTTTACATTCCAGTTAATTTATTTAATATTACAATTTTAAATTTTTTTAAATGTAAAAAAACATTTATAAATAAGTTAGACAATAAGACCCCGTTGAATTTTATCATTATTTAACTGGGGCAGTTAATTAATTAAAATTTTAATAAATATAATTAAAAATTGATCTAATTCAATTAAAAAGATCAAATTACCATGGGGATAACAGCATAATAAATTTTCAAAGACCTTATAAAAAAATTAGATTATGACCTCGATGTTGAATTAATAACCTAAATTAAGCAAAAGAAATAAAAGGAAGTCTGTTCGACTTTTCAAAAATTACATGATTTGAGTTCAGACCGGTGTAAACCAGGTCGGTTTATATCTTCTAGAATTTTTTTTACAGTACGAAAGGACCTAAAAAGCTAATTACATTATTTATTTGGCAGATCAATGCATTAGAATTAGAATCTAAATAAAGTAAAATTACCTTTATTATAAATTATATAATTATTACAATCAGAATCTTAATCAGAGTAGCTTTCTATACAATTTTAGAACGAAAGATTCTAAGATACATACAAATTCGAAAAGGGCCTAATAAAGTAGGATTTATAGGACTATTACAACCATTCAGAGATGCTTTAAAACTCTTTAACAAAAACCTTTCATATTCAGAAATAATAAATATATTATTATCAATTTCTACACCAGCTATATCCTTATTAATCTCTATATTAATTATCCCTATTATTAATTTTAATAATTTTTCAATATATGACAATAAACATAATATCTTATTATTTTTTATTATTTCAAGAATGGCTGTATATATTATTTTAATTATTGGATGATCTACTAATTCAAAATATAGAAATTTAGGATCAATCCGAAGTGTAGCTCAAATAATTTCATATGAAGTATCATTCTTTATAATTTTACTATTTATTTCTATCTTAGCATTCTCTTATTCATTCCATGAAATAATATTATCTCAGAATATATTAATATTTTTCATTGGAAATATTAGACTATTTATTATATGAATTACATCCTGTTTAGCAGAAACTAATCGAGCACCATTTGATTTCGCCGAAGGTGAATCTGAATTAGTATCAGGATTCAATGTAGAATATATAGGGGGATGATTTGCCTTAATTTTTCTTGCAGAATATATAAGAATAATTGTATTAAGAATAATTACAACTATCATATTTTTTACATTCCCTAAAATATTAATATCCCCTATTATTCTTATCATTATTACTATTACATTACTATGAGTACGAGCAACTTATCCACGATTTCGATATGATTTACTAATGAATCTAAGATGAAAAATATTTTTACCTGTATCATTATTTATCGTTATTATTCCTATAAACCTTTTATTTTCATTTATATAATATTATATAATTAATAAATTATGTTTTTACTTAAACTAATTAGAAAGACTTTAAAGTATAAACTTAATAACTGCTTTCAAAACAATTAATATTAAAATCACAATATAATAAAATCTTGAACCTTATATACCATTCAAAATACAAATAATATAAAAAAATATATAAATCTAAAAAATATTCCTACAACCATATAAGGTAATTCAACAACACAAGCTCCAATTCAAGTCAATAATAATCAATTAACTACATATAATCAATATATATATTTTATATAATAATACATTATTATTCTACGAAATTTATGTACAAGAAAAAAAGGAATAAAATAAAGAATCATTACAGATATAATCAAAGCAAAAACCCCTCCAACCTTGCTAGGAATAGATCGTAAAATAGTATAAGCAAATAAAAAATATCATTCAGGTTGAATATGGACAGGAGTTACTAAAGGATCAGAAGAAATAAAATTTTCCACATCCATAAATATATAAGGATATAATATACATAAAAAGAAAAAAAATATAAAAAAAACAAAAAAACCATAAAAATCCCTTACTCTAAAATAAGGGTGAAAATAAACCCTATCATAATCTCTTGAAACTCCTACAGGATTTCTAGATCCCGTCTCATGAAGAAAAAACAAATGCAATAATACTATAAATAAAACAATAAAAGGTAAAATAAAATGAAAAGCAAAAAAACGTGTTAAAGTAGGATTTCCTACAGCAAAACCTCCTCAAACTCATTCTACTAATATTACACCTATATAAGGAATTGCAGACAATAAATTAGTAATAACAGTAGCTGCCCAAAAAGATATCTGACCTCAAGGTAATACATAACCTAAAAAAGCTGCTGCTATTGATAATAATAAAATAGTCACCCCACTTAATCAAGTTTTCTTAAAATAATAAGATCTATAGTAAAGTCCACGACCAATATGAATATATATTAATAAAAAAAATATTCTAGCCCCATTAGCATGGATTCTACGAATTAATCAACCATAATTTACATCTCGTATTATATGAATAATTACATCAAAGGATAAATTTACATCACCTCTAAAATGAAAAGATAAAAATAAACCAGACAAAATCTGAATTATTAAAAATAACCCTAATAAAGATCCGAAATTTCAAAAATATCTTAATCTAGAAGGTGATGGTAAATCTACAAGAGAACCTCTTACAATTCCTAATAACTTATCCTTCCTACGAACTGTAATAAAAATTAATCATAATTTAATCTATCAAATTAACCCTTTACTCAGGCACCTAAATAAATTCGAATAGAACCCTCATCTATTGAACTCAATCATACTACTACTAATATTATAATTAACAAAAATACCACTATAAAAATAGTAAAAACTCTAAAATATGATAACCACAAAGATAAACTTATATGAAAAAAATCAAATTTATAAAAAAATACTTCAAAACCTAATATTAATATTACTAAAATTAATAAAACATAAAAAACATTATAACTTTCAAATCTTTCATTAGGAATTAATCTAACTATATAAGTAAATACTACTATTATTCCTCTTAACATCACTATTACTAATAAATATCCAAACCAATAACCTGATAAAATATTATATATTATCATAGAATATAAAATTACAATTAATATTAATATACTAACTATTAATATTGGTTGAACTCTAATAATAAATATAATTCCAAACAAAAATAATATTATTTCCAAAAGTTCTAATTAATTTATTAAAATATCTACTTTGGATGTAGAAAAAACATAAATTAATTCAATACTTACAATAATTATATTTAGAATAATAAGAACATGTTGATGACGAAAAAATATCATTATAATATTATTAAGATTAGAACTTTTAATCCTATCTATATTCTCAATATTATCTATTTACTTAGACATATCATCTAATACATCTCTACTTATTATATTAGTAATTATAGTTAGAGGTTCTAGAATAGGTCTAAGACTAATAATTTCAATATCACATTCACACAAATCATCTAATTCAATATATATTAATATGTTAACTTTTGACAAAAATAATTGTAGTATCTATAATATCTATTATTATAATCAAATCATTACCCATAATAATTATAATTTTATTTATTATAAAAATATTTATATCTTATAATATTTGTAATTATTCTAACTTATATATTATTAATAATAAAATAACTACAGACATAATCTCAATAATTATATTAATACTAACTATTATTACAATCATACTAATTTTAATCTCCTCATCAAATTTCAAAAGAATTACATCTACTATTACACCTATATTCTTAATACTAATAATAATATTTATAATAAGAAATGTAATAAACTTTTACATTTTATTTGAATTAATCTTAATTCCAACTTTAATTTTAATTACAATACAAGGAATACAATCAGAACGAATTCAAGCAAGAATTTATTTAATAATTTATACTATTACAGCATCATTACCACTTCTTACCAGAATCATTATAATAAAAGCTAACCTTTCATTTACAATTCTAAACATTTTAATATTCAAATTTAACATAATTATTTTTTTCCTAATAGCATTTCTAATTAAATCTCCAATATATTTATTTCACTTATGATTACCAAAAGCACATGTAGAAGCACCACTCGAAGGATCAATAGTACTTGCAGCAATTCTATTAAAAATAGGAGGATATGGATTAATTCGATTCATACCTTTATGTTTAAAATCAATTAGAAAAATTAACTATTGAATTATTAGAATTTCATTAATTGGTGCAACAGCCACAAGTATAAGATGTATCCGACAACAAGATATAAAAGCTATAATTGCTTACTCCTCCATCGCTCATATAGGATTTGTATTAATAGGAATTTTCTCATTAAATTACAATGGATTAATAGGAGCTATTATTATAATAGTAGCACATGGTTTATCCTCATCAGCACTTTTCTTCCTAGTCAATGATATTTATTTTAAATATCACACCCGAAATTTAATACTACTTAAAGGATTAATAATCATTTTCCCAAATATAGTATTTTGATGATCAATATTTATAGCTATTAATATTTCAGCTCCTCCTACAATCAATACTTTTAGAGAAATCTTATTAATATCATCAATAATAATATGATCTAACCAAACAATCATTGTAATATTTATTATATCATTAGCTACTGCTTCATTTTCACTTTCACTCTTCATTAATATTACTCACAATAACAATAACATAAAATATTCATTCTTTAATTCAAATCAAAAAACCTTCACTTCTATATTCATGCATATAATCCCATTACTAGCTTTAATTCTTAAAATAGACTTACTTATATATTAATATATATATATATTATAATAGTTTATTAAAACAATAGTTTGTGGAACTATAATAACAAAATTATAATAATAATAATAAAATTAATCATATTAATTTCCATTATATCCTTATTAATATCAATATTTATATTAAATAATAATATATTTATTATAACAACAATTCCCATAATAAAAATTAATACATTCTCAATTTCTGCTGATATTATTATAGATTGAATATCAATACTATTTACAAGAACTGTAACATTTATTTCAAGATTAATTCTACTATTTAGAATTTACTATATTAATTCTAAAGAACATTATAAATTTATATTAATAATAATACTATTTATTTTATCTATAATTATTCTTATTTTAAGAAATAATATATTTCTTTTACTACTAGGTTGAGATGGATTAGGATTATCCTCATATGTTTTAGTAATCTACTATCAAAATTATTCATCAGCTTCCTCTGGATCCATTACATTAATTAGAAATCGAATTGGAGATATTTTAATTCTACTAGCCATAGGAATAAATATAATAATCATAAATTGATCATTTTATATTAAAAAAGAATTTTCATATTTGCCTATATTATTTATAATTTTAGCTGCTTGCTCTAAAAGAGCACAATTCCCATTCTCAGCATGATTACCTATAGCAATAGCTGCACCAACTCCAATTTCAGCTTTAGTTCACTCATCAACTTTAGTAACAGCAGGAGTGTATATACTACTACGTATTTTATCAAATCACACTAATTTATCTATGATATTAATAATAATTGCAACCATAACTACTATCTATGCTAGAATAACAGCCTGTTGAGAACAAGATTTAAAAAAAATTATTGCATATTCAACACTAAGACAAATCGCCATAATAATATTTGCAATTTCAATAAACAATTTAATATTAGCCTTCTTACATTTAATTATTCATGCTCTATTTAAATCAACAATATTTATATGTGCAGGAACCATAATCCATGAATCTATATATCAAGATATACGAATAATAGGAATAAATATAAAATCTATACACATTCCATCATCAACCCTAGGAATTACATCAACAGCTTTAATAGGAATCCCATTCATATCAGGATTTTTTTCAAAAGACTCTATTATTGAAAATATGATTTCATCAAACATCAACTGTTTACTATCATTTTTAATAATTATATCAATTGGAATAACAGCATCATACTCTATTCGAATAATTACTATTTCAAATAAATGAACTACAAAATCACACCCTAATTTATATAATCATATTACTACTCCTTCAATTATTCCTATAATAATTTTAGGACCATTATCAATTTCCGCCGGCTCGATATTAACATGAATACTAATTCCAGAACAAAACTTTTTAATAAATAATTTATTCAAAACTCTTATTATACTTACTCTTATTATAGGAATAATATTAGGAATTCTATTATCTTTTAAACAAAAAAACTTTATAAACATTGGAATATCAGCAATCTCAATCTGATTTTTACATATTTTATCCGTTATACCAAAAAACTTATCCTCTAACTCAATATTAGTATTTTTAAAAAATGATAAACAATGAATAGAAAACTATGGACCAAATAATATTTACTATTTATTTAGCAACTCATCTAATATAATAAATATACTAAAAATAAGACCTATAATAATACTCTTTATAATAATAATTCTAATTCCTATTATACTAATAATTTATTAATATAGCTTATATTTAAAGCAATTTATTGAAGATAAAAATAACTACATCTTCATCATGAAATAATGATGTGTTAAACACTACTTTAATCACCTTTTGAGTCGAAATCAAACCGCTCCCGCACTTAACTATGTAGCTTATCGCTATTAAAAAGTTAGCAGCTTTTTAAACACTATTCATATGGATTAACCATGTCAACTAATTGCAAATCAGTTATTATTTACTAAAAAATACCAAAAATTAATTATTCTTCTTTTTCGGTCCCCCTGGGCCGAAAAAAGGGGGGACCTCCTACCTATGTCCTTCTTCTCATTAACAATGAAATGCATTTATGCTAATTTCTATTGGCAGATCAGTGCATTAAGTTTAAGACTTAATTACAATATTTAATCAATCTAATGCCCCATAACTATATTCATATAACAATCCAACAATTAATACTATTAAAAAAATAATAAATACCCATAAACCAAGTTCACTCTCTAATAAAAAAGGAAGAGGAATTATTAATGAAACTTCAACATCAAAAATTATAAACAAAATTGAAATTAAAAAAAAACGATAAGAAAATATATATCGAGTCAAAGAATTATAATCAAAACCACATTCATATGCTCTTATTATTTCTATATCGATTAATTTTTTATAATATAACAACCCAAATAATAAATATACCACAAATACAAGAAAAAAACAACAAAAAAAAATAATATAACTAATTTTAGTTCTTTTTAATTGGAAATTAAACGTACCCTATACTTATTTATTATATACCTCATCAATATATTACAGAAAATAAAAATAATCAAACTACATCTACAAAATGTCAATATCAAGCTGCTGCTTCAAAACCAAAATGATGAGATCTAGATATTTCTGAATTTAATATTCGCAATCATATAATAAATAAAAATAATGTTCCAATAATTACATGAAATCCATGAAAGCCAGTTGCTATAAAAAAAATTGATCCATAAACCGAATCAGAAATTCTAAATGAAGCTATAGTATATTCAAAATATTGTAATATTAAAAAATATAATCCTAATATTCAAGTAAGTATTAATGATTTCTTAGCAATTATAAAATTATTATTAAGTATTGCTTGATGACATCATGTAATAGAAACTCCTGACGCTAATAAAATAACAGTATTTAATAACGGAACTTGAAATGGATTAAAAGCAATAATCCCAGAAGGAGGTCAAGAAACCCCTAATTCCATATTAGGACTTAATCTTGAATGAAAAAATGCTCAAAAAAATGAAATAAAAAAAAATACTTCTCTAACAATAAATAAAATTATTCCTACTATTAATCCTCTTAAAACTATAGATGAATGATTTCCTTGATACGTTCTTTCCCGAATTACATCTCGTCATCAGAATATAGAAACAAAAATTATTATTAAAATAGATATAAAAAACATATCAGCCTCAAAAAAAGAAAATATTTTAATTATTCTTATTATTACACCTAAAGCTCCAAAACCCGCTAATAATGGTCAAGGGGATATATTAACTATATGATAGGGATGATAAAACTTTTCCAAAAGTTAATAATATTCTAATGCATATAATAATAATAAAATTCTAAATACAAAACCTTGAATAACTGCAACACCAAATTCTAATACTAATAAAATTCTCTGAAATATTAATGATGCAGAAAATCCAAATAATCTAATTGTTCTAATTCTAGATAATAATCCAACAATTAAATGTCCTGCCATTATATTAGCTGCTAATCGAACAGATAAAGTAAAAGGACGAATAATATGACTAATTGATTCAATTAATACTATTAAAGGAGCTAATACAATAGGTGCTCCTTCTGGAACTAAATGAGCAGCTCTGTTAATAAAATTTTTAGATCACCCTATAATAAAAAAAGATAATCATAATACAACTCCAAATCCAAGTGTAATAACTAAATGAGCTGTTCCAGTAAAAATAAAAGGGAATAATCCCAATAAATTATTAGCAATTAAATATATAAATGTTATCGTAACAATAAAATTTAATGCTATATAATTAGGTATTGATACTTCTTTAAATACTTTTCTAACACCTAAAAATACAGATTTAAATACTAAAAAAAATCCACTTTCAATAAGATAATATTTAGAAGGGTAGTATATTAAAATCATACCTAAAATTATTCATCCAATAGGTAATATAAAATAAGATGTGGGATCAAATACAGAAAATAAACTCATTATCATAATAAATTAATATTTTTATTAATTAGTATAAATCCACTACTAACACATAGCTTATATAAAACTTTATAAAAAAAAAAATCTAAAACAATTAAAATTAATAAAACAACTATAAAAATAGACATAAATCAATATATTGGTATTAACTGAGGAATTTACTCATCTTTAATTTGACAAATTAATATTAATTTAACTATATTATTCATAATTAATTTAAGAGACTAACACCTAATCGGCCACTATACTTTTTAATATTAAATATTATAATATAGATAAAAACTTTATTTGAGGTATAATTAATATAGAAATAGGCATAAATCTATGATTAGCCCCACAAATCTCAGAACACTGACCAGAAAATATACCTACCCGATTAAATAATAATATTAATTGATTTAACCGACCTGGAACAGCATCAGCCTTTACCCCTAAAGAAGGGATGGTCCAAGAATGAATTACATCATTACTTGCTACAATTATTCGAATTACACTTTTATAAGGAACAGCTAAACAATTATCAACATTCAAAAGTCGAAAAATTCTATCCTCATCTCTTTTTATATAAGAATCAAATATATTTAAATCAAAATTTCTATATTCATAAGATCAATATCATTGATGTCCTATAACCTTAATAGTTAAATCATAATCTCCAGACTCCTCTATTAAATATAATAAACGTAAAGACGGAAAAGCAATAAATAATAAAAATACAGCAGGTAAAATAGTTCAAATTCTCTCTAATTCTTGACCTTCAAATATTTTTAAATTAAAAAAATTGTTTAAACAAGAACTAATTAATATATATCCTACAATAATTATAATCATAATTATAATTATTATAGTATAATCATGAAAAAAAATTAAATATTCCATAACAGGAGAAACACCATTTTGAAAATATAATGAACCTCAAACAGACAAATATTATAAATATATTAAATTTAATTGATTATAAGTATGATTCAAAGGAGGAATATTATTAATTCATTCTAATGAAGAAGTAACAGAATAACTATTATATAAAGAAAATTTTATAACTAATCTTTCTCAAATAATATAAATAAATATAATTACAGCAAATAAAGATAATAATGACCCTAAAGATGAAATTATATTTCAAAATAAATATACATCAGGATAATCTGAATATCGACGCGGTATTCCATTTAAACCTAAAAAATGTTGAGGAAAAAAAGTTATATTAACACCAATAAACATAATGTAAAATTGTAATTGAGATTTTTTCTCATTTAAATATACACCAAAAAATAAAGGAAATCAATAAGTTACCCCAGCTAAAATAGCAAATACAGCTCCTATTCTTAATACATAATGAAAATGAGCAACAACATAATATGTGTCATGTAATACAATATCTAAAGAAGAATTAGATAATACAACTCCTGTAATACCCCCTAAAGTAAATAAAAATACAAATCCAATACTTCATAATATAGAAGTACTAATTTTAAAATATGAACCATGTAAAGTAGCTATTCAACTAAATACTTTAATACCTGTTGGAACAGCAATAATTATAGTAGCTGCAGTAAAATAAGCACGAGTATCAACATCCATTCCAACAGAAAACATATGGTGAGCTCAAACAACAAAACCTATACCACCAATTCCAACTATAGCATAAATTATACCTAAAGAACCAAATGGTTCTCGCTTACCTACTGAAGAACTAATAATATGTGAAATAAGTCCAAATCCCGGTAAAATCAAAATATATACTTCAGGATGACCAAAAAATCAAAATAAATGTTGAAATAAAATAGGATCTCCTCCTCCAGCTGGATCAAAAAAAGAAGTATTAAAATTTCGATCCGTCAATAATATTGTAATAGCACCAGCTAATACAGGTAAAGATAATAATAATAAAACAGCTGTAATTAATACAGATCATACAAATAAAGGAACCTTCTCTATTCTTATTCTATACAGACGTATATTAATAATAGTAGAAATAAAATTAATTGCTCCTATAATTGAAGAAATACCAGCTAAATGTAAAGAAAAAATAGCAAAATCAACAGATCTTCCTGCATGACCTATTACAGAAGCCAAAGGAGGATATACTGTTCAACCAGCCCCAACACCTATTTCTACTATAGATGAAATAAATAATAAAAACAAAGATAGGGGGGTAATAATCAAAATTCTTAAATTATTCATTCGCGGAAAAGCCCATTTCAGGGAGCTCCA
>JAWZYV010003893.1:0-13615 GCA_038373885.1 Cheiracanthium punctorium | reverse complement strand
AGTGTTGTTATGGGTATATGCCGCCCATACATAAACCCATAACAAAACCTAACCAAAAAGCATTTTTTTTAGCGAAGTTGTACAAAGTTGTATTTAGAGCTTATTTTCTCTGATTTACAGATTGTTTTTATACACATTTATGGTTTTATACAATGCTAAATTATCCGAATTACTGAGTACACATAGAAATCTTCCAAAGACATATGCCATTCTTTTTTTTCTCAATCCCCCCTTTTTTAAATTCTGAACGCTGGTTTAACCTGTTCACTCTTATCATAAAAAGTGTAAAGGAAAGCTTGTGACTCGTGTTTTTTTCTGGGAGCGGGTTCTCGAATACTGAGATCCAGGGATTGGGCCATATATATTAAATTCACAGGGCAGGGGATCTCAGTATGATATCAACTACTTTGCATCTCTACAAGCATAATATCTTTATTATTTGTGAGTTCTTATTTCATATCAAAAACTTCTTTTGCTGGACGATTTTTCGATGTAAATTAAAAATTACCATATTTTAAATTAAAATTGTTTAATTCAGTGAGAATTATCTATTTTTAAGATATTTCCAGTTCTATTTCTGCATTTTTGGGATGAAAGGGGTTAGCCCCTTTTGTGGGTGCATATATGAGAGCATTCTTTAAACAAAAATTATCACTCCTTTCATACAGAAAGAATGGTTGCACCGGACTATGCGTATTCCATGAGTTCATGGAATAAAGTGTACCATAAAATAGAGCAGATGGCCCCCTAAACGCCGACATTTTAGAAACATACTGAACTTTATTGAATTATTTTAATACCAGTGGCTTACGCAGGAGTGGGCATAGAAATCCCGGGTAGCTCCCAATTTTTTATATATTTTTTAAACAATTACTTAAAAAATGTATTTAGGTTTCCATGCTAAATATTTTTTTTAGTTCCAAATAATATTTTAAATAATAAAAATGTGTGAATTCGTTTAACTTTATAAAAAAATATATTTTTTTAAAGGTGTATTTAAATAATTTGCTATTTATTACTCATATTTCGATTCTAGCTAAAAAAAAAGAAAAAGTTAAGTTCGCAATCCTGCTTCGGAACCACCCTGAAAGAAAGAATTCTGATTGCACCACTATTTAGTACTAAAATGTTAGAAAGCCCGAAATTAGCACACCTTACTAACATGCTTCTCTTATATGTATTGCTCCTCTACAATTATAAGAACACCCCCTTCCCCCCCCCCCCTGCAAAAAAAAGTTCAACTGCGCATAAGAACGCACTATACACCGGTCCCCCCATTGTACGACCCATATCAATAGAGCAGCAGATAGTATATCCATCTCCATAACTGTAACGAAAAATACGGATTCTTCCAAACCTCATCAAAACGATACCATTCGGCTCGGCACAAACGAATTGCAACCAGAACATACTACTACTCAAATACCGAAACTGATTTTTCCCTTCAAACAGCGAGAATCCATAATACTTCCGGTATCTAGTAACGGAACGGAACATACTATTACTCAAATACCGAAATTCATTTTCTCCCTCCGGCAGTCTTGTATTCGAAGTTCGAACCTGGTCGATCCGAAATGCACACTCAAAAGTCATTTTCCCCCTTGAAACCGCGATCCGATATCCAGTAACAAACAGAAGATATTAGTACTCGATTACTGGAAACCGTTTCCCCCCTAGTTCGCCTCGCCTGGAAGTCTGTATTCGAAGTTCGAAGCTGCTCGATCCGAAACAGCTTCGGATGGAGTAACGAGTAACGATATCAACCGAAAAGTAACAATTCGTTACTTCGAGTCTGAGTGATTATCCGTATCTTAGTACCGAATACATGCGGTTTGCTTCAGCTCTAATGGGGATGGGCTATGGGTAGGAGTCGAAAAAAGTAGTAAAACCTTAGGAGCCACATATGTATTGAATTATATTAATGAAAAAAAGCTAGTCTCCAAGGGATATTTTTCAGTTGCATAGGTGACAGGGATTTTTTGAACCCTGGCTATGGGGGCTAAAGCTGCCCCAGAAGGTGGTAAGTTAGAAGTGAAAAGATTTAAAAATTGCAAATTGACACTAGAAGATTAAAATATTTTATTTTTAAAAACTGTCTTCAAATTATTTTAAAAATATTTTTTTAACAAATAAGGATGTTGGTTTTTAAGTAATACTTACAGTTAGTGTATGAAACACAGCTAAATTCAGTTACAACATCACTAAAATCTCTGACAACAATTTATGAATCTATAACAAGTAACATTGATAATGGGCTTATGGCCAAGTTATACAGAATATTTGGCATTATAAGAAAGTTTTAACTATACTGTGGTCATTATAACCAAGTTAGCAGTATTTATATCCCAGACCCCCTAAACTAAAATTCTGGATGAGCCATTGCGAAGAAGAGAAACTATATAATTTTGCATTTGATCCCTCTCAAAAATAAGTAGTGAGACTACTTAGCTCAGTGGTAGAGCACCCGCACGTTATGCGGCAGTCCTGAGTTCGAATCCCAGCTCTGGAATTTTTTGCATAGTTGGTGAAAAATAAAATTAATCAGCCTATACACTCCAACTTGCCTAATAACTTGAAAGGTTGATGGAATCACTTTCTAAAAAATGTATAATTTCCGCGGCGTAATGGAGTTGTCGCGAATTAATTGCTTCATCTGTTCTATCTGTGATTTGCAGAGGAAGATGATAAATGCCAACGGTTCTAATGCGAGAAATTTCATCTGGGAATCGTCCCAGAGTAGCTCAGTGGTAGAGCACCCGCACGTTATGCGGCAGTCCTGGGTTCGAATCCCAGCTCTGGAATTTTTCGCATAGTTGGTGAAAAATAAAATTAATCAGCCTATACACTCCAACTTGCCTAATAACTTGAAAGGTTGATGGAATCACTTTCTAAAAAATGTATAAGTAGTGTGACTTTTAAAGATTAATGCTGTCAAAATTTGGCCCATTTGTAGTCCCTTAATAAAATTAGAACTGATTAAAATGATCCCTTTACAAAACAGGGATTGATTAAAACGGCCTCTTGACAAAAATAAAATCGCTTTAAGCAGCCTGGTACTTTGCCCAACAATTTGATTAGTTTTATAATTAATTTTAACAATAAATGTGACTTTTAAGAAAATAGGCCAAAATGGAGATTGAAATTCAGAAAAATAAAGAGTTTTCACAAAAATGGGGAACAAGGAAAAAATTTATTTTTGGATTGACCTCTGCACTTACTGAAAAGGAAATATTGATATAAAAAGAAATATAATAATAATAAAGCAAAAAGTTACCAGGTGGAACAATGGAAAGGAAATTTTCCACTTCAACTCTAGAATTATTTGTTACAGCCAAAAGTGAACCTAAAAGATATAGAAGATTTCTCAATAGAAAAATAATCTATTACAGCATTTAATAAGAAATATTATATCTAATTGGAAGCTTATGAAAGCTTCAAATGATATATATATATACAGGGGCGTAGCCAGAAATTTTTCATGGGGGGGGGGGTTACGACTACTACAACTCATATATATGTATATGTGGGTGTGATAATGTAGTGAAGAATATACATTTTGTATGGCAAAAAATTCCTCATGGGGGGGTTATGACCCCCTAACCCCCCCCTTGGCTACGCCCCTGTATATATATATATATATATACAGTAGAAGACCCAAAATCCGCACAGCTTGGTTCCAGACCTTGTGCAGATTTTAGAATTTTGCGAATTTTGGGTCATAATAGGAAATTTATTCTATTTCCACCGCCCTCAGAAAATAATAGAAAAAAATACAATAGAGATCAAGGGAAACAAATCATGTTACTTATAATTAGAATCATGATATAAAAATGCAGAGGATTAATGCAATATACAAAATTATGAGATTATAATAAAACTTATTTAAACATGTATATTCAATAGTTTAGGACTTTGGGATGTTCTAATTATAGTTTTTATTTATTTTTCATTATTTTCTGTTCGTAACACAGCTTTGCTGCTCTACAAATCTTAGATATTTCTTTCTCACAACCTAACCTTCGTTAAATGTTAATTTATCAACTTTTTGATCATCCTCACTTGTTCCTGTGTCATGTGATCATAATTCAGTGGCAATTATGTCACTGTCAGTCATTTGAAAGTTATCAATGTTAAGATTAGAGCTTACAGACTCCTAAAAAATTTTTTTCAAGTGGGAATAGCTTATTTAGTTTTACTTTGTGTTTATACTGTAGTTTTCTGAACTTGCAGCTGGTAGGGCAGATTTCATTGTTTACATTGAACAGACAGTGCGGATTTTAGAGCCTTGAGGATTTCGGGTCGGCGGATTTTGGGTCTTCTACTGTATATATATATATATATATAGAAATATCAGACCTGAATTGACAAAATTTTCCACGAATGCTCTCTGAATAAAGCATGAGGCAGGAACATCTTTCACAATGAAATAAATATTTTCGTCTGATAAGAGCATATCTTCACATTTTCCCTTGTAATCATTTGAGCCAGGTGTCAGAAAATGTATCTGTAACAAAAAACAAAATTACAATTATGGGATAGAACAAAGTATGAAAAATAGTAATATTACAAGCTTTATTTTTTAAAATAACAATAAATGACGAAAGAATATAATTGATATCAGACATGAAAAAGAAATTTTTTAAAAATGTGATACAGGATCATCTACAAATCATGTCATGCTTGGAGATAACCCACATGAATGTCGGTCACTACTTACCAAATAACAATTAAAAAATCCTTAGTTGTCAGTAAAAATTTAGGCATGCTTACCACAATGGTGAGTGATACTCAACAGATGCAAAAATATTGAAAAACGTCCGAGTACTGTGACTTTCAACAAAAACTCAAGAGTGTGTGGCAGTGGTGTAGCCAAGGAAAAATTTTTGCCATACAAAATGTATATTCTTCACTCCCTTATCACACACACGAATAAATATATGTGCTGCAGTAGTCGTAACCTCCCCACCCCCATGAAAAATTTCTGCCACTGGTGAGTGGTAATTAGTGATTTTCTTGTGGCAGTGATAAAGACAGGGGGTGGGTCATGAGGACCTGGGCACCCCCCAAAATTTTGAATTTTTCAATTGGATGTCAATAAATAACACATTTATCTTACAAATTCACCATTTATCATCTTTTGGACACCCCTTTTTTCCTAGTAATGTTCCTGTCTCGTGGCAAACAAAATTAAACTGAATGTAATAAAAATAGTCAAATTTCTTAGTATTTTTATATGACATCAAAAATATTTTTGCCGTTTTCTTGTAATGAAAAATTAAATAGCTAAAATTAATTTAAATGGTTGTGCCATCCTTTATTATGAATGTGGCTTGCAGATTCTTTTAAGTAGCTGGTAAAAAATATGCCTTTGCAGCCACCATGCCTGATAGAAATTTTTCACTTTAGAGAGGGAGAGAGGTTTGTAAGATTGTGACAAGGGGAGGGAGGGGGGGGGTAACAAGAAATTTGACAACACACATTTTGTTAAAACAAAAACATTTGAAATCCAATAGATTAAATTTTGAAATTACCAGAATTTTTTAAATGGGGCTAAAACAAATTTCATAAGATGTTTGTCTTTTTCATTTATATTCCTTTCTTTTTGAAAAACTATTCAGGGTTGCTTGTGAGAACATGGTAGCTCCAAAAATTCTTTACTTAAAAGAACATTATGCTAACACCATTAAAACCTTGGAGGAACTAATAATAGGGAGTGGGCATGAACTAGTTCTCCTACAGGGAGAAAATGAAATAACTGTAAGCGTAGCCCTGGGGAGCATGGTTTGATAAATCGTATGAGCTCCAAATGGCTCTTTAACTCCGAGCCATGCCCCCCAAGGCTACGTGTAGGGTTACTTCATTTTTATCCCCATAGAAGAACATAGTGGAATGGAGGAAACACCAGATACAGTTGTGGCTTCACTTTTTTCCCCTCATGCCAACTCCATATTACTCTCTCCTCCAAGATTAAAACTCATGGTAACAGGGTTTTCACTGTGAGAAAAAAACAGGTGAGATTTTCCTGCCCTTTCCTCAAAACTGACTGAGATTTTTAAAAAATGGGTGAGAATTTCTCTCTATAGATGTGGTTTGGGTAAATACCCAGTGGGTAAGGTATTTACTACTCCTGACTCAAGTAAACAGCTAAAATCAGGGTACTTATTATTTTTAGTTGTTTTTATTGCATGTAACGGGGCCTCCAAGTCTTAAGTCAAGCTCAGTTGCATGCAATATAAACAACCCAGATGAGGAACACCCTAGGACCTAGGACGAAAAATCCACAGACTAGTTAAAATTTTTTATTTGGGAATACCTTATTCCCCCGTACACGATATATATTTCGGTTACACACATAACCATCTTCAGTCGTTTCTGGAACTCACACTAATGGCGGCTTCCTTTTTTATCTCTTCGTTCTTCTTCTTCTGGAAATTTCGATGAATTTCCGGAAGAAGAAGAACGAAGAGATAAAAAAGGAAGCCGCCATTAGTGTGAGTTCCAGAAACGACTGAAGATGGTTATGTGTGTAACCGAAATATATATCGTGTATGGGGGGAATAAGGTATCCCCAATTAAAAAATTTTAACTAATTAATCCGCCGTATTAAGTAATGTTGTATATGTTTTTAGTAAATCCACAGACTTTAGGAGTTCTTGAGATTCCACTTTTACACTCTGTGTTAAACTTACAACTGAAAAATGGAAACAAGCGCGACTTGTTTTGAAAAAGTGCCCGAATTTTTTCGAAATGCGAGAAAAAGAAAAAAAATGTGAGATTCTCGCGAAAACACTGGGTAAGCTGTGACACTTTGTGACAAAGGGCAGAGTTAAAGCAAAATTAGTACACAGGGTTAATATTTGAAATTTAAGCAGAGATAGTAATTAAAATAAAACTTACAGAATGAATAGGAAAAGCTTCCAAAATATTTCCAGAAAGCTCAAACTCTTTAGCATTCATGCGACTAAATTTTATACGTGGTTTTGGCTCAGGGAAGTGATACATTTCAAAATTCGAAGTCTGTTACGCAAAACTTGCAATTCAATTTGACATTTATCTTCAAAAATGCAGTTTTTATAGCTATGTTTTTAAATCTGGTCGTAAAACTGATAACATATTACTATACATTTAAATTAACATAAAAAATATGCGTCTTAGTTGTTTAAGCAGCAGACTTTAGAAACTTGATATCTATCAGTATCACACAAGCAATCAAAATAATCATTGATGAAAATAGCCAGGACTAGCAAGAAGTTTTATGTCTTAGAGCGCTGTATTAGAAACTTGCAAGACCGGGTTGATGTAAACCAATTGTAAACAAAACAACATGTGCGCGCACGCCATAACAATAAGTTGAGATGTTCAAATCTGCTACAGTTGGCGTTTGCAAGCAAAAAAAGTTGGAACCATGGTTGGAACAAGTGGTTCAATCACAGTGCTATGAAAATGCAGAGCAGATGAGTGTGTGCAAGAGATTTCTGCTGCTGCCATCTAGTGGTAATAATAGCAAGTAATTCACCGGCGAATTGTATTTTCCTAAATATTATTTGAATTATTAATTTTATATTGAATTTTATGTTCAAAAACAAAACAATTTACTATAACACTTAAACAAAAAAAATTCATTAATTTATTTTTATAATTTCCCTGTTCCTATTATACTATTATTTAAAAAAGGCGTTATTAAATCGAGGTTTTGTTTAATGTTCTTATATTTGCTAATAACACCACAAAAAAATGATCTAAATGTAATGCTGTTTGTTAACTCATTTGGGAATAGAGTATTTTGAGAATACATAAATTTTAACGGAACAGCTTTAGTATGGTCCTTTTTTGGCGATTTTTTGATTTGGCGACAAAATCTTGTCGCCAACCCAAGTTTGCCTTGCCGATGCCAATTGTAAACAATATGGCGGATCGGATGGCGCTGGTTCCGAGATAATTGATCGTCGCCGTTAATTTTGCTATGATTTATTTTAATGGCTTTTAAATATTTTTATGAAAAAAAAATTAAACAGATAACAAGCTTACATGTACATATAGATTCGGTTTAATAAAATTTAATAACTTTTCTTTTTGTGTGAGGGGGGGCTGTGCCCCCCTCAACCCCCCCTTTCTCTTTTTAGTTGATTAAATTAAACAATGCAAACAAATAATATTCTAAAGGCAATACCTCACAAAATAACAAAAAAAAATTAAAATATATTTTAGCATTCTGACAAAAGACTACGTAAGCAAAATAAAGAACTAATTCAAATCATAACGAACAATGCTTATCTCGTACCTTAATTAAAATCGCTAAATTGTTTCAATATTGAAATAATAAAATCAAAATATCAAATATTATATTAATAACGGAATTATTTGTTGCTCCTACCATTAACAAATAAACAAAGGTAATAATAACAAATAAAAACAAACAATGCTTATCACATACCTTGATTAAAATCTCTAAATTATTCCAATATGGAAATAATAAAATCAAATTATTTCACTGTATAAAATATTAATAACGTAATTATTTGTTGCTTCTACCCTTAACAAATAAACAATGGAGAACGCAAATATTAATCTGAAACGTACTATCAAAAGAATGCTTATTCATACAAAACTGTATGTAAACAGTCAGTATGAACCTGAACAGCCGTTTTAAATTTCAAAAATAATTAAATAATAATAAAATTTAATGTAAAATAAAGCCATTAAAATAAAACCATAAAGCACATGGCAGATCAACCATTTGAACGAACCTCCCGCGCTAAGAAATACACAGGGCTCAAAAAGTTCATGAAAGGAACAAATGATCACGATTTGCCGGACGAACACGAGCGCATCCGTGACGTCACGGAAGAATCCACTTTTAGCCCGAGGTTAGGGTTACCGCTCCGGAGCATCCGACGGCGGGGTTACCATATTGGCATCCTTTATCGCGCCAAAAAAGTCGCCAAAAATAAAGCGCGCCAAAGGGACCATACTAAAGCTGTACCATTTTAACAATTTCATACAGAGGAAAACAACAGCTGTTAGCGTATTTCAGCAAGAAGATTTTCATACCTCGATATTCAAAGTTTAAAAAAAGAAAAAAAAAGTTGTTAAGAAATATTATCTTCCTAATTTTTTTTTAGTACTTAAGGGTGTTACACCTGAAGAACAAGGGAGACGTTAGATGCAACTCTGCAGAAGGAGGGTAGTTTTTCTCTGCACTTTATCACTCGCGCCAAAGGAGATACTTTGGGGCAGGCTAGTTAGAGAAGAGCAGATGCAACACTGTTCACTCACAAGCCGGGAAGGAGGAAAGACGATAAAGACGATTCTTTTCTCTGGAGGTCAACTCAACAAGATTGTCTTTATTATAAAGGTTTTTTTTTTTTTTCAAACCCGTGTAATACAATTAGTCAAATAAAAATTGCCGTTTATAAAGTATGTTACAATAAAATAAATAGTTGTGAACAATATATATTAAAATGGTACGACGGAATCATAAGAATCCTTTCAGTTTTAATAATGAAACACAAGAAAAATATTTTTAGGCAAAATAACACTGCATAAACAGAAAATCTATTGATTAAAAAAAATTAAATTCCAGTTTGAATTTAGCTCACAGGTGTGTCTTATTATTAGCTCACAGATAACAGCAATATTGTCAACAATGGCTACACTGGAGGAAATTTTTAAAAATCTGATGTGGAAAACACATGACTTCCTTGCACGTCTATTAAATCAAAAATATTTTCGGCGTACTTGATCTAAAACTTTTTTTTTTTGAAAGAGATAAAATACTGCAGTAATAGTAAGGTTTAGCGATTTCTAGCCAAATATTTTCGATATCGCCAAGCTGGGTTCAATTTGAAAGATTTCCTTCTGACACTTAATTTGGCGATATTTCACCAAAAGCCGACAAGCTTGAGATAGTTTGCGAGATTTTGGGGATAGCCAAAGTAGTCATTGACCTCAGACTTTCAATGAATTGAATGTATCCATACACCTTAATGTATTTAAAGTCATTTGGCTGACCCTGTAAATAAATTACCAGTCGATTGCAATCAAAAAAGAGATGCACAGCTAGATGTTTACAATAGCTCTAATTACAAAATTTTACGGTTAAAAGTTTTAAAGTTATTCCGATGCATCAGTATTCCGATGGTGTAGGACAGCGGTTCTCAACCTTTTAACGTCGCGTCCCCCCAACAAAAGCTAACTTACGGTGGCCCTCCCCCTCACATTTTTCAGCATACATTCAGTTTTTTAATCTTTAACAATGAACATTTAGTAGAATTTATCAGTAAAGTTTGAATGAACATTTTAAGCGAAAATGGATATATTTTTGAGTAAAAATGAGAATAAATAAGATAATTTTTTTTTTTAAAACATGCATTACTACTTTATCTTTGGTTTTTCTCGCGCCCACCATGCAACGCTCTGCGCCCTCCCTTGGGGGTCGCTCCTCGCAGGTTTGAGAAACGCAGCTTTAATGAATTTCGGCCCATAAAGCGTAATGTATTTAGAATCTTTGGGCGGCCCTGTACATAAACTATCCAGACGTACATAAACTCTCCAGACGGAACCGAAAGGGGAGGTGCACAACTAGATGTTACAACAATCCTAAATAAAAAATTTCAACATTGTATGTCTAATAGTTTTTGAGATATGCGAGTTTAATGAATTTGCGGCCCATAGAGCATAATGTTTTTAGAATCTTTTGGGCGGCTCTGTAGATAAACTATTCAGTCGAATAAGATCGAAAGAATAGGTGCACAACTAAATGCTGCAACAATCCTAAATGTAAAGATGTGTACAGAGTTAAAGAGTAAAAATGTAAAAATGTTAAACAACTGTGTACTGCAATGCGCAAAATGTACTGATACTTAATTCTTTTCAATTTTTGAAATTTAGGTATAAGGTAAAAGGTCATTGACCAAAATAAGTTAGTTATAGAATAGACTAAATTATTTATTCTTATAATTAATATTCGTAACTTGTGGAACGGAAGGGGGGGGGGGGATAGGCGACCAAAACGTTCTTTTCACATATCCCTCAATCTCTAAGAAAAAAAAAAAAAAAAAAAAAAATATATTTATATATATATATCATTCTTGATGTAAAATACAGTCCCCGCGAATACCTAAAAATCAATTTATGGACATTCTGAAATTAGTTCTCTAAAAAGGATCGATGGCCGCCCTCTCAAAGAAAAAAAAAAAAATCTGTATCTTGCGTTAAAATATAAAAAATACACAATCCTATGTTTAGACAGAGCTTTTTGGTAATTAAAAACTTATTTGTTTGAATTTAGTGTAAATGACATTATTTTCCGGTACACCTAATAGCAATATTACGAATAAAGCGGATATAGTACGTCTTTATTAAATCTCTACTATTTACTTTAACGTCAATTTCAAGTCTCTAAAATATGTGCAATTTTTATATTAATGAAAAACAAGATTATATTAACGATAATTATAATTATTTGCCTAATATTTCCAATAACATTACCGTGTGTTGCATTTTTAGATTTCATTATAGTATCTCAGTTGGTTAATAGACGTCTTATTTTTTTGTTTATATTTTAAATTACTGAACAGTTAATTTATTGACGACTATCCGTTTGTACTTTTCCATAATAATTTTTAGCGAGAGTACTACAGTCGTTATGGTCGCCCTGTTTACAGAAAAATTAAACCATAATCCCCCTAATGTATATCCAGTGTGGATTTTTTTTTTTTAAATGAAAAGACATCTAACAGGCGAAGATAATTTTAGAATAGGAACCCAACTGCAAAATAAAATGATGGAGAGGAAAAAAATTTATAAAACTTTTGCAAGCCGAAGGAAGGGAAAACATGATAATATAAACGAAAAGAGAAATAGTTTTTTTAAGAATTGCTTGCATTTCTTTCCGTCCGATATTAATATATAAGAATAAAAAATGTCATTTTAATCTCTTTAAAATAGGCCAACGATAGGGATTTAACCGCCCCTAGAAAGTTGTCACCAGGGTGGGCGCCCCCCCCCCCTACGCACGCCGCAACGTGCGGGAAAGTTTGAGGATACTATCGGTACAAGGATATTTCAACCAAGGATATTCAACCATATTTCAACCTACTCAGATTAAGCATCAATGCGAATGCAAGTTGCTCTACTTCTAATCTCTCTCTGATATACCCGAAACCCGATTATCACAGGGGCAAGGGGGGGGGGCGGTAGTCCGGTGCCCCTGAAGAAAAAGGGGGCCCATATATATCCCGATTATCTAAATTATAAATTCATATGTACTGAAATAGTAATTGCGGGGAAAAAACTGAATTTCCTCTATAATATAGGTATTACCTAATTGTCTATCACTAGATCAAGTTAGAGATATTGTTTAGGGGTGATAAATACGATTTGATTAAAGTACAAAAACTACAGTTAACTGAAATGCAATTTTCGAGTACAACAGCGGTCAAAACTGGGTTAAAATGCTTAAAAAAGGGGGGCTCAGTAAAGTGGCTTAATGCGTAAAAAAGGGGATAGTAAGGGGGGCCCCAAACTTAATGCCCCGGGCCCCCGTCTAAAAGTGGTCAGATTTGAACATACCGTACCGCCTTTCCTATTTACTTATTATTTTTCTTTCAACTCTTCTCTGTTTTCTTTTTTTTCCGCCTCTTTCTTTATCCTCTCCTTTGTGTGTTTTGTATATCTCTCGTCTGTTCTAATTTTAAATGTTACGTGTTTGTGCGTATTGTAGAGTGCTGATAGTATACCAGGACCGTAAACGAAGGAGACGCAAGTTAAACGGTAGAGGCTTCAGGCATATTGTCGCTTTTCAGATCGTATTTATGCGAGACGGAAAAAAATGCGAGAATTCTCGCGAGAAATCCCGCGCGAGACAAGACTCTGTCTCGTCTCACGTCTCGTCCCGCAAAATATTTTCTTTCTCGTCTCGCAAAAAAAATGCCTGTCTCGTCTCGCGAGACAATGCGATAACGCGAGACAATGCGAGAATTCTCGCGTCTCGCGTCCATCCCTAGGCCCTGTATATAAACTATCCAGTCGAATGGGACCGAAACGAGAAGTGCACAACTAGATGTTACAACAATCTTAACTATAAAGTTTCAATATTCTACGACCAATTGTTTTTGTGATATGCGAGTTACATACATACATACATACATACATACGTACAGATGGCATGGAAAAACCGTCACAATGGATTGGAGACGCATTGAGATGCATGAGAGCAGACTTCGTGTAATCGTAATCGTGTAATCGTAATCGCCTGTAATCGATTACATTTCTTGTGTAATCGTAATATAATCATAATCTGACAATTAAATTTTTCGTGTAATCGTAATCTAGTCATAATCTTGAAGTTTATTTTTTCACGTAATCGTAGTCTAATCGTAATCTAGAAATTTTATTTGACAGATAGTCGTAATCGAAGAGCTTGTAATCGTAGTCGCTTTGATTACGAGACGATTATAAAACGATTACAGTTGGCCCAGTTTTAGTTTTTGTTCTGCTTGCTGGGAAAATTTTCACAGGGAGGCACAGGCATGCCTGAAGGCAGGAATTTTCCCCCCCGGAGCTGCGAGGGTTTGGAGGGAAAACAGGGGCTCGCTTGTTTTATTTTTTTTTT
>JAWZYV010003892.1:0-12265 GCA_038373885.1 Cheiracanthium punctorium | reverse complement strand
TCTGACATAGAAATGTTGATACGGTTTTAAATGCTAATCTAATAGAACTGGCACTGATGAACTGAAAAAATGTTTCGTTGAATCAACAAAAATTTTGTTAAATCAACGACATTATGTGGTTAAAACAGCAACAACAAAATTTTTGTTAAATTAAAAAACAATTTGGTTTAAATGAACTAAAGTATCGTTTATTTAACCAAACTGTTCATTTACATGGTTCGTTTAAATGGTGGTTAAAATCAACCAAATTATTTCTTTCAATCAACAAAAATTCTTTGTTAATTTCTGTGTTCACGGTGCATTTAACACAATATTTTGTAGATTTTACCACGTTATTTTTTCAACCCATCAAACCTCTGTTTGAAACTTTCAAAGATAAAACTAATTAACTTATTTATACATCATAACTTATATTTTATTTTAGTTTTTTCATATATCTACATTTTTAATTTGAAGAAATTCAAGTCACTTTCTTTTTTGTTGTTGTTCATAAGAGAGACTTTCAGAATCGTTCTCCGATTCCAGATAAAATAAATATGTATCTTTGATATTATATATTACCTAAGATTGCAGTTTAACTTTAAAAAAATGTTAAAAAGCTCACTTCGCAATGTTACTTTTAAAAGGATTTCTGTCGTTTTTATTGCGAAGGTGGATATACATCAAAGTTTTAACTTCGCTTTCAGTTTCAGATGTAGATTTAATGCTATAAGTAAAAGTTGATTCTCGCAAAATAGTGAAAATAAAATATTTTGGCTGCCATGTCTTTTTCCTTTACACTTTTCATCTGCTAGTCTTCAATCGCGGAAAAGGTGCTTATATAATTCCATTGTGGAAGACTAATTTATTTACACTTTGACTTTTTTCACTCTTACATTCCAAATCCTGAACAACCACTATAAAAGTTTTCATAAATATACTGTATTTTATCAAGACACGTATGCCGTTCTAATTTTTGAAAACAAATTTGATTAACGGTCAGAACTTGATTTGCTTTAAACTAATCTTTATAGAAACATTAAAATAAGAATGTACATTTTTATGAATAAAAGTAATTAGACTTACCTTTGGTATTATCAATTTACTCTGAAAAAACTGAATGGAATAATTTCGTATTTAATATCACCCATATTTAAATGTATTTGCAACACTAGTCTAAATACCCTGCTATAGTCTAATGAAAAAAGTTCGGAAAAACCCAATCTCTCATGCGAATAAAATGTATCAGTTGCCACTAGCTTTTTAGTTTCATCAATATAATTCAATATATATCTGGCTCCTTAAAATTTTTGCAGGCTCCTAAAATTTTTCAACTTCTAGCGATCCCTGAAATGCAAATGGATGCTCGCTTCTCTACCTGTGGCTAGGTTGCTCCTCGCATGTCCTTAACGCATGCGTAATTTGACTGTTAAATGATTTCAAATGCAACTGGCTTTGAGTTTTGACAAAAAGGTTTTATTGACACAAAAATTCATTTTGTTGATTCAATTTGATATAATCGATAGCTGCCAACTACTACGGAATATAATTAACCAATTTTTGTAAACCGTATAATCTTTCAGTATTTTTTTTCAAAACAGTGACTAGCTCCCACGCGTAGCACAAAGGTTTTGCATTGTGTTAAGTCAAAAATTATTGTTTAAAATAAGTGGTTAATTGTATTCCGTAGTAGTTGGCAGCTATGTATAATCAAAAAACTTTTGTTGAAACAATAAAATGAAGCTACTAAACCATTTTGCAAAGGCCGTTTTGTTAACACTTTTTAGCATGGGTAAGTGAAATTCTATACCTTATTAGTTCTCAGATTATAACGCATGATTAAAATCTTCAAAGTATATGGTACGTAAATTCCTTCATAGCAATATTTTCTTAAACAGAATGAAATCTACGAAAGTTTCTTGTAATGTAACTCTACAAATTAACGGGAATCATATCATGTGCAAATTTGTAGGCAAACGAGCTTTTTGATGCGTTACCGTAGCTGATGGGATATATAGGCTGATATATAGGGCGCGTAGCTGATATATAGGCAGCTGCGCTGATTTTGGATACATCCGTTTGAGCTCAAAGAAACATGTAAAGTAAGGGTTGTGCCCATTAAAGTATGGCTACCTCGTATAAAGATAGTCAAGTCCTCTAGTTCATATGACTTTTCAAATGCAAACGGTTGTGACTAAAATATGAGAACCATAGAAAAGTTATCATTGATCATGTTTTTATTCGTATTTGTTTAATGCATAAATGGCAAGCAGTTAAAAATGATTTTAGAAGTCAACTGCATGCTATGAATGTTCATTTTGCTTCGAACTATCCCAATTTATATATTTTTTCGTACCTTTAAAAGAATTACGATAAAAGTAGGATCTCCAACCTCTACGGAACATAATCACTTTTGTCAACAGTTTATTTTTAAATAATTTTTCAGGAGGTGAAGCAGTGAGCACAATAAATCCATAAATGGCACAAAGCTGTAAGCCGAAAATTACGTTATTACGGTTTTCAAAGAGTTGTTAAATATATTAGTAAAGCCATAGTGTTATGCTCCGTAAAATAGTTAACCACTCCTTTTAGCATTAATCCTTTTAAATATTATTCTTAATTGGCTGCCTACCTATACGCTGGCTCCAGAAATCTTTTTTCTATAACGTAAACAAAAAATTACTGTTTAAAAATATGGTTAGTTATATTCCGAAGCAGTTGGCAAGTCCGGAACGAAGCAGTGTATATAATCACTAGAAATTGCACCTTAATATTTTCAGCATGTAAGAATATATATAACATTAACAAAAGCTTGAAGAAAAATCCGAAACGAAATGAATTCTAACAGCTATTTTTTGCACATCGTCCTAAATTTTTGCAATCTAATGGCTTGTAAAAACACTTTTGGTTTTGATATCATCCAAATGTTACGTGAAAAGCGGAACTCCCTATAAAGTTGTTCGACAAAATTCAAATTTCTTTGTCCAGAGCAATCTGCATGGCTTGCCTTAGACTGCCACGGGTGATGTCTACCTACAGAATCAACTCTTATAAAATTATGCCAGGCACAGTTATCTGTCTCTTTGTTACCACTGTTTTCTGATGATTAGAGTGTACTTCTTTAAACCCTTGCTCTTTACTATCATACGATATCACCTGTGCTTTTAGTCATAGCTGCCAACTGCTTCGGAGTATAATTAACCACCTTTTCTAAACAATATAGTTTTATATACGTTTTTTCGATAACGGTACGGAACTTGCTAGTAAAATTCAGAAGTTTTACTGTAATCTAAAATGAAAAATAATGTTTTAAAAAAGTGGTTAATTATATTCCGGTGCTGTTGGCAGCTATATACTTGCCATTCATCATTCTTTTGAGCTACTATTCGACTTACGACTGGGAGGTCGCAGACGGACACTAATAAAAAAAATAGTTAACTTTTTAAAGTTTTCACTCATAATAGAAATTTTAATGAGTATTTGGTTAAAAGCGTTTCACGCTTACACTTATTCACAGTAGTGTGAAATATTTTACAAAAGGAATAGAACAATCTAATATTGTGAAAGTAGACAAAAAGACATTTAAACGAAATCTCCCTTTAAGTACTTCAGCAGAATTAATTAATTGAAATAGTTAAGAATCATTAAAAAAATTCACTTAAAGTCTTTCACTGGCTATTCTATTGAGAGCTAATTTAATGTAATGGTCGTTGCCACCAGAATTCTGAACAACTTACTATTTCAAAATGAGATCAGGCATTTCATGATGTAGGAAACCTAGGAGCACGAACTTTAACATCGTCTTCAGTATATGTTTTCCAAAAATTTTAAGTAAAACTACTTAAAAGTCTGGTAAATACTACAACTGTGAGAAAGCATCTTGAAGTAAGGTTAAAATATCTTCTGTTATAAATAAACTCATTATTCCAATTTGGTCATATCGTATAATTAATACTGATTAAATATTAGTTTTTGTCGTGAAAAAAAAATCTGTCTCAAGTTATTGATATATTGCTTTACGTGAGAAAATTTTCCCAAAATTTTAAATAGTTTCAGTTTATGAAAATATGATCTTTGCACATAGGTGCACCGAAGCTTTTGTCCTTAGGCTTAAGGTACGACGGTATGTTGACTCAAAATCCAATTCTTTGAATTACTATTAACTTTTGGAAAGTAACTTTTAGTTATTACTGTGGGAATGTTCAACACACTAAACCTAATAATAACAACAAAAATAATAATAATATATTAAACTACATCAGATTAAAATATCGGATATTTTTCTGTGCATTAATATATAGCTGCACACTGCTCCGGAATATACGTAACCCTTTTTTCTAAAAAGAATATTGTTATAAACATTTTTTCAAAGCTGCAATCGGCTCGCTCCTTTAACTCAAAAATTTTCCTGTATTTTAAACTCAAAAATCCCGTTTTTAAAAAGTGTTTAATTGTATTCCGATATGGTTGGAAGATATGTTTTTGCCATTCATATTTTTTTGAACTACTAATTGACTTATGACGGAGAGGTCGGCGAGGGGCCCCATAAAAAAATAATAAAAAATTATTTAAATTTTTAAAGTTTTTACTCATAATAGAAATTTTAATCAGTATTTGGGTACAAATGTTTCAGGCTGACACTTTTTTTACAGTAGTGTGAAATATTTTACAAAAGGACTAGAACAATCTAATATTGTAAAAGTAGACAAAAAGACATTTAAACAAAATCTCCTTTTACATACTTCAACAGAATTAATTAATTGAAATAGTTATGAATCATTAAAGAAAAGTTATTTGAAGTTTTTCACTAGCTATTCTATTGAGAGCTAATCTTAATACAGTGGTCGGTATCACCAGAATTCTGAACAACATACAATTTTAAAATGAGCTCAGGCATTTCATAATGCAGAAAACCTCGGAGCAGGAGCTTTAACGTCGTCTTCAGCATGTCGTTTCCAGAAATTTTAAGTAAAACTACTTTAAATGTCTGGTAAATACTACAACTGTTAGAAAGCATCTTGAGTTAAGGTTAAAATATCTTCTATTATAAACATAAGTGCCAACTATTCCGGAATATCAATAACCACTTTTTGCGAACGGTTAATTTCTATAAGGATTTTTTCAGAACCGTCACCGACGCTCCCGCCGTATTCCACATTTCTGCTATATTTTAACCCCAATCCTCCTGTTCAAAAAAAGTGGTTAATGATATTCCGGAATACTTGGCAGCTATGTATAAATAAACCCATTATTCCAATTTGGTCGTATCGTATAATTAATACTGATTAAAAATTAGTTTTTGTCGTCATTTTATAAAATTTATTGTTTTTTAAATATATCTTTGGAGCAACAAATAAAATTATTTATACATAATTGCATAAAAAGTGAAGCTGCAATCATAATTTCTAAGCAAATTTTTAGTATTATACTTCATTAATAAGAAATCAAAATGGAATAATAAATTTCATAAAATGATGATGAACAACCAGAATCATAAACTTACTATACAAATTTTAATTTTATGCCTGAAGGTCATTTACGTAGGATAACTCATCTGTTAAACCAGCAGACTGTGTATGCTAATACTTTTGAAATGTGTGTCAGGGTGTCTTGAATAAGATATGCTTTTGATATTTAGTACAATCGGAGGGTGTTCTTCGATTGAAAAAAAATTTTTTTTTCACCAAAACAATCGGAACATTTGTTTTAGGTTTCACTCATTTTCCTCGAAAGATTTAATCTATATGATTTTATGAAATATGTATACACAGGATAGGAAATCTGTATACACAGGTTTCACTATACTGCATTTTATGGTTATGCCGCTCACTAGCCCACTCTAACAAATAACTTCTTTTTCTTGGATTAATAAAATAAAAATTTTACAGCTATGGATTAGACAGCAATACCGAGTTTAAAATTAAGGGTTAGTAAAACAAGACGATTTCACCCCTCATGCACGACAAAGTTCTGAATTAAAAATACATAGTGGCTCCACTTTGCCTCCAAATTGCTGTTTTACGTCTTAATTTTACATTACCACACAGGAAAATCAATTCGCATGGCATCTATAGTTAAAAACTACTCTTGGAATGATAAATTCAATTCTTTTCCCTTCAAATTCAGTAATGTCATATTGATGGCAAAAGTAGAATAAGTAAATGAATGCTAAATATACATTTCTATGTATTGTAAAACAACATTCTATTTATTGAAATTGTAATGTTTTAATTTTCACTTTCTAGATATGCATGTTTACCTGATCAACCAATTTTCATCACATGTTAGTAATCCCTAGTACTTATGGGTTAATTCTAACAATTTCAGTATGAAAACTCAGGAATATTTTAGCTATCCCGCATTTCTGCTGCTTAAATTTTGCTTTGAAGCACAATCATTTATTTATTCTGGCACTTAAATTTAAATAAGAAGTTTTCATCGCTAGAATAAGCTATCCTGGATGTCTCCAGATATATTAGTCTGAGAATATCATAGAAAATATCATTTTTTACCTTTCGTCGTTTCAATACTAACTACTCTTTCTAACTTCACAATTAAGTGGGTATGCGAAACAATCATAGCCCAGATCGTTTTTCTGCTCAAGAAATACCTTTAACGGAAACTAACAGGATATCAGTTATGAAAGACAAGCAAACCGAGAGTGATACTTCAGCCTGTCCAAGTGTTATCGTCTTTAGTACCTCTTGATTCGTTCGAGTCATTTCTGATACAGATTCAGTCTCTTACGCTTCCTGACGCTTTGTTATTCCCATAGATCGCAAACGTAATTTTTTCAAATTATATTTGCAAGAATTTACACCGTGATATATTTAGTCTCAGTTAAGAGAGAAGAATAAGGACACGGTAAAACTATCCAATTGTTAATGGAATTCCTCCAGTGGCAATGGAAAAGAAAATTTTGATATAAAATACTATCATATGAAACTCAGGAATTTTATTACACTCGAATGTCAGAGCTTTAGTTGTTAAGTTTACTATATGTAGGAGGTTTTTCCGAGTGCCCCCCGGCCCAAGGGGACCTCAGAGAGGCATCCAACAATGGGTATACTACTTTTATAATAAGTGTAATTTGATTATTTATTACCCAGTAATCTTACGCAGTGACACGGCGGAGGATTCCATAAACCCTGCTGTTCAAGTGGACCCCCAAAACGTCAGGGCCCCCAAAATCTCTAAAACAGTTAAATGTGATTTTTAGGCACGTAAGCCTGATTTTCAAATACTACATATTCTAATCATTCCCTCTAAATTTCCCAGTAAGAGGGACCTTTTCAATCTTTATCCGAGGGCCCCCAAAGGAGGCAGTCCGAGCGTGAGAGTCAGGATCACGAAGCGAGTGCACCCCTCATGAAATACGAAGATTGAAATTAAAAATACATCAGGGTTTTACTTTACCCTCATTTGGTGTTTTACATTTTGAATTTTACGTTACTTTTTTTTCAAATGGCGGACCTTAACAATGCCTTCGAGGCATTAGCCACTACTGAGGCCGGAGTTGTTGGTCACTTTATTATGTGAGCACCTAGTAGGTGGACCGACGTTGCCCCTATGAAGGGACGGACACAATGACATCCACGCCCAGTCGGGGATAGACCACCGGGAGTTGAACCCGAAACCGTAGTACGGTGGTTTATCCACCATACAAGCTGGCCGGCATTTTACGCAAATAGAACAGAGGAAAATCACTTTACATGACATGTACTCTATATGACTATTACTAGACGGACTCTCCTTCAAATTCAATATAGTCAAATGTATTCTAAAAATAGAATATGTAACTCAATGTTAAATTTGCATTTAAATGTTATTATAAAACAATACTTTATTTAACCCAAGTTTTTAATTCTAATTTTTCGATTGAGCATATCTATACGGTCAACCAATTTTCATACCATGTTAGTATTAGTTAGTATATTAGTATCTAATCCAGTGGAATTCAGTATGGAATCTGAGGGATGTTTAATTATCTTGGATTTCTTATGCTTCAATTTAGCTTTGAAGCACATTTATTTCTTCTTACGCTTAAATTTAAATCAGCAGTTAAGTTTTCACCACCAAAATAAGCTGCCTTGGATGCCTCCACACATAATAGTCTGAAAATACCATACATAACATCAATTTTTGCATTATTTCGTTACAATACTCTTAGATATAAATAAGGCACTTTTTGAACTTAAAGTTCCGTTACAATTATATGGGTATGCCATGCAAAGGTAGATTAACACCTGAAAATTATTGTTGCGGAATTACTCTGCTACTCCTGGGGTTCGTCGTTCTAAAGTCCTGTTGGTGTAAAAAGTTCAAGTAAAAAGTCACTTGTCAGGATGGGACAAAAACTTTATTGCTTGTAGAACTTCGTAGAACAATCAGCTGTGCACAAATCACAAGCACAATCTATCAGTAACGTGCTTTTAACAATCCGCTTAGATCAGAAGCTCTCACAAATGCTGTATTTCTCACACAAGTCACTTTCACAGGCAAAAATTCAGTGGAAATATTCAAGGGATATCGTACACAATCCCTTAAGACACAGCAAGACAATTTACACACAGCACTTTAAAAACAGCTTCACAAAGCAAGCTAAAACACAGCTTCTATAGCACTATCAATTCACACAAGCGTACTGAGAGCTCTTCACACATCGAGCGTTCAACTCGCACTGAACCTTCGGGGCGACGCGCGCTTCTATAAATAGCCGACGCAGGAGGTACAAGAGGTTTCCAGAAAAGTCAATTTCTCGAGGGTTCTACATAAAGCGTGAATTTTGATTACGTCATAGAAGAGAAACGTTAGGTTATTATGCGTTTTCAATGCAGGAAAAACAACTTCCAGGCCCCATTGGGAAAATCGCGCCAAATGACCAAAAAGTCGCCAAGCTTGGCGACTTTTGGCGAAATATCGCCAAATTTGGCGCCAAAAATAAGTCCCCAAATGTGAAGAGATCTTAGCTCTAGGACTAATATTTCTCTTTTCTAGAACCTTCATTGGAAAACAATGGCAAACCGAAACCTCCATATCTCCGGTTCTAATTGGCCGATTTTGATGCAACAAAAAGCAAAATTTATCTATTTGTAGCGTAGAATACGAATTTTAAACCATTTTAAGCCACAGAGCAGCGGGTTACCCCGAAAATTCGTAACATTGCCCCCTTCCCAAGGACTGCACGTCCCGGGCAGTACAATCCCCGGTTAGGAGGTCACAAATATACAGTGTCCAACCTTTAACCAAATCTTAACAGCAAAATTTAAACAAATAATCAATAAACACAGTAAGCAAATGCACTCTAATAAATAAATAATATACATAATAAACAATTACACTAATAAGTAATCAATGTAATAAACAAATACACATTAATAAAAACCAATATATTACAAATATGTACACTAAACATGGCGTAAGTAATGAGTGAAAGAGAGTTGACGAAAGAGGAAGAGAAGAGAAAGACAGGAAAGAAATGAGAGTTGAAAGAAAGGAGGAATTACGCCATAGTGACCATGGTCTGATAGTCAAATAACTAATTACAACCGCGGTAGATGGCTAGCCGATCGTAATGTACAACTCTTGGCTTCGAGTTTGGTGACTTACGAATCCGTACGATGACGTCATTCAGCCGGTTTAGGACTGTGTAAGGACCGTCCCACGGCGATTGCAGCTTGGGAGACAGGCCTTTCCGTCGAGTAGGATTCCATAGCCAAACTTTGTCACCTGCGTTGAACTCGTGTCCCGTAGCCTTCGTGTCGTAGCGAGTCTTCATCTTTTCCGTGTTCAGGTTGATCCGCTCCCGAGCAAAATGATGCACATCTTCAAACCGTGCCCGAAGGTTTTCCACGTACTCCTCTGGCGATGAAGGCGCATCTGGAGGGCGGCCGAACACTAGATCGGCGGGAAGACGAAGATCTCTGCCGAACAGCATCTGGGAAGGTGTGAAGCCGGTAGTCTCATGGACGGCGCTCCTATAGGCCAGCAGGAAGAGGGGGAGTTTCTTGTCCCAGTCCTCTTGATTCCTAGATACCAGAAGCGAGAGGTTGTTTAAAATTGTGCGATTGAACCTCTCCACCATGCCGTCGGATTGTGGGTGTAAAGGCGTAGTCTGGGTTTTGTCCATTCCGAGAAGTTGGCATAGTCCTTTAAAGACTGCAGAGGTAAAGTTCGTTCCTTGGTCGGAATGAAGTTGCAGAGGGGTTCCATATCTGGAAATCCATTCTTGCACCAGTACCTCTGCTACGGTCGTAGCTTCTTGATCGGGAATAGGAAACGCTTCGGGCCATTTAGAGAAGTAGTCCATGACAACTAGGATGTATTTGTTGCCATCCGAAGTTCGCGGAAGAGGTCCCAGGATGTCGAGGGCAATCCTCTCAAAAGGCGCTCCTACATTATAACGATGTAGTCTTCCACGGCTTCGTTTCTTCGGGCCTTTACGGGCGGCACAGGCGTCACAAGCTTGACACCACTTTTCGACGTCGCCTCGAGCCCTAACCCAGTAGAAGCGCTCGCGAACTTTCTGCAGGGTCTTCATTACGCCAAAATGGCCTCCAGTGTAGCCATTATGAAGTTCTTCTAGAACCTTCGGAATCCTCGAACGAGGGAGTACTAACTGCCATCGGAGCATCTTGCCGTCGTCCGACTCCCATTTACGATACAGGACTCCATTCCTCAGGCGAAGCGAATCCCATAAAGCTCAGTACTGTTTTGTTGCCCAGTACTGTTTAGTTGGCAAGATGATATTTCTTGCCAACTGGGCTTAGCGCTGGATTTTTCCATAAATTCCACAATAGGTTTGATGTCGCTGTCTGCTAATTGGTCCGCCCGAACATTTTCGTCACTCCAGGGATCTTGAGATGGTGCCGATTATGTAACTTGGCGGACAACGGGATGTTTCAGATGGTAATTTTTCTCTGCCCTGGAGCAATAGCGACAACTGTCTATGCAGGGCCTTCTCGACAAAGCATCTGCATTTCCATGAGATGACCCTTTCCGATGACGTATCTCGATGTCATATTCTTGTAATCGCTGTATCCACCTGGCTATTTGGCCCTCTGGATTCTTGAAATTTAGAAGCCGGGTTAAAGAGGCATGGTCCGTTCGGAGCAGGAACTTTCGGCCGTACAGGTAATGATGGAAGTGCTCCACGGCTTTAATGATAGCAAGAAGTTCCTTTCTCGTAACACAATAGTTACGTTCTGCCTTTGAAAGGCATTTGCTCCAGTAAGCAATGACGTGTTCTTGGCCATCTATCTCCTGGGACTAAACTTCTCCAACACTCTCCTTACTTGCGTCTGTGTCCAGGATAAATGGCTTGTCAGGGTGAGGATACGACAGGATCGGCGAAGATGTTAAAGCCGTCTTCAGTTCGTTGAATGCGTCCTCACATTCCTCAGTCCGTAGAAATTTCTGTCCAGTCTCGGTCAATTTGTGAAGAGGTCTTGCAATTTGAGAATAGCCCTTCACGAATTTTCGATAGTAAGTACACAGACCGAGAAAACTTCCTAAGTCATGGATATTCTCGGGACGACTCCAGTTCTGGACTGCGAACGTCTTTTCGGGATCGGTTCGGACTCCGTGGGCGGATATTATGTGCCCGAGGTAACGTACTTCCCGACGAAACAAATTGCACTTCGATGGACTTAATTTCAAGTTTGCCTCTTTTAATTTCTGCAGTACCTTTCGAATGTTCTCGACATGCTCTTCGAAAGTCCTTCCGACGATGATGATATCGTCCAAATAAACGAGACATGCTTCGTAGGATAGTCCTCTCAACACTGTCTCCATCAAACGCTCGAATGTAGCCGGTGCGTTGCAGAGTCCAAAAGGCATAGCTTTGAACTGCCACAATCCTTGTCCCGTGGTGAACGCAGTCTTTTCACGGTCATCGGGATGGATTTCTACTTGCCAAAAGTCACTCTTAAGATCCAGAGTGGAGAACCATTGATTTCCCGATAAAGTGTCCAATGTGTCGTCTATCCTGGGAAGAGAGTAGCTGTCTTTTTTGGTAATGTCATTCAAACGTCTGTAGTCAACGCAGAACCAGGTGGAACCATCCTTCTTCCGGACCAAAACAATCGGCGAGGCCCAGGGACTAGTCGATGGCTCGATGACGTCATCACGCTGCATCTCCTCTAAAAGTCTGTTCACCTCTTCTTGCTTTGCAAACGGCAGCCACCTAGGATGTTGCTTGATGGGAGAATGGCTGCCTGTATCTATCCTATGTTGAGTTAAGCTCGTACGGCCAAAGTCACCCGAAGTACGGGAGAAGAGGTCTTCA
>JAWZYV010003891.1:0-310208 GCA_038373885.1 Cheiracanthium punctorium | reverse complement strand
ATACGTATATACTTGTTCATGGCATAACAGTACGGGCTTGTCATGGCAGTGCTCTTAGAACTATTCACAGAAGTCGCTGATTCCAATTAATAATAATCCTAGGACAAATTTAAGTGTTTTTAGAAGATATTCCTGACTTACCGGAATTAGATAAATTTCGAAATTATTTGGCTCGTGTCAAGTTTTACATAAAAGCACGGTTGAACTTCTTATGTTAATTTGAATTCGTGACATCAAAATGAGGTTGATGTCATTTGTAATTTGAAAATGATCAACTGAGAAAAGTAGATTGATCGCACTCACGGAGATATACTATAGGAGTGGACACTCTCCATAGCTGTAATGTTAAACTTTTGGTACCCCAAATAAGTTTCAATTATGTAAACATTGGAAATCTAGTGACGTGCAGCGATCCTAGCGGCAAAAGAATAAATCATTTCCCGTGCTGATTGATCACTAATTTTACGACCTAGCATGTGAACGAGATTATCAACGCGAGCACTAAATTTAAAATATTTCTTTCGCTTTTGCTTACATGGTTGCCTTAGTAACAAATGAATAAAAAAAGATTTTAAAAAAATGTTCTATCTTAAGATTATTAAAATATTGAGTTTATATTTGTGAACGAGTGTGTATATCGTGGCTCACAGAAAAGAAGTTTTCGTCTGTCGCGGTATATATTTACATTAGAAAATCGTGCGAGTTCTTAATGTAACATGAATTTAACATTTTAGCATGAGTTTTATAGCGGCAACTTAAAGCTGTGTTAAAATTTGTCACAGCATGAAATAAATGTAAATACTGCTTGTTTGAGTGTGATCGTGATTATAAATAAACACTTTTTAAATATTGCATTCACACATACAACATTCTTCTAAATTTACTACTATTTCTTAAAATACAGCTTTTGGGCAAAATAATAACACGACATTACATACATAATATTACTTCGCTTCGAAATTATTGCCTATATTAATTACGAAATAGTATTCTAAGACAATTAGGTAATTAAAACACACCTGAAGCCAGAAATTATTATATATCACGTTCATAAGTCTATGTATTTCATATTTTTTTGAAGTTCCGCTAATTCAACGATCTCCATTTACTTCGCCTCCATGGAAATATAAACAACCTGGATGCGCAGAAGCAGGAGATGCGCAGTTACCCAGTGTGCGTAGCGCCATCTGTTTGCAACAACAGCGTTATCCAACTTTCTAAGAGAAGTGTCCCCTCCTATACATTTACCTTCGTGATCGCATTTTTTAAAAAATCCGATGCGGACACCACGTGACTTCCTTGTATGTCTGTTAAATTGCATACATTTTTGATGCTCTTCATTCAATTTTATTAATCTGAAACTAAGATGCGATAATTCGTTAATATGAAAGTTTGGCGATTTCTCTCCAAATAAAAGAGATTTAGCCAAGGTAGGTTAACTTTTTGGTTCACTTTTGGGACGAAGATTGTTAAACAGTTTAGGCAGGCGATTTTAATATTCGATTCCAAACAAGAGTTTTATAGGAAAGGAATAAAACTACATCACACAATCATGAATAATTTCGTGATATACTTTCCAACTTAATGTAATAAGGATAAAAAGTAGGTACGACGCATAGTTTATGATACGCTTTTAATATGCAGCACTTTAATGCGTTTTTAAAATAAAAAAGTGTTTCAGATTTTTTTTCTCTTCTTCTTAAGGATGCAAGATCTCAATGTTAATCCGTTTGAGGAAACTTTTCGCGTCAGAACTATTCGATTTACTGAGCTCAATACCCCCCCCCCCCATGGGTGATATCCCTAAAAAAAAAGTAATCCGTGATTTTGCGGAATTTTATCGATACTCTGACACTGCGAGTACAAAACGTACTCGAAAAGAGCGCGAAGTACGGTGCGAAAGGGATTCCAAATGAGACGTGCTCTTGCGGAATCTTTCCGGACAGCGGTATGCTGGGAATGCCCCGCCTCTCCCTAAGGGTTATACCGCCGACATAGCGGAATCCGGAAAGATTCAGTAAGCTCAGAATTCCCTTCACATTTTATTTTGCACTCTGTGAGAGCGTTTCGGACTTTTTTTTAGCACTACGGTGCTATTAAAACCGAGCAGCTTTTTTTAGCGTCGACCAGGGGCGTAGCCAAAGGGGGGGGTTAGGGGGGTCATAAACCCCCCATGAGGAATTTTTTGCTATACAAAACGTATATTCTTCACTCCCTTATCACAAGCACCTATACATATATATGAGTTGAAGTAGTCGTAACCCCCCCATGTAAAACTTCTGGCTACGCCCCTGGCGTCGACATATTTTGTCACGCCAAGACATTTTCAAATGTGTTTGCCAGATGATGCGGAGGGGAGTAAAATATTGAAAGTCGCACAAGGTTTGCAATTTTTGATAATTGATTGGCAACTTTGGTTCCAAAATATAAGTCTTCAGAACCGATACAAGCTTGGCGGCATCTTTCAAATTTTTTCTAGAAACTGCCAAATGCGACAGAGGCGACATATCACAAAGGAAAGGTAGATTTAGAATATGCCTGGCGAAGATTGTAAAACAATTTTAGTAGGCGATTTTAATAAAGGTTTCAATTCTGAGAAGTGTTATATGGAACAGGAAAGACAAATACGGTGTTATCATGGAATATGATGTACATTACAAACAGTATATAAAATGGTGAAGTGTTGTTGGAATATTCTTGGCGAAGATTGTAAAGCAGATTTAGTAGGCCATTTTAAGATAGATTTTGATTCCAAAGATGTGTTTTATGAAAAAGGAAGAAAAATACGGCACACTCATGAATAATGATACACTTTCCAACTTAATGGGGTAAGGGAGAAAAATAGGGACGACACATGATTATGATACGTTTTAACACTAGAAAAGCCGGAGGGGAGGATCAAAATGATGTTGGTTGTTTTTGGTATTTCTATAATTATTTATTTTACTAATTAAAATAGAAATGTAAAAATTTGTCACAACACGCTTGGGAGAATTTTAGGTAAAGTAGAAAAATGAGCCGCGGTGTCAAACTGTTTATTGAAATAAAGCATGAGATATTGGGAAAAGGGGTCAAAAAGACCTCTACTGCGCTTCTAGTATTAATATATAGCACTTAAGTGCGTATTTAAAATATGAAAATGTTTCAGATTTTATTTTGTATTAATTATTATTATTATTGTATCCAGTAGATTGGTAGTAGTACCTCCTGAGGATGGCTGTATATATCTACTAGGAATACAGTCTATGAGAGAGTCTAATATGTGTTTCCTCAAACACACGGGGAAGCAGGCCCGCAAGTTTTCAGAAAGCGTTGTATAACCATAGGTGTCAGAAATGATGTGATTGGAAGATTATAATAGCTATATATATTCCTGTATTTAAAACTAAATATCAATTTCAAAGTCTTAACTGGAGATGGACTGACTAATCAGATCGTTCAATCGAGGAACGAGTTATATATCCTCTCAGGTCCGTTCTTATAAGAATACAGAAAGCGGAGCACCACAGACCTTGGTCAGGGCTTGGGACAACCTTTGTCGGTAGGACTTATATGGGACCGTGTACTCTAAAAGGAGCTCATACATGTAAAATCTGTCGTGGTTCCAACGTCCTCCATGTTTAACCCTTTGAGGCGCAACCCTTTCCCAATGCTGAAAAAAGGGCAGCCGTTGCCATCGCTCGACTTGACTACCAGCAAGATGGCAGACGATCGACGAGGCTTGACGTCAGGTTTGACGACAGCTGGCTGTGCGGTACAGCCAGCTGTCGTTAAACAAGGGTCTCTAGATCTGTGGCACGCGATGAACGTTTCGATCGTCCGCCATCTTGCTGGTAGTTTAAGTCGAGCGATGGAAACGGCTGCCCTTTTTTCAGCATTGGACAATCTATCCAGCTGTTCTCGCATTCTTCCATTTTTCAGTAGATCTCAGTGCTGTTAAAAATAATCGTGACCATTTTTTTACGGGAAATGACGTGCTCAAAAGTAAAGGATTCTCGTGGAGCTATGTCACCCGCAACTATTTTTATAGAAATCAAATCTATTCTTCGTGACTGGCAGCATTGAAAACGTCAGTGTTTGGTTTTCCCAGAGCGGGAACACTGCGCGTTAAAGGGTTGAAAGATACCTCGGTGGGTGCCATACAGTTTCAAGGCTTCTCATATGGAGTTGATTCAGATTTAGGAGATCACTCAGAGGAGCAGAACTGCCGACGTAACGAAATGATCAACATCTTCAACTATCGCCGTGGTCAAGCCTCCATTTAGTAGCTGATTCGGCCATTGGAAATAGAGATAGAGGGAAAAAACTTTCAAGAAGGCTTCAGAAACTATTTTGATTTTCAGTGTAACGTTTGACGTAGATTCTGTTTCTTTTAAAAAATATGTAAAATAAAAGTTTATTCACTTATTTATTTATTTTAGTTTTTTTACATTCCATGAGTTACATAGGCTCTTAATACCTTTCATGTTATTAAATAAAAATCGGAATGTAAAAATATATATAAAGCTGTAGTTAATAATTATTTTCCCCAATTATTAATATTTACAACCAATATCAAATCGGAAACGAATCTTCTTGTCATTTTGAAACGAAAGTTTTCATTTGCTTCATTTCATTTTGTTTTCATTTGCTAAATTTCCGAAAAACAAACTACCAGTTAATGTCTTTTGCAGGAAAAAAAAAATATTTCCTTCCAATGTCTTTTCCGAAAACAAATTGGCTTTGAAAAAGTGTGGGATAAAACCGGAAGAAATACTTGTATATAGCGTAAGGAGATTTATGAAATAGATTTTGGGGAGGATTCTGTTTTTTAATATCACAAATTTAATAACATAAAAAACACCATCATAACCAGATAAAATGTCACAAAATATATTTTATATTAGTAAAATGAATTGTTTCACAGTTAAAATCGAACCCATCCATTAAAAATATGTATTAAAAAATTATTGAGAAAGTATTTTACCTTAAAAAAAAAGAATAAAAATGTGAATTAAGTAAAAAAGCTCTATGATATTCTGTTTTTGCAAAAGTGAAGAATATAGTATTTAGATTTTTAAAGTGACACATACTTATTCGAAAAATAAGATCTGTCATATGCTCCCACAGTATACATCGAGAGAGTGACTGTACTCTATGTACATCAGGGACGTAGCGAGAAAAACATTTTCAGGGGGTACACAAAAGGTGAAAAAGGTAGAATTTCACACCTCAAGTGGAGGGGTGACATGTGGGCCAGGGCACATCCAAAATTTCAGATTTTTGTTGATTGGATATCAACAAATCAAGCATTTTGGTGAAAAATTCTACCTTTTTTATCTTTTGGGTACCCCCTGAAAACGTTTTTATAGAAATCAAATCTATTCTTCGTGACTGGCAACAGTCAAAACGTCAGAGTTGGGTGTTCCCAGAGTGGGATCACTGAGCGTTAAAGGGTTAACTTTAGTTTAGTAAAGGGTTAAGTTACAAGTAGTTTTGTAAAGGGTTAACGAGTGTTTTTTACCGAAGTATTCTTTCCTTCTAGGTATCACTAGCGAAGTAGAATAGTTTTAGAAACTGAACAAGCCCAGTCCTGCTTCTGCAGACCTACGGAAAACGCTGGCCCTCGAGCTGTTATAGAAGCACTTGAGTTGAGTGCAGTGAACATACACTTTTGTGCTCTATTGATTATATTATGAAAGTAAAGTAATTGTTTCGGAATTTAATTTCTTTTTATTTACAAGGAATAATTATCTTCTTTATTTATTTAGACAAGTTCCACAAACGCAACATGGAAAAGATAATATAAACCATGCAATACTTCATATTACAAAAACGATTATTTAGAAATACTGTTCAATGTGTATTTTCTTGAAATTTTAACTAAGAAATGCCTTACTTAAAGACAAATATTTTTTTTTTTTTTTTTTTTTTTTTGACGCGGAAATTTGAAGTGAAGACCAGACACAGAGTAAGAGTTGTTTCAGTTCATCTAACGACGTTGGAGGAGTACTTTAGGAAGCAACTCATCTGCGTCAAGATAGTCCCAAATATGTTCTGTCGGATTCAGGTCTGGAGAGTGAGCTGTCCATTCCATTCGCTCCAAACTATGGCCTTTAAGATAGACCTTAACAACCACAGCTCGGTGAGGTCGTGCATTATCATCCATCAGAATTAAATCATTGCCAATAGCACCGGCATATGCATAGACCTGAATATATGAATCAAGAACTTCATCTCGATATCTCACATGAGTTAGATTTCCTCCATGGAAGACATGTAAGTCAGTGTGACCACCTAATGAGATCCCTGCCCAAACCATAATTTCACTTCTTCTGTAACTGTTTCAACAGTGTTGAATTGATGTTATCTCGTGCATTGTTCTCTCCAGATCAGGAGATGCCCTGAATATCTCTCCAATGCGAATCTGAACTCGTCTATGAAGAGAACAGAGACCCATCGCTGTCTGGTCCAGGAAACTCGCTCTGTTGCCCAAAATAAGCGGGCTCTTTTTCTGTCGTCTGTAGAGGTGGACATACAAAACTAGTCACCTTGCATAAAGACCGTCATTGTGAAGCCTTCTTCGCACCGTACTAGTGAGTATTCTCCCTGATGCTGTATACTGGTCTGCAAAGAGCTGCAGCACAGTAGTGCTGCTCAACCTTTAAATCTAAAGAGCTAGAAAGCGGTCTTCTGCAGGTTCTGCAGCAAGTGGTCGGTCTGGAACATATCTTCTGGACACAGATATTGATCTCCGAGTCGTTGGACCACATTTCGAGACACAGTAGACGGCCAGCAGCATCAGTGTGTGACAATCCCATATCTGTCCATCCAACCTTAACGAATCGTGCAAACGGCTTCTACTAGACATTCCTGTATTCTACTGCCTATTGTCATCGAATTTGCCATCAACAGTTGTGAATCAACAAAAGATGCACATGTAATTACGAAACCCTGATTTTTGCGTATTTTTCTCTCTCTCATATATATACTTGTTATCTTTTCTATAAAATAAAAGTGACACCGATCGTTTTTGCATGAGCTTTTTTAAAGTTCGTCAGCATCATTTATATAAACTATGAATTTTAATTTTACTGCCATTTATTTTATGGTGAGCTAAGAAGAAAATGTACTTTAACTTTTTTGGAGGCCAGTGTATTTTAGGCAAATCAGAAAGCCGTGACCTTAAGAATACGTTTGAATCCAGCAAGATAGAAATTATTAGGTTTTTACTTTCAATTGTAAATACTTACGTCTTCAAAATCCGAAACTTGATTGTAATTCACTGTTATTTGCAATAGGTCAAATATTTTGATTTATGTACATTATTAAAAATTTCAATTTACAATTTAATGTACAATTTATCTTTTGAAGTATTTTTTTAGTTAATTTCATTCTTATTGATATAAATTTATTCAATATATATATAGAAATGCAAATATAATATAACCTCATATGCAGAAAAATATGTATTAATAGATGGGATATATTGCTCGTTCAGATTATTTGTTAGAATAATCAAATATTAAATACTGCGGGAAAACTTTTGACAAATGTTGAATCTTTGGCGATACAGTATATCTTATGAGTGCCATTTATTACATTCAGGCAATATCTATTATTCGCACTTGTATCATGAACATATTTCTTAAAAGATTTTACCTAGGAATTATAATGATATGTCATAAATGAAAATACATGTTTACTTTTATGAACACAAAAATAACAAATGGCTTTTAATATATAAGGAAACGTGAGCGAGCAAAAAAATGAGAAATGTTTAGTATTAACGAAATAAATGGGAGTTAGAACCAACAAATATTAAAGAATTGCTCAAAAGGCTTGAAGACTAAGCTAGTTTCTATTCGACTGAATGTTAATTGGAACATTCATTATGCAGAATTTACTTTCGGAATACGAATTTAAGGTTTTATAGGATTATGAAATTATTCATAAATCGTCATTTGATTATTTTGAAACAAATACACAAATAATCATTTATTATGCCTTTATTACGCCATAATCATTTAACAAAATCAAAGTTTTTAAATTTTTAGTTTTATTCTATTGTAGCTCTAGAAAATGTTTCTCAAGTATTTAATTTTTTAATCGTTTCAAATATAAAATATAATATTTTTCTAAAAAAAAAGGAAATAATAACAATAAAAGAGTTTATAAAAATATTGCAGTGGGGAGGAATATTATTTATTTTAATTTAGATTGATTTATTTTTTAAAGAATTAAACCTCATTTTTTCTATCATTTATTTTTCTCTTAATATATTTAATTAATTCATATGGTCTCAACTAAGCTTTATTCCTTTCAAAGATGTTTTCTTAAAACAATCGCTGCGCATAAAATAAAAAGAAACCTATTCTTGAAACATTTATGTTATACCCCATCATGCTTAATACACGATAATTATTCCAAGAAATTGATGAATTTTTATTATTGGAATTTTAATTACCTTCTTATAATTACGATCATAATGAGATATTTAATTTTAAAGAAAAAATCAGTCAAACTGAAAAATACTCTTCTTTGTCTAATGTTGCATCCAATTATAATTATTCTTTGAATAGTATTAAAGTTTAGCCGAATTGTAAAAGATTGAAATTATTAATGGCTGCTTTTTTAATTTAATTTTTTACGCCAAGGCTATTTCTATTTCCTTGAACTAATAGCTAAAATCCAAAGAATAATTTCCTGGTTTATCATAAAAGTTTAAAAATAGTTAGATAAAACTAACATTATTGCTTAAAAATCCTTGCTTCTTCAAGCTCACAATGTTTTAAGATTTAGTGTTCTTTCAATAAGCACTTAATCATTTAGTCAGGTAATTTCTAAAATGGCTAGAAGCCTGAAGAAAGCACGCGAAATATTATTTGCGCTGGAATTAAGTAGATGCATTACTTAACCCGTAGTAGATGTGCGTTATGCTAAGCTAATGGTAAGCTTACTAACAACAACAAAAAACTGAAATAATTAAACCTTTGTAAATTAACACGCATAAAAGGTACTTATCAATTTGTACATGTGTTTTGATCAAAAACATTTCGGTCCTTGTCAGCAGCAGTAGAAGTCGATACAGAGACTTCCAGGATTTCTGCTGCTGTTGACGAAGTTCGAAAGTTTAAAAAAAGAAGATAAATCATACACAAATGAATAGTATAATTTCTAACCCTAATTCCGCGACGGATCTAGAATGTTACTTTTTTTATTCTTTACTTAAGTGAAATGTTAAGAGTTAAAAATCTGCATTTCTCAAACATCAAAATTTCAAAGAGAATGGTTACTCTGGTGTAATTCTCCACTGAGGAAGAACCTAGCTAAATATTTATAAAAAAAGTATGAAAATCTGAAACACTGTCAGATTTTAAATACGCACTAAAGTGCTACACATTAAAAGCGTATCATAATCCATGCGTCTGCTACACATTAAAAGCGTATCATAATCCATGCGTCTTTCCGATTTTCTTCCCTTATTCTATTATGTTGGAAAGTGTATAATTATTCATGAGTGTGCATTATTTTTCCCCTTGTTCCATAGAACATATCTTTGGCAACGAAATCTATCTTAAAATCGCCTACTATGTTTTACAATTTCCGCCATGCATATTCCAACTATACGTCGCCGTTTTAAATTTTTTTTGGAATGTACATCACAATCCATGAGTGTGCCGTATTTGACTTTCTCTGGTTGATTTCTACTTTAATGCCCCGACTCCGGCCAAGGTAGCAATAATTAAACATATACACATGCAGTTACCATGACGATTTTTTGTACAATTTATGTGGCAACTTTTGAATTAAAATGGCGATGTGGAACAACAGGTAAGTGCAGCGTTCCATTACTTACTCATTTATTTTGGGTTGCCAATTAAAGTAGTTTTAATAATTAAATGTCTTCAAATTCCTTAACTGGTGCGTTTATCGCTAATTTGTTCATTTTAGTTTTCATCTAGTTCTTCTGGGAGTGCTAAAACTTGTGCATAACTCCTAGAGACCTACGACTGCAAAGCTTGTCGAAGAACGTCTATTTTTTAGGTAGGCGAGAGTAGGTGGCGTTAATAGGAATCATCTCTTTTTTTCCCCATAAAACACATTGGAATCGAAATCTCTTAAAATCGCCTACTGAAACTATTTTACAATCTTTGCCAAGCATATTAATACTATACTTCACAATTTTAAACACTGTTTTGAATGGGCGTCATAATACATGAGTGTGCCGTGTTTGTCTTTCTTGTTCCATAAAACACATCTTTGGAATTGAAATCTACATTAAAATCGCCTATTAACGCTATTATACAATCTTCGCCAGACATCTTTTCACTATACTTTCCTAGTTTCTAGCCAAATTCGGAAGATATCGCCAGGCTTTTCGGTTTTTAAGTTGTTTTTTGGCAGCAAACTTGGCGATCAATCCTCAAAAATTGCAAACCTTGTGCGGCTTTCAAGATTTTAATCCCCCCCACTTCTGCGTTATCTGGCATATACATTTGAAAAGATTTTCACCATGACAGTTCATGTCTACAAAACCTGTCTAAAAATCACGTACACAAAACCTGTCTACAAATCATGTATACAAAACCTGTCTACAAATCTTGTATACCAAACCTGTCTACAAATCATGTATATATAGTCGAGTAGACAAAAACCTGGTACTGAACGAAATAGCACCCTACGTGCCAACAAATCATACTTTAAAGTTAGGTAATACTTTTGTTGTCACAGATAATGTTAAAAAAGCATTACAGATAATTAATTATTTCGTTGCTATGACGATTCAAGAGTATCTTTCCTGCAGCTTCTCTCTTTTTAATTACTGAGATGGGGAAATTCCACTCTGTTTTGTTTTTCATGTTCGACATTGAAAACAGAATCCGTTTTTCAGGTTTTGTTATTCTGCAGCTATTTGAAATTTGTAAGCTATGCAGGGAATCTTTTATCAGAACTTTTTTCTTTATATTCCAAGAGTTTTTATTTTAAGTTTAAAAACAAGTAAGATTCAGTGGGATTGTATTTTGCTAGAACAGTAGTTTAAAGTTCATGTTTCAACAATACTTTATTTATAACAAAATAATGAGTTTTAAAGCTTTGTTGAGTGTGTGATTACATCCTGAGACAAATCAAACTAATGAATGAAAGAATGAAGTAAAATAATAAAATTGTTTGCTCGATGTACAAATTATTTTTGTCTTAACCTGTTTTGTTATTGCATTAACAGAATTAGTTAAAATTATGTAGTAAAATAACTTTCTTTAACCAGCCTACAATGTCTAGCATGAACTAAATGATAATTTCAGACATCAAAGTTAATTCTATAGTCATTATTGCTTAGAACTTAGTGAATGTTAAGCGATGTATTAATACTAACTATGTGTTATCTATCTATATAAATAAGCATGTGTAAACTGTCCGTTAGTTAGTTGTCTGTTAGTCAGTGTATCGCTTAGCTCAGAAACGGGTGATCGTAGACCTACCAAATTTTGTACGGAAATTCTCCAAGACGGGTCTCGACACACCTCGAAGCGATTTTTTCGAATTATTTTAGGAGATATCGATAAAAAACGTGTCGCAAAATGATCACTTTTGTTCTCACCCTTTCGCAATTGTAACCCCGCAGTGGAAAGAGCGGGGTTTGAGCATATCTAGGTTGCTATGTTTGGCAAGTTTATTAAATTATTCAGACTCTTGAAGTAAAAATAAAATAATAACGATTTTTTTTTGTTTACATTATTTGTAAGGTTATTTTTTAATTAAAACATCATGTGCATGGGAAATCAGAGCAGGAATGAGATGTTTTATACTCAAAAGAAAAATAGGATTTGGAAATTTTCCGAGAGTAAAATGTGCAACTTTTTAATTTGTCGAAAAATAAAATGGTTGCTATGCGATTTTGAGAAGATGATTCTAGCGCTTGGAGCAATTTAATGAGAGCGTATTTTTAAAAACAAGGTTTTATTGAAATACTGCGTGGAATTTTAATTTTCGGTGCAGAAATAATGCAGTTATTAAGGCAATTTTAAACGATTTATATTCAGAATTTTCACTAAATTAAGTTAATTGATTTAAGTTAGGGGGTCGGAGGGGGGAATTCCGCCAAATCGTACGATTACCAAATTTTGTATGGCAGTGTGCCAGGACGGGTCCCACCATATCTCGAAGCGATTTTTTGTGAAATTCGAATTAAAACATCTGTTGTTTATTGCCTTATATTTGAAGCCAAAATGCGCCAAACACTACTGTTATTGTACAACTAAAATTCAAAGCCCGTTGAGCAGCAATTACAACGAGCGCTCTTCTGAAAACGTGAAAAAAGTTTCTCATTCCAAAGATTTCGTTTTGTGTACATAGTTATTCTTATGTCCAAGAAGACGATTTCTTTGCTTGGCTCGATTTCCTCTTATCAATACTGATTTATTTGTGAGAAGAAAAATTAAACTGCGTAATCTAGAAAAACAATTTTAAAGCCTTTATAAATAGCAAAGTCTTATCTCTTTTCTTTTTGTGAAGGGTTGCATGACGTAATTTTAAAATTAAAAAAAATGTTCATTTCATGTAGTGTCTGAGGTATTTAACGCTAAAACACGAACCTAAAAGACAGCATGATGCGGAAATAAGACATTTTGAAAGTGAGAACGGTCTAACTTTTCACTTTTTTGATACCGAATGACCCCGACATAGTTTTCTTTTTTGTGTCATTACATTGCAATGATTTCAGGTTAGTAGGATTTGGAAATTTTCCAAGAGTAAAATGTGCAACTTTTGTGCAAATGTGCAAACTTTAAGTCAAGAGTGAAATAATTTTGCTTTTTCTAGATTCCACTTAACTGGAATTAATTCGAATTACACATGTGAGGAAAATTGTCGTTTCCTACCGTGCGAAGAACGGGCACGCAGCTAGTAATTCTCTGAAGAAAAATCAGCAAAGAATTCCTTGCCGGAAAAGAAACGAGGGCTTTGGACAACAGAATAAAAAAAATTTAAGTACTAGCCTTGCAGCCGGGTTGCTATGACGCTGGTCTGCCAAATCGAATGGGTGAATGCAAAGCATGTGGACAAGAGAAAGAGTTGCATATGAAAATAGTTCGGACTTTCTGAGGGATGATGAGCTAGCTTTCAGGCTTCACAATATTTCTTCTTCGTTCATATTTCCGGTAAAGCCACAATTCGCGAACTCTAAAGTAATCGTATTTGCTAAATATAAGATTTTGAGTTAAAATTTAACGCTGTGTTAGGACAACTTTTACTGTGACTAAAGAATAATAAGTTAGGGATGTAAAATCGAAAGTACATTTTTTAATAAGTTAAAATGAATGATTCTGAGATGAATGATTCGAGAATAATCTGCTCGAAAATACACCATTTTCTCGACTGCATTATTAGAGTAGCTTAAAAGTTTAAGATTAGCTTAAAATTTTGACAAAATGTACCCCTCAGCCATTTCTTCTGGAACTTATCTGATAACAGAATGAATTAGAGTAGATTATAGTATACTAAATGCTTTAGTGCCAATAACGATAAAATATTATCCTATTAAATATCGTTAATATACTAAATTTATTAATTGGCTTTATTAAATGATCAACTATACCGTTGCTCAGGTTTAATTTTTTTTCCTAAGATAGAAGCCCTCGGAATAAAACAACTTATAATAGTTTAAATTATTTGTTTGTGCATGGTAGCAACTTGGGAAAATTACCAAAAATCACTGGGTAATTCAGTCGATGTTGAATAGTTGACTATGTGTCGAAACTGCTAAAGAAAATTGCTTACTGTTACCTCAAAGATGTGAAAGAGAAGATAAATTGCATTATTTAACATTTAATCTCTACACTGAGTATGGGGGTTAGAATGTAATTACATAACTTCTTGTAATCACTCACAAATGAGCCACCCTTTGTCACTTAACATTGTCATATATACTTCAAACACTTGTCGGAACGAAGTAATCCACCTTTCAAACCCAGCATACGCCACTTATGCATGCATACATATAATATATTATATATGCACAGTACTTTCCTCTAAATAAAATCAGTGGTTAATAAAATCAGCCGCTTAATCTGATCAAATCGCGAAGAACGTAATCAAACCAATATAAATGTCCAGTAAAACTACTGCTTATAAGATCAGCATCACCGTTCAATAAAATCCCAAACTGAGACCTGTTAAAATAAAAATTCTGTGAAAAATGAAGGAGAAATAGGGAGGAAGAAGAAAATACCCGTAGCATCCGATTTGCTGAAACCTACAGGCCTTGTTCATCTGCTACTTAGTCCTATCCATCTCCATAGGGTCTATGTAAAATATGAATTTTTACGCACAGCATTATTTGTAGTGTCAGTTGGCTTTGTAACAATGCTTCCCTCTTTCCTGAAGTACGGTGTATTCACAATGTTGTTGTATCATGGTAATAAAGCACATTTTAAAGGATAAGAAATACTCCTTACTTCATTTCCTCTACGACATATCATGTATGTAACATTAATGTCTTTAACGGTTAATGTCATTAAAATGGCTCACGTGAATGTCTAACGTCATTTAATGTCAAATGTCATTAATGTGTAATATTTAAGTTATTTATGTGTGATTGACCACAATTCCTTTAATATCCTATAAAAATGGTTTCCCAATGCACACAAACACAAAACGCCAGTAGTAAAAACAGAACTCTCGCTCCTATGAAAGAAGAATATAACTTTACTCAAAAGTAAATTTTCTTCAAAGCTTAATTCCTACTTTTGTTGTAACGGAAGCTCGTCGACATATCGGATTACAGTCTTTTCTAAAAGTGACCAGAATTACAGGATTCTGAGAGATCCACCTTTAGACTTTTAGCCAAAGAAATTTAAATCTGCAGCATCCAGTATCAGAGTCCAAGGGAAAAAGTAAACTGGTATTTTACTCTGAAAGGTAATATTTTTGGTGTATTTTACAGTTTGAGATCGGTGGTTATTTGATTCAAAGAAATCTTTTCTCTAAAAAAAGTAGATTTTCCTTGATCATCTTTCAAATGTAACTTTTAAGATCTCAGAAATACAAAATTCTGAAAACATTTATAAACTTAGTGCGATCTGTGAAATTTGGAGAAAAAATTTGACAATAGAATCGTCGTTCAAAATCGCTCAAGATATTTATTTTATTTTGTCAAGTTTATATATTTTGCGTGTTCTATTTTTTTGTGGTAAATTTTTACAAACGCAATTTTTAAATTTATTTTTTATTTGAAAAAGTGTAAAACCTTTCCGATGATAATTAAAATCCAATCATATGAAAAATAGAAGACTTTACTATACACACTTAATGTTGTGTGAACTTAAGAGACCTGCAACTGTGATGGAGATCACATATCTAATTTAATAATCATTTAATTTGGCTTTCTTTAATGAAATCTATCCAAAATCAAGAATTCTAAATATTTTCTGTTGTCATTTTTCTGCCATTTCGGCTTTTAAATCTGTATTTTCGCTTTCCACCGTATGCACTATTCTTTTTTGTTTATTTCTATAAATCAGACATGGTGGCACCGTTGTGCTAAAAATAGATTATATTGCTTCCGTTTGCAAAATCAACGTACTTTTTGATTCCCCTCTTGGCATCCTGCTGGCGTAAGTTATATTTGTTATATTTTTGTTGCCCTGCCTCATCTTTAAAATTATTTGCTCGTGATTACGTCATTTTAATTTTATTGAATTAAGTTTTAGGTTGCTCTGGAATTGGCGTTATTTATCTCAGCCAGGTGTTTGTTTTCGCCAATGTGTAATTCTGTAGTGGCGTAATTTTTAAGTCATTCCATCTTAATTTCAATGTCGATATAGGACGTAATTTTATTTCGCTGAGCCACCACCACCCGTTGTAATGATGTTCAATAGTACCTTTTAAATAGTTTTAAGAATTCAATGTCTTTTTCTTTACTGCAACTAAGTGCATCGAACCTGGACTTTTAACCATCACAACGCAACTTAATAATTTAAAATACCTTAAACAATTAACTTCTTTACAGCAACATGTTCTATATTTTGCATTTTAATTAATGTGAAACTTTCAATTAGTTCAATCTTTAGGCGTAACTTAACCGATAATCATAATGGCGTATATCTGCAACGGAAATCCTTCTTAACCACACAATCAGATTCTACAAAGGATGATTTTTTCAGAAACTCCAACCATTCATTTTATAAATAAAATGCTAAGTTCCAAGTTTTACTTGTCTTCGATATCACCACTAGCATTGAATACAACGCGTTTCCTGTGACTTCAAATCTTTGGACCTCGTTGGTACTGCCAAATCTATGGGCAATTTGAAGAGGAAGATAAATGCAATGTCTAAAAACATCTTTTCATACTCGAAATTTAATCTCACGAAGGGATTTTTTCACCTTAAATCCTAGAATTTTTGATTTGAAATGTATAGTAGGAGGAGCGTTAGAGAAGGAATTCAATACAAATTTACCAAAATCTAAATAACTAGTCAAATTAGTAAATATTCAAAAACTATAACTTAAGACAAGTAAAAGTTTATAATAAGTTGGTAATTGTTTTGCTGTTAACAGCGACTAGTGATAAGAGGGTTGCGATTGCAACGCCCGAACTATTATGGAACGATATAGGTGCGATTAGGGTTGCCAGGTCGCCAAACCAAATAGCCGGACAGACCAGCCAGTTTGGCCGGACATTTGGGTAAAAAGGCCGGACAGCCTACAATATTGAGGATTTTGTCTCAGTATTAATAGGTACGACAAAAATTGTATGTAAAATCAAGCTTCTTTGATTATTACCATGAATCTTGTTAAACTCTAATGCAATATAAATAACATCGAATGCCAAATCAGTTCAAGTACTTTAATACTAATCAACCAGTTACCAGTAAAAAGCCTAACAAAAGTAGGACACCGTTAAGTTTGGCCGGACACGCAATCAAAAAGCCTAACTATGTCCGGCTTTATCCGGACGCCTGGCAACGCTAGGTGCGATTTACCTGGACTCTAAATTCATGAATCCGAAAGTCTGTTTGATATTCTTTAGTAATTTTTAAAGCTTGCCAATATTCATAAATCCACTGAAGTTAAATTTGGTAGAGAATCATCTAGGAGGACTCAAGTAACTTCAAATGATACATTCCATATCGCAAGATTCCATTTCCCTGTATATAATCCCTTTTCATATAATTACATTTTATTTTATCTATGCAGGAGTTTTCAGCGAGAAATCCTATTTTACCAATGTAGATTACTTTCTGCATCAATATAAACTTACATTCAACATTTATCTATATTTAAATTGCTATAAATGAACGAAACCGGGGCGATCGCTATTTAGGAACGGGCCTGCTTCCGTACTTCGATGAATCATCCAAAGAGGCCTACAGATGCTCACTGATAGGTTTTAGTACTTACAGATACACCATCTAAGGAAGGACGCACACTTACAAGCGGTCAGAGGCATGACTAGGGTTTTCAGCGCCCGGGACACTTGAAAATTTTGCTCCCTCTCCTAATCGCCAATATGCAATGGAGAAGGTTTTATATGCAATTTGGTACCCTTAGGTGCTGCGCCCGGGGACAGATGCCCCTCTTTACCCCCCACAACAACCTCCTCCAGCTCCCAAGCAGTTCAAAGACCCATTAGTAGAAGGGATATTTTATTACCCAGAAAAAGAGGGGGTGACGAAATAAATTACTGATTTGCAGTCAAAAAAGGGAGAATTTTGGTTGAGATCAATCAAATAGAAAATTGTAGTACTAAAAGAAAAATCGCAAAATAGAGAAATCCGCTTTTTTGACGGCAGATCAAATATTTATGGCGACATCACCACATGAGAATTGTCTGAAATCTGACGGTCTGTCCTACTAAACGTAAGTGTGTGTCCTCCTTAACGGCCGAATCCAACGAATAAGGGACGGACATGAGCATCCGCAGAGATCTTTGGATGACTCATCAAAATACACATGCAGGGCCGTTCCTAGCAATGGCTCCGACCAAACCTACCCCGTGTCGACTTGTAGGTGTCTTCAACGACTTTGGCAAAAACATCATTGCAACAAGGCATGCCGTCTTCACAGCAGACGTGTAAGTTTGCAAAATACTGTACACCCCTACCGTGATTAACCGTGAAGTTAGCTGACGCTTGTTGCTCCAAGCTCTTGGCCACCGTCATGTAAGGATTGTTCTGCTCAGACACAATAGAAAATTTCTGCCAGCGGTAGTAACGGAGGAGTACCAATATTGAACGGACCACCTAGGACAAATATGAAAGAAGTTAGTTCAATGTGTAGTATTTATAATATAGCTTATAAATTTATTAAAAGACATTTCCATATTTGAATTCAGTTTTTTAAGGCAATGCATAATATTCACGTTAAATTACGGAAATTGGTCAAAAATAAACAAAGAGCCCTTTTCTTTAAAAAAAAAGACAGACAAAGCAAAAACATGAAGCATAGCCTTTTAAAGTGAATTTTTGAATACTGCAGTAAAAAAGTAAAATAAAAGGGACTCAAACAGTATCCATAAAAAAATCGGCAATAATTAATTTATTAAAATACTTCGACATTTTTAAATGCTTTTTTACTCTAAAAAACTATTACTTGTCAGCACGCTCAACAATTGTTTGCATATAAAATTTAAGTGGTAAATACTTAAATTATAACACAAGACGTATACTTGCTGTATTATTTAAAACGGAATTTAAGTAGCAAACAAGAAAAAAGAAAAAAAAACTGAATAATCTAAGTTAAGAGGTTTTACAAGGTAAAAAGATTACTTGCGTTTCCAAAAATCATTTTGATTCATCGAATGCGAAGTCATTAATCAGATTATGTAAAAGTTCTCCAGAAAGAAGTAAAAAATCTTTCTTTTTCGAAATGTTAAGCTTTAATTTATATATTTTTTCTGTATGCTTTGATTAAATATGCTAATTAAATAATAAGTAAGCAATATCGGGAGAGATTAGGCCTATTTTGTATAATCTTTGGTAAATAAAAAAAATACTAAATCTTTATAATCATATTGATCAATCAATCCTTTCTCTTCTCCACTTTCTGAATAACCAAAAATTAAAGTAATTTCAAAACTTCTTTCAATGACCCGCTTTTCTGGAGCATGAATTAGTCTGTTCGTCCCTGTAATAAAGATGTTAAAGCTTTAAGAACAGCATTCGAAGTTGCAAATTAACAAAGAAATTCTGAAACAGAATATCTGGATTTACGTTTGTAAAAAAAGTTTGTTTAATTCTGGCGTAATGATCTATTTTAGGATTGAGCAACATGCGGCATACACATAATGAATATGGTGAAAACATATTATTTGTGTTATCTGCGTTTGAAGCCAATTTCAGAGGCGGAAACAGAAGTTAATTTAAAAAAGAGCGTATTTGACCTAAACAAAATGCTATAACAGATATATGATTTAAGTGACAACCACTTGGGCATCCTTTTGCTATTTCAGTTCTATTATTTAAAAATCCCAAAACAAATAGGCTATTGATCATGTCAACTGAAATAATCTTTTATTACTTCAAAACATAGTATGCCGCTGCAAAACACAAGTCAAAAGCTTTTTCAAAGAATTCAATTCATCACAATTCCATGATCTTGAATTTAATACCGTTTATTGTTTTTTTAATCCATTTAAATGCATTACGAGGTATTTGTTTTTGACTTTCAAAAATGCACACGATGATGGTTGACAGGCTCATCGACATTGCGGAAGGCATTTTTTAAATAAATTTTTCTTTCTGTAAAAATTATAGAAGAAAAAATTCAACTTTTGGCTTACACAAGTACGGACTTATATTTGGAAATATACAATTCATTATTTAATATTTATTGGTTCAATGTCAAATTAATAGAATTCTCACGAAATTTCCTGGGATATTAAATCGCAACACAAAATTTTAGTCAAAGAAACCAAGTGCGAACTAATGGCCATGTAAATGCATTTTTTCAATAAACAAAGTGAACAATTGCATATAATGGAATTTACATTTATCATTAATGTTGTATGAAATTTTCAGAAACATAGCCATCTGTCCAGCTGTTGATAGCTGACTACCAATTTTTTGAAGACGAAATGATACCATGATTTTGCAGATCCAGAGATGTGAAGAAATACTGCTGCGTATTTCTTCGCTTGATGAAATGATAAAAACTAGCCTAATGATCTTGAATAATTTATTTTATAAACCCGATAGTTTTAAATCTTATACGTTTATTTTCTTCAATGAAAATTTCTACAAATGAAAGTTTTTATAATATACAAAACTATAATCGAAGAAACGTAGAACATAAGCATAATATTCATACTTATCTAAAATATTTTATTGGAAAATAAAATACATTTTTCATGTCTTCTGGCTATAAACCTTAATCTAAATTTTCAAACATATTTTTAGAAAACATTGTACTGCTCACTATTTCTAGAGTCTTTCTCAGTTCAACTATAGATACAAATGAGCATACCTTAAGGCATTCTTTATTTGTTTTCTATTTCTACTCATGTTTCAGTTTTAGATTTGTGCAATTGGAGGTGTAAGCGAATTTGAGTACAGAGTAAATATTTGTTCATAAAAGCAAAATATTTTATTAATTTCAGAAAGTTATTATGGTTAAATATTTTGCTACGCAAAGCGTAGATTATCTATTATCTAAAAGCAATAAATTGGAGATAAAAGTGTGCCTTTTAAAAAATGGAATTCTCTTTCTCACATACTAAGGTCAATTAGTAGTTTACCTACATTTAAAATGAGAGAAATTGTTATAGAATGTACCCTCCGATTGAAGTTAGGATTAATCTGGTCATTTACATCGTAAAATTTTAGAAGCCAGCAAGGAGCCTCATATATATTGAATCATGTTAATGAAAAAAAGTTTATCAAGGGATACCTTTTAGTCATATCGGGTTTTGTCGAATCCTGATCATCAAACATGAACCATATCCCACTTGTTTTTGTGCCTAATATGGGCCTTTCAGGAGCCAATCTGTTATTTCTGATGCATGTGTTAATGTTTGCATTGTTGAAAAATGTTGCGCCATCAGTTTTGGGAAATGGGAAATCCCTTATAGCAAAAATTACAGTTAACATTCTGTTGGAAAATGTAATTGACTCAAAATGTAGCTTGTTGGAAAGGTGCAAATATGTGAAATTGCCAAACATTTTCTAGCTTTGCGGAGAGAGATGCGTAAGAAAGCAGATTTTTCTTCTTTTTTATGTTACAGTTTTGTATGTAGAATTTTCGGCAGATCTGACAATCTGAGGGATTTGGAAAAAGACAAATATTTACAGATTTTTTCCATCAGCACCAATTTTGATCAGATAATTAAGTAAGCCAAAAATAATTATTATTAAGATTACCCTTGGGTTGTACTGAGGTTAAGACTTTTCACTCACATCGTTGCACACATTAGTTTTAAGTTACACAAGTTTACGGTGGAATTTCTATTTAAATATGAATATACGTACCTAAAATGTGTATTATTCTAAAATATTTTACTTTCCCCCACTTTTCCTATCCTATGGCTAGAAAATTTAATCGAAATTTTCAGAAATCTGGGCAGAAAATAATGTACGGCATACTATTTCCGAACACTTTCTAAAGTTCAAAAATAGATATAACTGAGCTTACCTTAGGGCGATCTATTTATTTTCTATCACAACTTATGTTCCAGTTAAACTTTTCCTTCAAATTGGAAAAATATGCAAAAAATCCACCAATTTGAAAAGTTTTGGATCCATAAATTTCAAGCAGTATTAACAGGAAACAGGAACCTTAACAGTATCGTTACATAGCCGCACAAGAAAGTTGTGTATTTTATTATACTTTAATACAAGAATCCAATTTCTTTTTAAAAATAGTATTATTCTAATATTTCATATACAATATAATTCCAGAAATCCAACACCATATACGACAGAAACTGGCAGAACAGTGAAACTGTAATAAAATTTTAATAATGATTAAAATAATTTTAATGTTAAAGTTATCTTTAAAATATTCCCGCAAGAAGCATGTAAAAAGAAATTGAATTGTACCTGAAAATAATTATCATTAGCTAACTTCTTATACAAAATCTTATGTGACATGAGTGAAATAAATTTAGAGGCATAGCCTGCATACGCCATTTTCAAGTTATACAGACATCTTTTTATAAGAGGAATTTCTAGTGAAGATAATAAAAACAGCAGAAAATCCCACGTGCCTTCTAAAAATATTATTTTCCTTTTGGAAAAACTTTTTTGTAGTCTTTGTTGGAAAGGCGCATTTAAAAATAAACGAAATAACAAGCTTTACGAAACTCTTTTATGTAATACCCATTTAAATATCAGCTTAAAAAGGAGAATGAAAAAGAATTTAAGTACACCGTTTTTGATCTAAATTATAAAATAATGAAGTAGTCTTAAAACCGTATGTGCATAACTTTTGCTCTGTTCTTGCAATTTACCATTACATCCAAATATAAAAATATCGAAAATAAATCTCAGTAATAAAAAACGAAATTTAATGCCAAAGATATTTTTTATAAAGTAAAAAAGCCGATTAAAAACTAAATACGGCATCATTTAAAGATACATTGCCGTTTATAAGAGAATTTATATTAAGATTACTAGATATTTTTAGATGTGTATACATTATATAAAATGAATCATTATTCATAATAATCATTCATAAAAAATTATTTCAATTTCCGCATAGTAATTAATGATTGCAATTGCTTACATTTAAAGAATATAAATGGCATCACCACACATAGAACGAATGAATCAAGTGATGTAAGCTCTTTGGTTTATTTGTTATTTGAAATAGTTCATGAAGGTTTCTAACTAGAATCTTATAGGAAAAAAAAACAGATTTTTGAAGCCAAAAATCAAAGTTTATTTCGTTTCTCACAAATAGAATGAAATGTCAGAGTAATTTTTTTTCTCTTAGCATTGCTTGTCTATATGACATCATTCTGGGCATTGCTTGTCTATATGAAAGTCTCTATGATGTCATCTTAGAGATTCTTTTTGTCAGCCGTAATTAAGAGATTGTGTTCGCTATTTTTTTTTCAAAGAATCAAGTGAATGAATCCTTATCTTGTTTATACTTGTGATTTCATTTTTATTTTCAAGTTAAAATATCTTTTCATGTATTTAGAGTTGCATGTTGCTGTAAGTCGAAAAAAAGATCCACTTTTCAGAGATTTTTCGAACTGTATAAAAGGGTTTCGCTTTTAGTTAGCCATGAAACGGTCGTTTTTATCAAAATTACAACATGGCTGCAGCGAGATACAACGAGAGCAGTCCCTCCCGGAAGCGTAGACATCAGTAGCCTTTTACATTTATTAATATACCCACTTTTTATAAGCAATGAGAATAATTCTTAGCTCGGTGGAGAAACTAATTGTTTGAGTATGAGAATTATCAGGTTTGTGTGTATTTGATCCCCTCTTGTTCTTGACTCCCCTTCGTGATGGGAAACGCAAACGTGCGCTTATGGCTTAGACCGGCAGCCTCTTTCACGCATGTCTGTCCCCGAAACATCAACGCTTTGTTTAACCCTTCCCAATGCTGGAAAAAGGGCAGCCGTTGCCATCGATCGACTTAACTATCAGCAAGATGGCGGACGATCGAAACGTTCATCGCGTGCCACAGATCTAGAGACCCTTTTTTGACGCATCTGGCTGTGCGGAAATGTTCTGTAGAGTGAGTATTTAAACTGCATAAACGGTACTGCAGAGTATTTAAGCGGTGGTAAACGGGAAAATGCTCTGGCAGCGTGTCAGCCGGGAAATGAGTGCGTTTCTTGCTGGCACGTATGCGTAACAGCCAGCGCGTAAGGAAAAGTGAACTGCCGAATATTGGCAGTTGAAGGAAGTAGCTGGCGACGTCTCGAGAAAACTGGAGGCCAGAGATTTCATCTTAACGCATAATGCATGCACAAGGTAGAATGCTGTGGATAGAATCCTCCGTATGTTCTATCTTTTGATAATTTTAAACTAGAAGGCGTTCACACATTTTTGTAAGGGTTTCTCTTTCCCCCGTGATTCAACTTTAACTGAATAAAAAGAAAGTCTTCGTAACATCAATTAAGAGTAGGACTGAATTATCGCCTGTTTCTTTAAAAATGACTCTGGAAAATAAACAATGGATCAAAAGCTAAATTTTTCCTCTTTACGAAGAGAAATACTCTGCAGGGATTATTAAAAACAGATACAGACCCAACGAAGGTAATAAAATTCTTATATTTTTCTCTATATTTTTTTTCAAAATCATTACAAAAATGTGTAAAATCCCTCTTTACATAAATTGGAATTATATGACAAAGATGTGCGACACTGCTTCCTCCTGCGACTGCTCTACCGGAGTGCACAGTGCTCGTTAAAGGATTAAATAAGTGAAATAATCTTTCTTCGTGACCAGGTGTGAAAGAATAGGGTACTTACATATTATCCCGGCGGTCCGCCAAGACGAGCGATTTTTCACCAATATAAAGGCCGGACGCATGATATTATTGATGGTTACGAATACGATTGGCAACAGTTTGACAGCACATTTTACGAAAAAATAATTTGGCGGGAATGACCGCCGGGATAATACATAAGTACCAAGAATAGTCCCCAGGTAACTCATGCATGTCGTAAGAGTCTATTAAATTAGGTACATAACATCCGGTGGTGTAGCCGGGCATCCTGCCCCTGGGGGGTATATCAAGGTACTAGCCCTCTAGGTTGGGGGTTGGGCACTTAGATAACAACCCTATCCTGTAAAAAATTCTTGTTGTGAAGTCTAAAGAAGCAAGTACCGGATTTTGACTTGGAAAAGATCAATGGACCCACGATTTTGATATAGGAACATACGTACACTTTATCAGAGTAAAACTCTGCAATTGTTGAATGAGAAGATGGACTTTTGTAGATTGGATTTCCCAGCAACCCAATAAATACGATGGACTGGCAGCGGAGTTTTGGAGAAGAAAACACAAACTCTTTTCTACATAAAAAAAAACATTTACATGAAACTGGATTAATACTAAGCAAAACAAAATCAGTCATTTGGTCATGGATTTCCAAACCATTTCACCAAGATTATGCTTACTACGACTAAGAGGAAAGTTTGCTAATTATTGGATCTATATAAATAAAATTAGACTTTTGTCTGTACATTTCTTGGAATTCAAAATTTTGCGATTTCTATCCGTTTCAAGTACCTGGGAATCCGGTGCGACCCACAAACAAAATTTTGTCTGTCTGCCGTTCTTTCGTTCTGTCATTCTGTCCGTGCGCTTTTTTTGTTCAAGCATCACGTAAAAACGACTGAAGCGAATGATATGAAATTGGGTGTCATGATAGGTGGTCACTCAACTTAAAACATAGGCGTCGAATTTTTAAAAAATCTTGATTGGGTTTTGAGATTTTGTGAAAATCCCTCCAAACTGCGTTCGAGCATAATGTATAAGCGACCGAAGTAATCGAAATGAAATTGGGTATCATGATGGGTGGTCACTCAACTTAAAACATAGGCGCCGATTTAAAAAAAATCTTTACTAGATTTTGAGATTTTACGAAAATCGTTTTAAACTGAGTAAATTCGTGTTCGAGCATCACGTAAAAACGACTGAAGCGAATGAAACGAAATTTGGTATCATGATAGGGAATCATTCAACTTAAAACGTAAGTGTCGAATTTTTTAAAAATCTTGATCAGATTTTGAGATTTTGCGAAAATTGTTTCAAACTGCGTAAATTTGTGTTCGACATCACGTATTAACTGCAAAGGTGAAAAATGGTATTTGGTTAAATGATAAGTGGTCACTCACCTTAAACTATAAGCATCTAAAAAAAATCGATCAGATTTTGGGATTTTGCGAAAATAGTTTCAAACTGAGTGAATTTTTGTTCACGCATTACGTAATAACGACTAATACGAATGATACGAAATTTGGTGATATGATAGGTAGTTGCTAATTTTAATTTATAGGTGTTGAGAGAGAGAGAGAGAGAGAGAGCATTTTTAAAATATTTTAATTATATATAAATAAAATATAAAATCGATGGAGATTTTGTGAAAATCGTTTTAAAATGCTGAAAGTTTTGTTCCAGCATCACGAAATAAAGACTGTAGAGAATGAAACGAAATTTGATGACATGATAGGTCGTCACTCAACTTAAATTCTAGGCTTCCAATTTTTCAAAAATGTTGATTAGATTTTGAGATTTTGCGAAAATTGTTTCAATGTACGGAAATATTCGTTCGCGCATCACATAATTACGACTAAAGCGAATGAAATGATATTATTTAGTTACTCTCTAACCTGTAATATTTTAACAATACATAAAAATTATAACTTCGTTTTCTTTAATTTTGGCAATATACTACACCCATTCTGTGTACTCCTACAATGCCGGCGGAAGTTCTTGCTTTTTGGAAATTTGCATTCAGTACTAACCCGTGAACGACGGGTACTTCAGCTAGTTATTAGTATGTATGCACCAAATGAGGAGAAAGATGATGTTGAGAAGGATTCTTTTTATGATGAGCTTGATCTTCTCTGGAGTTCTTGTCCTAGACATGATGTAAAAATTATTATGGGTGATTTTAATGTCAAAGTTACTGGTGAGGAGAAATTTAGATCAGTTATAGGAAAACACAGCTTGCATTCCATTTCAAATGCTAATGGTAACAGACGTATCAGTCTTGCTGCCTCTTACAATATGGTAGTTGGAAGCACAATGTTCAACGTAAAGATATTCATATAAAAACATGATCTCCTCATGGACTCCTAACAACCAGATTAACGATATGGTGATTGATTCTAGACGCTTTTCGAACTTCCTAGATGTGAGAATTTACAGAGAAGCTAGATGCGATATGTAGATTCGGATCACTATTTGATGATCTGCTAAATAAGGGGAAGAATTTCTCCAGCTAGAAATGCAAAAAAGAATTCTCCTGTAAAATTTAACTGTGGAAAGCTAAGAGATCTTAAAATTTACAAATACTATCAAAGTCAACTGTCAAATGAACTGAATGGGAAAATAATTACAAATGAGGTAAATGAAAAACGGCAATTTATTAAGAATTCCGTACTATCAACAGCAAACACACTGATCGGCAAGGAAAAAAGGTCAAAACGAACTAATTGGTTTGATGATGAGTGTAGAATTGCTAATGAAAATAAAAATAGAGTGTATGAAGCTGTTGATGATGATAAAAATGCACGTAAAGAAGGGAAGAGAATACACAAAAAGAAAAAGATTTTACAGAGAGAACCAACTATATTGAACTCCTTAGTTCCAATCATGAAAGCAGAGCCTTCTTCCGGGCTGTTATTAAGAGGTGTTGGAACTTTAAACCTAGGATAACTCTTTGTAAGAATAGAGATGAAAAGCAATTGTTAATGAAAGAGATGACTCTGATGAGCCAAATAATTTTATTTTACGGTTGAAGGGACTGGGAGTCAGTCTTTTGATTTTCCAACTGTTGAAGATACTCAATCTGCTATTGATAAACTGAAGAATAATAAGGTAGCAGGACCAGATGCTATTCCCGCTGAACTAATAAAATGTAGTGGAAAAAATATGACAAAATGTAGCTGAGAAATTATACGATTTATTTGGGAAAAGAAATTCTGCCTTCTGAATGGAAATTAAGTATTTTCTTTTCAATACATAAAACAGGGGACATATTGAACTTTAAGAGTTACAGAGGAATAAGTTTATTGTGTGTTGCTTATAAGATTTTTTAAAATATTTTATTTAATCGCCTGTCTCCTATTATGGAGACTAGTAAACTAGTATCCGAGAAAAAACATTGTTAATTTCGTACGAATAAGCTTGCCATTACTAAAATGACAAAGCAGAATTTTAACATAATTTTCTCTCCATTTATAATCACACTAATGCAGTCATACATACGTATCATTGTACTGACAGTACCTGCAATATTTTCGAAATAATATGCGCTTACACGTTAATCACAATTTATTGCTGGGCGTGAAATAAGAAAAAAGGATTATTGCCGCAAATCAAAAGAAAAAAAAAACTGTGGCAAGCTGGGTTTTTTTTTGGGGGGGGGGGAGCGGCAAGGCTCAAAGTTGTTCCCTTTTAAGTTTTTTGCATATTTTAAAAAAGCACGTTTTTCTAAAGTTATTACACTTATTTATCATAATATCGCAATTGTAGGAAATTGCTTTTATGTACACACACGAATTTTCTTTGTGAGTGGAGAAAAGCTATATCCCAATTCCAAAGTCTCACAATCCTTCAAACTGCAGGTCTATAGCTTTAACAAAAAACTCCCGCAATCTGCTGGAATGAATGATTGCAAGGCGTCTTAACTTGTTCCTTGAAATCGAACGCAAAATTTCAGGTTGGATACTCGCAGCTGATGGTTGGGCAGGACGTTTTGTATCACCCAATATGTCAGTCCTTCCTATTTTCAATTTATACGTGATTTATGTGTTTTAAGTTATGTGTAAGAAGTAGTATTTTTATTTTTACATTGTTTTTATTTCATTGCATTTCCAAACATTGCAATATTCCTCTTAATTTAAAAGTGTGATTCGTTGGCCAAGAACGGATGTTTACTTCCACAGTCTTCATCTGCTTTCCCATGTAACCGAATTCAATCCACCATTATGAAAGCAACAAAGAGTTATGTCATTCATTGCATTAAAGAGGGATGCTTATAAAAAATACAATGTTATGTCGTCATTACTAATTATATCTCAGCGGGATTCTCCTCGACTTGTCTTTTTACTAAATTTTATCATAAAGTATTTAAAATTTTCTATTCATTTCAGAACACACTCAAAATTCTAGGATTTCTTAAGATAAGTTTCATATAGGGTTGGATGCGCTACGAGAAGAGATAGAGATTTAATTTTTATGGACTTTAGCAGGTACTTTAAAGTTCACTAAAAGTCCGATATCATGTATGCATACATTATAAGTATGTACATAATAAACTGTAAAACCAGTTTGAAAACTAAAACACTATTTGTTTTCTTTTTTTATTTCTTTCTTTTTTTATTATTATTCTTCCAAAGTTGATATTCGAAAACTACGGAGAAAAAATCTCTAAAAAAATTTAAAATGACATTCATTGTTTAAGGGCTTTTAAAAAAAGAATTGAAATAGCAAAGCTTTTACAAAATGGTACATCAGTTCAGAATTTTTTTCTGCTTTTTATTTTATTTTTTTCCTAGCGTTGTACGTTAGTTTAATCAAAAGTCACAGGTTATATTTTTTTCTTCAATAGCTTCTGTATAAAAAATCGTAGAACTCGGTATTTCTTAGAATCAAAATGTTTTTGTCAGTAAAAAAAATCCATTTGTCAAGTATACTTAAACTAAATCCACATATGAAAGAGCTTCGTCGTATTTTATTTTTCTCCCGAAAATCAATAATTCGCGGCAATGAAAACTTTAAGACTAATTTAAAAATTCAGTTTCATTTTTTTTTTCATCGAAATGCATTCGCGTTGAAAATATTACGAAACTTTATTTTAGAATATTTCTGTGTTTTATAGTAAAAGGAAAAATGTCGTATGATAAAAATCCGAAATTATTCGATTTCGCTTTCTGATTTATAGAGCATTTTCCTCCGTCCTCGTTATCAGATAAAGTTGCACCTCAACATCACATTGGTTATGTCACTGAAAATGGTAGACGGCCGAAGTGTGAAGGTCCCGGGGTCGGGTCACATCGCGCAGCTGTCGATCTAACGGTCTGGAGTTTTGGTAGGTTTTCTCCAGATGTAACGTGAATACCCGCTAGAAACCTTTAGAAAATCCGCCAACCAAGGCACGGAAAAGCCAAGCCAAGGAAAAAAAAATCCGATGCACCTTGATTAATGTGCAATACTTCTTATCTTATACCGGAAATAAAATATATTTCCGGAGTGTACCAGTATATTTACATGCAAATAAAGTCATGCAAGTAATAATTGAAAGTATCTAAATACCCTTATTTAGTTGTGTGTTCTGGAAGAGGCGCCATCGAAACCCTATGATTAATGATTAAAGCTGTAAATTTCTCCTAAATCCTTTTATCATTCAACTACACCTTTCTAACGAAACAGAAAGTTTATTTGATAACTTTAATATTCATCTTATAGAAAAAATCCAGTAGTCTTATTTTTATATTTATTAACATTTATTTTATTTCTTTTAATAGAAATATTTATAAAGATGCATTTAATAGAATACATACTGTGAGCGATACAACACACCAATAGTTCATGAATAGGACCTTCTCTACCTTAACTACGTTTTTGCATAATGTATTCAGAAAGTTTTCGAAAATACATGAGAAAGAAAGAGTTATTTCTACAAGCAAAAAAAAACGTAAAATGAAACAGACGCAAGACGAGAAGCAAATTTTAAGCTTTAAATATTCGGTCTAGAATTCCGAAAGAACATTTATTGATATGGTTCATGAGGTTTCTAGGAAAAGTATTTCAAAAATAAAATGCATGTAAATTATACGAAAAATATTTTACTTAACTAGAATGTCAAAATATATCAAGAATACAATTTTGAAAGAATTTTAAAAGTTGATATGTCCGCAAGAGAAGAAAATATATTAAAGCGTGGTTGGTAAAAACGTGTCAGATGTAATATTATTTTTAACGGTAGAGTATTTCTTAATATGTCTGCTTTCAAGTGTTTCTTAAACAACCTTTGATTATTATTTTTTCATAATCTGTGAACATAACAAATGCACCACAAATGAAAAAAAAAGAAAACTGGAGCTGTTCTATTTTTAGAAACTTTGCAGATTAGATATTGCTTTTAGAATAATAAACCTGAAATTGTCACAATGAGATATGGTATATGTTTTGGAGTACAGAATAAGGCTATTTAAAGAATTCTAAAGCACTTTGGATATACCTGATTTTGGTTATTGTATGAGATAGTCTCTAGTACAAGACTGAATATTTCCCTACGTAAAGTATATCAGAAATAATCGACCAATTTATGGGATTAGCACCTAAATTGCAGATGTTTATTTTAATGCTCCACGCTTCTGAAACTTTTCCATCGAGTGACGATGTTTCTCTGTAGCATCGTGAGAGCATTCCATTTTTCTTGGCCAGTTCCCTTGTCTTTTGAAGGAAATGTTCTGCAAAAGTTCATCTGATCACTCCTAACTGAACTGGACGGCAGAAGGAGGTGCGTCTGTGACATCATTATTCCAATATTTGAACTAGACATACCAATTACGAGCGGTTCTTTGAACCAGCAGTTCTCAACCTTTTAACATTGTGCTCACCCCCCCCCCCCAACAAAGGAATACTTATTATGGAAAGCCCCCTCTTACATTCCTCAGCATACATACAGTTTTTTTAATTCTTCAACACTTAACATGTAGTTTACTTTTGCTACAAAATAATATTATCGGCAAGGTTTGAATAAACACTCAAAGTGAAATAAACGTAGTAAAAATATGCTTTAGTTATAAAAATATTAAGCTTTCACCATTAAAAATGATATGCTTAGACTTGGTCAATGCTACACTCTATTTTAGACAGTGCACTTACCCCACCTCACCCTAAACCAAAATTACAGATTGAAACAGCTTTCAATGTATGGGTCAATTTCGGGAAAGTAAAAATACAATGTGTCCAGATAATATCCATAACGCTCCCGTAGACGGAAAGAATTTAATTCTGAGCGCTCATCTTTTGCGAGAAGAAACGCACTTTATACTTGGCGGGATTCTGAATTGACGCAGACATTATAAATACAATCTTCTCAAACAAGACTTAGCATAAAGAATGTCCAAGAAGGGAAAACGAAAGGTTGAAGGCTACAGTCTGTGTTGCCAACAAGCTCACGGAAACTTTTTCTTTGATGCTATCGGTGAAGTAACATGTCCTTCCAAAATCGTTTCGTATTTAATAGGCCGCCAAACTGTCTTTACTTTTATAGCGAAGTACTTGCGTATATTCTGCAACTTATAATAATGAAAAGAAAGTTTTTTTTTAAAAAAAACGTAGATTTTCTTCTCCTATAGAAGAGTAGAGAGGATCTCATTTCAACACCGAAAACTTCGAGAAGTAACTCGAGAAGTAGGTTCTTGAGCGATTCGAATTTTCACTGGACGGGAAATTTTATTTATTCGAAAACTCGACAGTCTCTGTAATATGTGTAAAAAGTAATATGTGTAAAAGCAATTTATTTACAACACTCGAACTCCCAAAAAACTTCTTCCCGAAAGGAAATCGATAATCACTTCCTTGAACAGTTCTTGCTGCGACTTAAAATAAAAGAGGGAAAGAAACTAATGGCATAGGTTTCTTTCGATAAAATCGTTTTTACCAAGTTATCTAACAGACGGTGTGAAACCATCTACAGTTTATTATTAAGTTACTTTTTCCCCCCAATTTCAATTTGTAAGCTTATTGAATGTTTTAAAAAAATATTCCAAGATCTTTAGGAGATTTAAAAATTACGCTACAGGTTGTTGGAGAATGTTATTCATTTTTAGTATTAGGCGATAGACAATTTTTTAAAGTCCCCAGTCATCCAGAGAGCATACATTTAAAAAGCCCCGAGACACAAGATCGCGGCTTTTAAAATTTATTCAATCCTTTTATTAAACAAGTAAACATATCGTGGTTCTTTGTTTATACGATAAAATAGTCATAATTTGGAAAAAGATAAGTACCTGAAAGCAAAGGAAATTAAAAAAAAGGATGGGATAGACATACACATAAATATTGAATAAAACTGCAGTATTTGGAATAGATAAGAATGTTTATGAGATGCCCTCGTGCACTGAAAACATTCAATATTTTATTGTAATCATATAAAAATTGGTAGTGTGTGTTCGTTAAGCAGTCCAGAAAATTTGGATATTAAGGAGTTTAATCTCTTTAGTAAGCATTTGCGTTAAACAAACTGCCTTCATTTATGATTTTTCATTCTATAATATATTGTATAAACAAACAAAGGGTTTTGCTATGAGTAATCCTTTCTCACCTCTTTTATGTGATATTTATATGCATTATTTTGAAGAGAAGCTCTTCAAGGTCTTTAATTTTTCGTTCTGGGTCAGATACGTTGACGATATTTTCGATTTAGTAGATTCCAAATGTGATATTTCTAGTTTGTTTTTTATGTTTAATTTTATTGATCCGTGTTACTCTAGAAGAGGAGTGCAACAACTCTTTATCTTTTCCGGATGTTCTTGATTATAGGAATCCTGACGGTTTCTCTACTTTTGTTTTTCGCATACCCTTTTCTATCTCTTTACCTTCTCATGCTCGATCCAATCATCCTTAGCAGAAAAAAACTTTCTGCTTTTTACACTTATGTGTTTCGTGCACTCAAAAATTTGTTCTATCTCTTCATCTATTAATAATGAGATTAATTACTTAAAATCCTTAGCTGTCTCAAGAGGTTTCAGCTCCTCTGTTATTGATAAGGCCCTTTCTAAATTTAGTAAGCCTAATACTTCTACTACTATTAAATCTCATACTCAATTAATTGTACTACCTTTCTTTTCACCTTTATGCTACAAAATTTCTAAACTTCTCAAAAATTTCGGTTTCAAATTCCTCTTTAAACCAGTGAATAAACTTAAATTATCTTCTCTTAAAAATCCTATATCTACAGAGAACCGTTTACTATATCCCTTGTTGATCTTGTGATTTGGGCTATATTGGTCAGACCAGAAAATCTCTCAAATTTAGGCCCAAAGAGCATGAGGGATATGTTTCTAAGCATAAGCTTTCCAAATCTTCTGCTATTGCCTCACAATGTTGGGATTCTGATCATCGTTTTCAATTTTCTAATGCTGAGATCTTGTGAACTACTCAGTGTATGCCTCATCTTGTGTATGTCCATTGGTTTTTTTCATTTTGCTTGGAGGCAGTTGTTGTAAGGTTCTATTTACTTTCTTCCTCTACTCCCCCCCTCCCTCCTACCTTTCCCCCCTCTTTTGCTAGGTTTTTTTCGCCTCGTCGTATATTTTATTTATTCACTTTTATTTATTTTGTGTTATTATTTTGTTTTTTCGTTTTTCCTTTATGTTTATTATTAATCATTAAAAAAGTGTTGTCCTGAATGTTTAAAATAATAATAATAAACAAAATCCAGTGTTTCTTTATGTTTTTGTTATAGTTCTTTTGTTTGTTTTGTTTTCTTATTTTTTATGGATTTTATTGCTTATTTTTATTTATTTTTATTTGTACATAATTTATTCTTACATACATTTCTTTTTTTTTTACCTACTTTTCTTTTTTCCCTTCATTTAATTTCCGCGGTTTCTCGCTTTTTCTGTTTGCTTTTGGTAACTTGCTGTTCGCTTTTGTTTTTGTTTATGTTTCAGTCCCCACTATTCTGTGAGACTGAGTGCAGACGTCTGGTGAAGATTGCAGATTTTTTTGGTCGAAACGATCGTACCAACTGATAAGTAACTTTTATATGTGTGTTTTCAAAAAAAGTTTTAATTTATATCAGCAACTAAACTGACTGTGATCTCTTTCTTTATACAGCTTTCTTGGCTGGATATGACGTCGTATAGAATTTTCTGCACGGTTTTCCGTGACTTCTTTCCGTGATAAACAGAAAATACCAGTAAATTGAAGAAACTTCGTCGCGAAAATCGCTAGTCACCAAACGGTCGACAAGTTTGTTGCCAAGGTCAAGGGGCATGAGTTTGCTGGATCCACAACAACGTCTGTAGCTATCCCTTCTCCATCATACACTCAATATAGCAGGGAAGCGTCATTGCAGTTTTGCAACAATTAAATGTGAAAGTTTCTTTCTCCAAATACAAATCCATAGCGTTCAATTGACCGGCTTGGAAATACGCATAGATATGCAAATTAGTATACAGATATAAGAATAATCTGATAGCTTAAAATATTCAAAGAGAGATATTTTTCTTTAAATAATTCCATTAAAATATCATACGTCAGATTGTTGTAATTTTTTTGTCATCATTATGCATCATAAACCCAATTAGGTTAGCGAACTTCCAATAAAGATTACGCTACGCTCGAAATAAATCCTATTTCAATTTCAAAAGTTTGAAAATAATTCACCCGTCTCCCGATTTTTACAGATTTTTTTCCAGTTTTCAGCTCAATTTTGCTAAACTTTTCTGACATTCTATAAAGAAAAGTAAATATTATATCATTTCTTTTGACGAAATAGTACTACAATAAATGTCACGTTAAATTATTAACCATTGACGCCTAAATTACGTCACGAGCAAAATAGTTTCTTAATTTCTGCGATTTCAGTTAGCTTCAAATTGCTCAAGATTATTAAGATTGAAGACCTTTTATGCAGAAGAAAAAGAACTGACTGCACTCGATTGTCCGAACACTTGATCTTTACCAAGTGATCTTGAACAATAAATTTCATTCAACTCATCGAATGCCTTAATGTGTAGGAATGCTTTTTTGTAGCCCTGCAAAAAACGTAAGTCTGACGCACACCAAAATCTTTATGTAAGACAGTGACCTATAATATGCGTACCAAATTTAAACACAATCAAACGCACCATCAAACGCTAGCACACTTTCAAGAATTTGCGTCCATGGGTCATATTGTATAAGAATTCTCTTTTGTATCTCTGTGCAAAACTATCCCAGACAGCACAGCAAACTTGCATCAAACTTGCAGCAAGCTTGATTGATCAAGTCAATTAGCTTGAATTAAGCTTGAAAATTTCAAGCGTGTAAGCTTAATGCAAGCTTGAATCAAGTGTTCTAAGATTACACTTGCCAGCTTGCATTAAGTTTGACATAGCAAGGTTGAATCAAGCTTGACATAGCAAGCTTAATTTCAAGCTTAAAAAAATTTCCTAAATACACGGGGTGCCCGTCGGTGAACCCGCCCCACATATTTTATTTTTCCACGCATTTTCCCCTCTACGCTGAAATTTCAAGTTATTTTAATCTGTTACCATAGAGCGTCCGCGATCGAACTCTGTATCTAACGGTTGGTAAGCCAGCGTCCTAAACACTCGGCCAACGTGAGTTGCGCTGATATGACTAAAGTTTGAAGTGACTGTTATGGTTATCACGCCGTTTTCCGGCGAGATCGATCAGTGGCCAATGTGTTGATCTGTTTCTTTTATTTTTCATGGGATGAATCAAAATTAAATTAATGTTATGTGTGATTTAGAGACTCTACTAATAGGGAAATAAGTATAATAAATACTTAAAATCAGCACACGTTTTAAAACTTTCAATATCGCGACACTCATGTAAGGCAATACTGGCCAAAATCGAGACAAACGACTGATTTTGAAATCAATTTTGTAGTACAATTGTATTTTATTTTGAAAAATTTCAATATTTGGAATTATAGAATCTTTTTTTTTAATTCTATGGTCAAGTACATTTATGACTGATGATAAATTATTTGTTATGTGGATGTAGCTTTCCAAATCAAGCAGTCATCAAGTTGTACTCAAGCTTGACAGTTCAAATGACTTCTTCAAGCTTGCTGCAAGCTTAAAATGAATTGAACTGTCAAGCTTGTATTAATACATCAAAGAAATGTCAAGCTTCATTTAAGTTTATGTGCTGTCTGGGATAAGCCCTCCACACAATAAAATCTATACAGTGTTTGACGGTGACCTATAATATATGTACCCAAATTGAACTTATTCGATTCCTGATTTAAACATTAGCTGACCTGAAATGATTTGCATCTTTAGGCCGTAATGTATAAGGATTCTTTTTGCAACCTTTTGAACAAATTATCAACAAACAACGATCACACACACCAAGATCTATACAGGTCATTTTACAGTGATCTATAATACACTTAATCAATTTATCGTGAACTGAACGCACCGTTAAGACGCTAATGCACTTTCAAGAATTTCCACTCATAGGCCGTATTTTATAAGAATTCTTTATTATAGCCCTGTAAAAAAATCATACGTCCTATACACACAAAAATCAATACCGTACATGCAAGAATGATCTATTACATACCAAATTTGTGCTCAATCGAATGCATTATATAGGAGCTGTCGTGCTATCCCACATACACATAGAAAAATTCTTAAGGTATGGGATGACTCTTTAATTATTCTATGTCGTCTCTTGTTAAAAATGCTTTTCTAAGCAGACTAGCTTCTTCGCCTAACAAGATTTGTGCTTTTTATTTGTTGAATCTGCGTAAATTATTCCTAACAGTTGCTATTTAGTTTTCGACCTATCATCATTGTGCTAAATAATCGTCATTTTAAATCTTTCATCGTTTGCAGTGTTAAGCAATGGAATATGTGCATTGAGTTAAATATTTTTCTGCACACAGAGAATTCCTAATAACTAAAATATAACTATGTAATTAAAATAACTGAAACTTTGTAAAATAACAATCTCTCTTCGCTTTTGCTTTCTGCTTACTTTTCTGCTCTACTACAGCTGCTGATGAAATCGAAATGTTTTCGATCGAAATACGTATACACTTTGATAAGCACCTTTTATGGACGTTATTTTACAAGTTTTAATTAATTTAACTTTTAAACATTAGTTTCTTTTGAGTGTTTTTGTTATTCTTGATTATTCCAAATTGCCGAGAAAAGACCTTTTGAAACTGCATCGCAAAGTTAAATTTCTACCTCTTATCTCACAGATAAGATTTACAAAAATCCCTGCATAATTATCTCTTCTTTAGCTGCGTTCAACTCTCAGTTTGCCAACTAACGGATCAAATCTTTTCTTGTCATCGTTAATCTTTATATATAAAAATCTTCTGTTCGAGTGTATGTGACTGAACTCCTCCTAAACGGCTGGACGGATTTTTATAAAATTTTATGCGTGTGATTATGTTGATTCGAGAATAGGTTAGATTCACAATTGGATACGGTAGGCAGAGCTAAAATTGCGTTACGACGAAATAGCACGTTATCAAACGCCAAATTGCTTCATTGTTGCTAATGTATCATCAACAACAAGGAAGCAAGTTGGCGCATTTTCAATTTTCCCACACACGAAAGATATCCAGCGGTTATACATTTAACCGTGCATCTTGAAAATGAACAGCGTGTTTATTTCAGTAAACAGACTGCTCTACAACGAGCATTAACTGCCCCCAAAACTACACTAGCTGAGATTATCAAACTATGCAGCCTAAACTGAAAAATGACCATTTAGATTACCATGTTTGGCGAGTTCTCCCGCATAAAATGATTTACACCTTTTAAACGAAATTCAGAGTAGTGTGCATTTAAAGAGCATGAAACAGGGTGGAAATTATGTCAGTGTTACGCCACATTAAAAGCATGAGGAAGAACTGTGTGTAAATGTGTTATTTAAAGTTCATAAATTTCCAAATTGCAAATAAGATCACTTGGGTAAAACGAGCATAAAATTTCAAATGATGCCTTTTTTCAAACTGATACAAACAGCTGTATTTATTAGGTGGTATTCTTCTGGGTTTGTTTGTTTTGTTGTTATTACAACGCTATGCAAGAGCAATCTTCCGAGGATGGGGGCCTTGATCGGAACACTTTCTAAAGAGTTTTAAAGCGTATCCACGTTTCAACTGGAAAAAACCGACCAAAACTCCGCACCGTTAAATCGACAGCCAGGTAGGTGATGGGTCCCAAACCTAGGACCTTTACACTTCAGCGGTGTACAATTTTAAGTGTCTTACCCACACAGCCATGTGTTTTCTCCTGGGAGTATTTTCATCAAATTTCATAAAAATTTCCTCAAAACGGTCCAGATTGCTGCAGCTTGAAATTTTCGTATTTATTACGAGTGTACAGGACATCTGTCGGGTCCGCTAGTCCTGTATAATGCGCTATCTCTTCCCTCTGCAAGTAACCAAACAATTAATTTTCAGTCAGCACAGGAAGAATGCCTCAAGCGTACTTGATCCCGTAACATCGAATTAATATTCGATTGCTTTTCGTAAGCAAACGATATACTGACGTAATAATTCCCACTGGCGAGAAATTATTTTATTTATGAACAGCTTTTGAATACATTAATATTGCACACTCCCTGAAAGCCAGTTTGTCACACAGGAATAAGGCTTATTTTCAAAATTAAGATATTTCTGTATTATTTGTCTGCATGAATGATGAAAACTTTGGAAAAAAAAATCAAAAATACAGGAAATCGGTGGATTTCCAGGTTATTAAAGAATGTGTTTTTATGCGGATCAGTGCAAAAGGCCAAACTGATTGATGTAACAGTGTTAGAGACGCTTTTTGTAGACGATGAAAATTAAATGAAAATTTTAGGAAACTGCAAACGGAAAGCTGTTAAAGGTTTCTTTACCGAAAGTGATTCATTTTTCTATATTTTTCTGCATATTGTTTCAAAATTTAAACAACAAATTTTAGAAGCCGGAACTGAAAATTGTCCAAAAATCTTTGCATTTTTCAGTTTTATACACGTTAGTAGGAAAGCCAACAACCACAAGAATGACAGCTGTTGGCGTGAAGATATCCTCCCATTTCGGAAAACTTTTTACTCAGCACCATATAACTTAAGTTTACCAATTGAGTTAAACTGTTTAAATATGAATTCTACAAAAGCAGGCCATTTTGCAGTAGAATATTCTTTTAATTTAGTTTGGCCTAAAATGCTCCTAGCGGGTAAAACGGTCTACATACCATCCACATTCATTTTCTTCCATACAGGTTGTGCTATCTACCGGGTAACACATAAATTTTTTGAGCCAAGTGTAGAAGAAGCAATAGCGGCATTAAACTGTTAGGCATCTACCTGGAATTCTTTGACAAATTGAATTTTTATAACATTTGTCATGAGGTAACCATTAACGTTCCTATTTATTTAGATAAACAGTCTTTCATGTACAAAAATATGGCTTGGTTTACTGAATGGAGTATTTTTTCTACATTATTATTTAGGTTAGATCCATTGTCACAAATGCCTAGGTGGGTTAATATATGAATTCGCTGGGAGACCTGAGAATGGTGATCATGTGTATTTTTGTGATATGTGCTCAAATATTCGGAGTTTTCTAAGTGCGGGAAATAGACATTATTTAATTTATTTCTGCTTTTATTATGGGCCATAATTTTTGAATAATAATTTTCAAATATTCTATTTTACTGTTTGTGATACTTTTTTATGTTAAAATTTTTGTAAAAGAAGTTATGTGTGCTATTTTATTGTAAAACGTGTTCTATTTTATTATGCATAATTATAATTACTTTTACTACATCTTTTTTATTTTGCCGATAAAATCAATTTACAATTATTTTTAAACGAAGAATCATTTTGCCCTTTGGTTGAGGGTAAAATGATTCTTTGGACACTTTTTAAAAAATTCCATTTTTTAATTGCTCATTGTAGGTTGAAAATATTATTGAAATATGTTTATAATGTAAAATGTTGTGTAAATAATACTACCAAAATGTCAAAGATTTATTTAAACATTTATGTTATTTATACAAGTTTTCCCATTAAGGGGATTAATTTAGGCCATCTCCCCCTACCCAAACATTCTAAAAATATTCATAAAAAAATAAATGTCAGAACTGTCCTAAATATTCTAAAAGCGACTTTCTTTTCTGTTGTTATGACTGGCATCAAAATTTCAAACTTTCGTTAAGCAAAATCAAAAACATTGAATAGATTGTGATTCTATTATAAATCTTAATAAGATTATATAAAATGCTTCTAAAATATGGTGCACAATTGTAAGTAATGTTAAAGTTAACAAAGGTCAGTTGCAGTTGCATAGCAGTGCAGTGTCAAGAACAATTGTTCTCATACAGCTGTCAATAACCATTTGACAAAAGGCTTTAAGTGTTAATTAACTTTCCTTATAAGCCTTCATTACACATGATTTCTTAATTTGAAAATTCCAAAATTCAAAACGAAATGCAATAAAAAATTAAACCATTAAAAAAAAGGGAATAACTTCACTTTTTGTTGATTTTAAACTGAGATAAAACTATTAATATTAGGTTAACACATGACACAAAATTGAGTGGAATAATGAAAATATTCCCCCGTTTTCGATGATAAATATAAGACATTAACCTTAATAATATTCAAGATAGCTCACAAATAATTTAACACATCCCTCATGAATATCGATCCCTTTTTGATATCTTTCAATAACCAAATGAAAGTGATGAAGACTGAGTACCATATTGAAGTCCCTCTTATTTGTTTCTGGGAAATTGGATAAAATTTAAAATTGGTTTAAGATTTACAAACATTCTGTGAAGCGCTCTTCTTGAGCTTAATTTAATAAAATTACCATCTGCATTCTTATTTAACAGTCCAGTTCTTCACTTATGAATGAATGGCTTTTTTTTACGACTGCATACAGCCTTTTTATATTAGGTTTACTGCCTTAAAAATATTTTCATACTATTTAAAATCAATTTTACGATTGAATAAAAAAAGGAAAAATTCCAGGACCTTTAAATTAATAAAATGAGTTTAATAAGGAAGAAAACCGAAAAAATGCATTTATACACACTCACTTCCAAAAGTTAAGCACGGAGAAAAATATGTTAATTTCCGTAAACCTATCCGAATTAAAGGCTCGGATAGGTTTACGGTCTGAAACTGTTTTTACGGCCTGAAACTACGGTTAGAAACTGCTACGGTCTGTTTACTTCTGAAATTTGCAGCAAAGGTAAGAAATACAACCAATCACGGTTTCGCATCGAGAAATATTCAAAACAGGTAATCGTTAAGTAGCTGGCATTGTGGAAATGAGTTACATGAGTTGCACGTATGCTGGTGAAAGGTGTTTAGAACATCCGTATGTTTTGTTTTCAAACTAAACGTGTTTCTACGGGTTCCAGAAGAAGAATGGAAGATTCTGAGCGCTAGCGGACTGTTGGGCATTGAATGGACAGTTTATCACAGATGTTACTCGTCTTCGGCGTTCATCGTTCCGTTATTTCGGGATTATGGAAACAATTCCAAACCGGCCAAATAGCCCAGCAAACACACACAGGTTCTCTGAACGTCTATTAACGTTCAGGAAACGTCTTCTGAACGTTAATAGACGTTCAGAGAACGTGTGTGTTTGCTGGGAGTGGTCTGAAGACCTGTAGCCGGTCGTCCAAGGGTTACTACTCTCCCGGAAGATCGATATATTACTGTTGTAGTCAAGCGGAATCGAAGATCGACCTCCACACGTGTGACATTCATTGTTTCAGCAGCCATCAGTAAGACGATATCTGCCACTATTGCTCGTAGAAGGCTACATATGAAGGGTCTGTACGCCCGGTATCACGAGTTTGTATTCCTGTACCCGTCCAGTACAGGGGGACACACTTAAAACGTGTGAATATCTGGGAGTGTCTAATTGGAGCACCGTTATGTTAGCAAATGAGTTCAGATTTTCCCTACAACCCAATGATAAGCCTGTAAGGGTCTGGAAGGATCAAGATAGATGCAATCGATATGAGAAAATCACCCATTCCGCGGTGGAAGCATCATGGTCAGAGCAAAGATTTCATTAGGGTAACGCACCGACCAGCACATCTACAGGTTCTGAAACAACTGCACGGTATCGAGATGAATTCCTAAACCCCATTGTGAAACTGTACGCTGAAGCAGTTGTCCCTTCTTTGTTTTAATGGACGATAATGCGCGTCCCCATGGAGCTGCTATCATTGACAACTTTCCATCTCCGTTGCTAACTTTCCTATTCACTCTCCAGATATTGCGCGTATGGAGTGGCTGGCTTACTCAACAGACCTTAATCCAATTGAAAATCTTTGGGAATCTCTCATCCGTGCTGTATATAGACGTTTCCCACTTACAGCCACTTTTAGAGATTTAGAAACTGCCCTGGAGTAAAAATGGTGATTACTGGACTCTGATGTTTGATCACGCCGTAACAAGCTTTATCACGCGCTGTACACTTCATATGAAGGTTAGGGGGTGCTCCCATACCCTATTAATGGCGGTTTTTATTGTTTGCTTTGCATTTAAAGATCATTTTGTTAACGATGCAAAGATGGCATCATCTTATAATTTATGAAAATTCAATATTTTTTTTTATCTCTGCGTGTAATACTTCGCTTTGTTTCACGAATAAACACAGAGATACTTACATGCAGCATTTCGTGTCAATCAAAGTAGTCCTAGTTCATTTTTTCGCATTTTACCTCTTCGTGCTTAACTTTTAGAAGCGAGTGTATTTGTAATAATGTCAGTATGAATGTTACCTATCAGTCACTGACTGTGAGGATATGCGAAGAACAAAAATAAAAGCACAAAGCAGTTTTTTATTGATTTCTGGGGTAGAGGAAGTTACTCTCTTGGAAGAATGAGTTCAGATGACAACAAAGGTTGAAGGAGTTACTCTCTTTTTCTTCTCACCGGTTCACTTATCAATTTTAGTTTATTATTTTCGAAGAAAATATAATTAATCTTTAGTTCAGCACAGTATGGAAACTTCATTGACGCTTCAACACCTTTTGCGAAGTGATTATTAACAAGGGAATTAAGCTTGTGTTTTTGACCGTACATTGCTATGTAAGTTTGAGTCCTCTTGGCTCATTCCTCCATGTGTGTGCTGGAGTGAACCAAGTACCAAATCATTTCCTTCGATTGCACCAAAAGTAAAGGAAATTGTACCCTTCAATTCAGGTACAATTATGAAGGGATATGATCTTTTACAATTATCCCTTCATAATTGTACCAGATATTTTTTAGACACCCTTTAAAATAGTAATTTAACTAAAATTTACCATTTCATACACTAAGGAAAGTTTAAAAACATGTAACACCCCTGCTCACAGGAATACGTTTTAATCTGAACACTGGAACCTAATAATAACCTCATTACTGGGAGACGTAAGCGAACTAGTTGAATTAATAATAATTTCAAAGCAACTACTGAGGCTTATTAATAAAGCACGTATGATATGTACCTTTTCTAGTAATAATTTAGATAATAACTCTTGTAATAATTTTCTCACAAGCTAATATACATTTTGGAAGTACATTGTTTGCTTCAACTGTAATCAAATATTCATTTAAAGCTATCGGCCGTGTTACACTTTGAGTTTGTATTTCTGCTCAGACCACATAGTTAATTGCTGGATTATTTGTAAAGGAGAGACAGCACATAAACTCTCTCGATTGCTCAACACAAGGCAGAATTTAATAAGTTTGTTGGTAGACCCAAAACTGCCGAGAGGATTGAGTGCTCTTGGATTTTAGTATCTGTTTTATGCAGAAGCGAGTTGCAAGGAAGAGGAAGTTGAATTTATGAGAATTGTTTCAAGCACACATTGTTCTGAAAATGAAAAGCGAGAAAAGATCGGTAAAACTCAAGGATACGCCTGAGCCAATAAGGTTTTAAATGTATTTAGGTGATTATCACTGCTTTAAAGATACTGGGAAAGTTGAATTTCACCCAAAATACAAGGATTAAGGCAATTGAAGGAGCATACTATTTATATAGATTCTTACAGCAGGTATATAATGTAATAACGATGTCCCGGTATTGATTGTTCATTTGGAACTTTTAAATAAAGTTTTAATATTATGTATGGCCATTTCCAAATTTTTGTGAAGTGCAAAAATGTACAGGGTATCAGCAAATAACACCCTGATTTCAAAATTAAAAAGATGAAGATGATTCACAGAGTACAAAAACGATATGCTTATTATGTAAGCTGGAAAAATTTTGCACAGAAGTTTCGAAATAGTAGTTGCAATGACCGCGAACAAATAGAGCTCTAATTGCAGGTCTCCATGTTCAGCCGAAATGGAGACCAGCGACTACTTTCAGCGGGACACACTAAAACACGCTGTCTTCCAGGACCATCTCAAGACGCTTGACCAGCTTCAACTGTCTCTGTTTTCTGTGTCATGTGAATCCATTTACCGTAAGAGATTATGAGAGGGAAAATTTCATTATTCATTTGAGCTCTGATACTCTGTATGCCGACATATGCTCTGTATGCTCTGATATGCGACTCTGTATGCTCTGATACTCTGTATGTGAACATTTTGAAAAGGTTGTGTTGTGACTGCTTGCAGAGAATGTTTTTATCCTTATACATAATGATTGTGATCAATTTTGACGTGCAGCGTCCTCTGTTAGTAGTGGCATACGGAAGGGACGTTTGGACGTTTTAATCCAACTTTGATGAAGATTTTTTAACATAAAGTCCATAAATTTTTAATTTCCAACGTAAAGATTTCGCCTTTTAACATTAAGATCACATCCATAACTCAGCTTGTCCTTATAGGAAGTCTGTCAATGCCGTTATCCGTTAGCAGCTATTGTAACTAATATTTCGAAAATTCTGTGTAAAATTTTTACTGGTTGCATAATGAATATGCCGTTTGCTTCATTCTTCTCTTGATCTTTGTTTATGAGATTTTTAAGTTCGAAATCAGGGTGTTATTTGCTGGACACCCAGTATTTGACCTTGCATTGCAACTTTGGTCTTTGCACAACTTTATATTTTTCCAATATTGGTCTTCATAAGTAAATGTCCGTTTCTATAAAACGAATAGAATCTTGGCGAAACTGTGCAAGTGTCTTTTTTGGATTATTCTGAAGAGGCTTTAGACTTCCTAGAGAGAGCTCAATCTTTTTTTTTTGTTATAAAAAAACATTTTTGGTGACAGATCTAAAATCTTAAAATTTATGCACTTTCTCCATATTATAGCTTAAAATTAAAAGGAAAGCTTTGGATCTATCAATATCAATAATTTCTAAAGAAAATCCATCAAATAAACTTCTCACAATTTGTAACATGTTCTTTCAGCATACTGAGATTTACTTCTTGATTGCAATTAAATAGTATTCGTTTGATGATATTGGACATACTACATTAAAGTCTGTCTTCTTAAACTCGCCGAAAGAATTTTGGTGACGAAAACACAATATAGTATACGAGGTTGAAATGGATAGAGGGAGATATTTAATCGAATCACCGTCTGATCGTAAACTGAGCTTACTAAAAGAACAGTGACATAGATTTCATTTCAATTCCCTGTAGCCTATGGAGGAATAGCTGAAATTTGGAAAATTGTTATAAGCGCATTTTGCTTCAAAAATTAACAGTAAGTACAGAAAATATATCTTAATTCTCGATATACTCTAGCTGCCTGATGGAACCTTCAAAACAGTGAAAGCTTCGAATGTGAAAATTATAATATTAAGTGGCTCAAAAATAATATCACTAAAGATCTGCCTGGTAAGCTGTTAGTGTTGTAGGATAGTACCCAGCTGGTAGAACATGTACTAATTTCATTCTACAACAGTTAACAATTATATAATGTTAATATTCTGTTTAAAAAATTAATAATTGTGTAAAAGAAAAAAATTTCATTAGAAATTATAAAACAAATAAAATTATGAAAATAGAAAAATAGTGTAGCTGACTTTTATGTTACCTCCGTGTCTACCGCACGGGATACTTAACCCATTTATGCCTAGCGTCCCTTTTTTGGGACGGCATTATCGCTATTAGACGAAAACGTTATTTATTTTTCCTAGCCTTTATTCATGAGTATTGAGCCTCAACTCTACAAAATATTTTAACATGACCAAGTAGTATGTTGATATTTCAATTTTTATGCATAATGATTTTAAAAGAAATCATCCCTTGTTCAAGAAGTTGACATCAGAAATTTATCTATTATTTCAGTTATCAGTAAAAGTCGAAGAAAGTCGCAAAAATATCCAGGCACAAATGGGTTAACTCAATATAAATCCCACATAAATAAATCATTAATGCAGAAAGCGCAATACTTGTTTTTTTTTTAATTGCGTTATGAGTTTAAGTTTAAAATATCCCTTGAATGTTAGAAATATTTATTAAACTTGTCTTCATGTACGAACCACTGAGTAATTGTTTGGTTAGGTGTAGAGGAGAGATTTCGCATTGCACTGGATTAATGAAAACAAGATTCAATTTAATCAGTTCGCCTGCAGACCGACAAATTGGCTCAGCTAACGAGAGGATGAGGTGATCCAGGATTTCCGATCCTGTTACATGCAGAGTGTGGAGTAAGCAGATGTAAATTTAGAAAATGGTTTTAAACATATTGATTTGCGTAGGAAAACTTTAACTCGGTCATTCCTCGTTAATTATATTGTTCTCAATATCTTTGAGCAAAGCTAATTAATAAGAGACAAAAGTAAGTTAAACATTGATGGTTTTATAAGTACCAGCTGTGTATTAGGGAGAATTGGCGACGGATTGCAAATAGATCGTGGTAAGTTCATGAGGTTGAAGATGTATCAAAGATTGAGGGGGGGGGGAAATGTGTATTTTTAAAGTGAGAATGTTTGAAGATCGGTTCATAATGATGCATTAGCTGCATTTGAACTTAAAACTGAAAGTAAAAGGAACTATGTTTTTATGGACGACGCACTTAAATTACACAGAAATTCATTTTGGAATTGTATATTTTTTGTATCGCCAAACCTCTGCACAATAATGAAGCTCCATGCATCTGACAAGCACAAATATTGATCCAAATATTCTAATGGGAGGTTTGGTCCTCCAACGATACAGTACTGGCTTTTTTCTCTTTGTTTCTGCAAATCAAGCATGGTACCTCCAGCTACCATTTTTGAACTCACATGGCTGTATTGAATCGGATGGAAAACACTGGAGGTGATATCTGTTTAGCTGTAAAGGGGAGCCACATTGTGATAAATCTTTCAATTTGTCAAAAGAATACATCACAAAATGGCTAATGCTTACACGGGCAATACAAAATCCAGTCTAACACCTCTATCTTAACAGATATAGTGTATGCACAATTGCGTCTATATATGACACGTCTTGAACTAAATGTGAAGTAATCAGGATTTACATATACCAATATTTTTAGTGCAAAGAATGAACTAAGGCACTGTTCTACTACTTCGTTCTATTAAGTCATAAAGACTTATGGTTGACTCTGGATGCAAAGGCCATGGTTCATTAAAAATTCTACAAAAAAGGGTATTTTTCTGAAACTTTGACAGTCAAAATATTCTTGCACCAAAACTGGATCACAAAGTTGTGTATTTCAGTGAATACATACTAATGAGAAATACTGAAAAAGGGGTCCCGCAGTGGCCTGGTCGCTAAACTACGTTCCCATAAGAACATGGAAAGGGAACAAGCACCGGCTTGGCCAGTGCTTGAGAAGGTGAACATTTCTCTAAGGTTAGTCTGAGAGACGGTGAACGTAAAATCTGTTCATGGCTCCTATGTATTCCATGCTCAAATGACACATGTGAGGGTGCTGATTTCAGATGGTAAGTCTCTCGTCTGGAATTGGTTCAAAATTAGGGAACCCCAAGCAAAGTCGGACTTCCTCTTACTGGGGCTCGTTAAATGGAAGATGCTCCCCTTCACCCTTGCTATATGGTGGATTTAGCCCCACTCCGTGGTTGTCAGAGGGCACCAGAAACAACAACAACAATTAGAACTAAGAAAAGGTATGATATATGTTGTTGATTTTTGGCAAGAAGACATGTTTGACCTTTAACTTGCAAATAACGCAAAACTGTATGATTTTGAAGGTCACCTACTGCTTACCCCAAGAATAAGAAATTTATTATTACCCCAAGAAATTATCTGGAAAAGGAGCCTTAAGTATAGTAAAAACAAAGTCAATTCACAGATTTATGGTAACTTATTCAAGTTTCGTATAATGCAGTTCGACGTTTTGAGCTGAAACGCATGTTTTCATTTTGGGACGACCCCTGAGCTATAATCTTTCGAATAAATTTTCTAAAAATGAAAATCGGTCCATCTGGTGAAAACGTATTGCTGTATATACATAACATAGTACATATTATAAATACATACGCGTTGAAGATAATCCCTCCGGTTTTTTAAGTCTGCAACGAGAAATATATTTACAAAACATTTAGAGGAAGTTTTATAATTTTAGTGCAGCGTGTACTGAAGTTTGAATGAAGAGTAATACATATTATCATGTGTTAGAAGTAATAAAGAACTTTGCAAATAACGCCCATAAAAAAAAATCATGTGCATTTTGGAAGGAAAATCTAATCTCAACTTACTGACTTTACTCTCCCAGCTGGCTTTATTATTTCTTTACTTTGATTCACTTTTGTTTTTAAAAGCTCACCATTGCTTACTACAAATTTCTTTAGTTTTCTAAAAAGAATTCTTACTATTTAATATTGTTCCTGAAAAAAAATAATTTCAATATATCTTGTCGGCAAAAAGCTATTTTCATTTAATGAATAGAAATTATAATTTTTTTGCTCAATTTGTATCAAATGATTTACGCACCGAAGTATCTCTAATCACTAGCAAAAACAAAAATAATAGTCTCAATTGCTCCGACGATTGTTGTACCAGTAAGCATCAAGAGAAAATTTATTAGTCATTATTACCTCAGTTTCCCGCCCTCCTGCACTTAAAAAAAAATTGTTTGATTTTATATTTAAGAAAAAAAAACACTTTTAATTTCTAAATAAGCAATATCCAGAGAAAAACATTTTAAATAGCCATGAAAAATCGTATAGATATAAGTGAACGAGAACGTGTCTCAGTATTGCTCAACGCTAAGTGGAAAAAATATGAAGGTAAGAAAAAGTTTTTAAATATGCGAAATTTTTTTTTATTCCATGACCCTATTACAAAAATGCATGAATTTATTATAAATGAGATAGAGATATACATGAAAATTGCTTTTACGTCTTTACCATTAAACTCAAGATAATATTTGAAAACTTTTCCTCCTTAGCATGGGTGCATCAATGTAGCACGTATCATGGATCGTGTTCTGAAACATGATTTACTATAACGCTTTTGAAATAAATGTTTAACACGAAATTCTCCACTTTCTCTATACAATATATTAGATAAAATTTCCTGATATAGGGCTTTATCAAGGAAATTAGCTTTAATGCATAACAACTACTTTGGAGTTCGGAATGCTTTCAAGATTTATTCACGGTTAAAGAATTCTGCGAACTACACAACGCTCTTTTAATGAAATGTTAAGAGCAGAAGATAATAAATGTGCTCTACGCATTCGAATGTTTGAAGGATTTCTCTAGGAAAATTAGCTTATTGTACTTATGAAAATTATTCTCATTGGCGGTCTATTAAGATAATGTTTCAGTGCTACGGCACTTGAAATGAAGTTTTTAGAGGCATATTTAGTAGACTCAGAGCGGATAATAATATTTATCATTATATTTCTAATACACAGATTACAATACACAGATTACAGATGATATTTTGAATAAGGAGAGTTAGGAAACAACTATCGATAATAAATCGATTATGAAATTGACTGTAGCGCCCTTTGGTCTGAAAATAACAAGCTGTCGCCCCTATTGCAAAATGTATAAGAGAGAACGAAAGAAAAACAATTTCAAATGCCTAGGATCCTTTTATTTAGTAACGCCTTATGAAAAGCAACTTTCTTAAAAACATCTTTAAAGTTATAAATTGTTCGATATCCAGTCACAGGCTTAAATTTCACTAAGAAATCTGATGAAGATATCGGAATAAGAATGTTAATTGTCAAACACCAACGAGTGAGGCACAGATAGATTGTATGTTCTCTGTATGTGAGAACAGTACAGCTCAAATGTTTGCAAAAGTTTCTGCAATTTTTGTGCGTGGGCAGTGGCATATTGTTGCTGGAAATAGTGCTTATTTTAGGAACATCATATATTAGTTTTTGAAGGAATTAGTGAAGTACTTTCATTTCGTTTTTTCTTTATTTTAGTTGAACAGAAATCTGTGTCAATTCTATTGGTAACTTTTTCCATTAATTTTTTAAAAACTGTGGAAATAAAATTATCTGGTACTAGGTGAGTAAAGCAGCAAACGGTATATTTCTATCGTTTTTTTTAAACTACGAATTTTCAAAATGAATTAATCTTTCTTTTTGGTCCACTGAATACATATATATAACACATTTTTACATTTATGTTATTGATAAAATAATTCTCATTCAAATATTTAAAAATATTTAAACATGTTAAGAAAGTTATAAGTAATTACTGTTTTTCTGTATCATGCAGTCTGATTATGCAAAGTTTATTTTTTTTAATATACAGGGCAGTTAAAAACGACGTGAGGTGTTCAGAGCCTTATAGCGAGTAAAATAATGGACGAAACATAACCAAATTTGACAAGCATACATAGTGGACCATTGGATTTTAATTTTTATAGAAAAAAAAATAGTACCAAAAGTCGTCACCGGGGAATGTTGGCGCTGTTTACCGCATAAAATTTATTAATTTGTATAAGCGCGTTCCTTTCTTCGTTTTTGAGTATAAAAGGAAAAGCTGAGAAAATTCTCATCATTCTGAGGACGACTGTCTTGATATAGTTGAAAATTTTCCAGAATAACAGTTTGTTTCACTATCCAAGGACATACCCAGGAGGTCTGAAGCCCTACACCCCCTAAATTTCAGATTTTGTTAACAAGATAACAATGATAAAGTCTGAAAATAAACACTCAAAAAACTCAAATAAACACTCAAAAAAGTCTGAAAATAAACCAAAAAAAAAAAAAACTCTTACGCCTTGAAGTAACCTTTTATGTGTGTTTTTTTTTTCACAAAGTTTTTATTTATTTTAATGATAAAGTCTTTTCGTGAAAAATTCTGCATTTTTCACCGTTTGAACCACCCCCAAAATTTTTAACCCTTCTCGAATTTTATTTCTCGGTACGTCCCTGTCCCTGTCTGGTTGATATGCTTGAGTTTCTGTAGTTTCAAACCGTTGTCTCATGTTCCATAACTTTTTATTCTCATAGGTTGCGAAAGACAGTAAAGGCAATTTCGTTCTGCTGAAAATACAGATTCACTAATAAAGGTTCTGCAAGGAAAGAGATATCTAATCGGTCTCAGAATGATGAAAATTCTTCTATCCTTTCATATTATTTTAATAATTGAACAAAGAACGCGATATTGAAAATTAATACATTTTATCCGGTAAACAGTGCCAACATTTCCTCTGTTGGAGATTTTTCGCACTTTTTTCTTTAAAAATCGATTCTCATGGTCCACGCCCACGAAATTTGGTAATGTTTCGCCCAATGCTTCACTCGTTAGAGGGCTCTGAACACTTCACGTTATTTCATAAACACCCTTTTAGAGTGGTCCTATAAATGTAAATGTTTCAGGTAAATTTTCCTTAAACGTTTAATGAATGTATGAAATTTAAAATGCCACAATAATTTTTATGATTTAGTGTATAATTTCCTATACAGTATAAATTCAGACAATCCTCTTCTTCGTCAAAGGATAATGCAAATAAACACTATCAGCACTCACCTGAGTGTTTGATCAGAAGCCTCTGTTTTACGTTTCTGCACATCTACTACTATTTTCAAGACACGATTTTTTTCGTGAAACGTGAATCGAATAACTTTCGAGAGATAAGGGTCAATATTGACATCTTGTTACCTAAGAAATATTGATGACACCCATGAAGGCACTTGCACGGCTGACTCGAGAAACACAAATAGTTTTTTACATGAAGGATTTTCTTGCAGCAAATTAAGTATAACCTTATTGTTCGAGTCTTGTAAGGTATGCATTTTTCTTACTTTCATTTCGATAGTATTAGTACATAAACAGGGTAAACTTTAAAAAAAAAGTATACGGAAGTAAAACCAACTGTGAGAATTTTTTAGAAGATGCGATATTTAGTAAAAGAATAAAATAAAAAGTACATTTATATTTAGAAAGACAGATATTTGCGAATAAAATAATATTTTTACAATGCATTGCCGGAAATGCAAAGGTTTTGCAATATGAATTCACATGATGCAAAAGAAAAAAAAAAGACAAAATAGCGTTTAAAACATAATTTTCTGTTTGCCTACAAGATTTTTAGCTAAAAAAACAGAAAAAAAAAGAAACAATAGAATCCTAACTGAATAAAATAAAACTCGACAACGCAGTAAGATAGTTTATAAAGCAAGAAAGATTAGTTCACGTTTTGTAAGGCGCAATTTAGAAAAGGTTTCCCAGGGCTGAAAATATTTTTAAGAAAAAAACGAAAATTTAACAAATTATCTGTACGTGTTATAGTCAAACTTAAAAAATAAAATAAAAATTGTAGTCATTTGAGAACTAGAATAAAATATAAAGCTGAGTATTCAAAAGCACCAGTTCTGAAACAGAACGTGTTTTCTGCAAAATGAAACGAGTAGTCAGGATCAGAGAACTCGTGTGTGCTCCCTGGGAAAAGCCTTTCATACGAATAAAAATAATGAAAATTCATAATCGCATAAGGAAAGCATAAGTTAACTTACATTCCGGATTTTGTGAACTCCCCTCCCATTATTTCAGATTTTCAAACAGGCATTTTAACCTAGAAAAACGGCAGTTTTGTTTACATAGAAAGTGTCTCAAAAAGGTTGAAACGGGCATTATTTCTTTATCCATTAGAAATAAGTGGTCAATGTAAATTGAAAAAAATGTCCAAAATAAGGTTCGGAAAAACTCCCTCGTTAATTTTCGAAAGTTATACTTTTTAAATTTGTATACGACCCCTGTACGAAAAAATTCCCAATTAGTAAAATGTGATCCATACACTAATGAAGTGACATACAAAATTTAAGAATAATACTTACTAATTTAAAATTTTTGTATGGGGGGTCGTATACAAATTTAAGAAGCGCAACTTTTTGTAAATGAACGGGAGGAATTTTTCTCTTAACAGAATCTTATTTGCAACATTAGTTTGAACATTTTTTTTCAATTTACATGGCCCAGATACCTCTAATAGATAAGAATTAAAGCCCGTTAACTAACTTTTTCGGAGGCCGTTTATACTTAAAAACGCTATATCAAGCAACTTGAAAAACGAACGAAATGAATATTTTGAAATTAAAGAGAAAGTAACCGTAATGTTATTCAACCTGAAAATGCCTCATTCAGGCCTGCAGTCCAATACTTAAACAATAGCTTGAGTAAGTTCATCGATTGCATGCAAGGGCGGATCCAGAGAAATCATCTAGGGGGAGCTCCGTTTTTCATTAGGATGATACATTGATTTCCCAATACTTTTTCTCCCAATGTGTAATTAGACATGGTATATCACAACTAAATAAGTATGTTGTCTGCTGCAAGAACCGTCGAAGAAGACTCGGAAAGGGGAGGGGGGGCAGAGCTATCGTGCGCCCGCCCAATACCGATCAAGTTACGGCCGATGCTCATAAGCTACTAGAGATGATACGGGCTCAGCCCGAGCCCGAAAGCCCGAGCCCGAGCCCGGGCCCGACTCGGGCTCGGGCGGGCTCGGGCTCGTGAAAAATTTCTTCTTTGTTGAACATACTCCTTGAAACAGATTTTAAAAAGTGATTCATGGGATAAATAGACGTACTTATTTCAAAAAATAGCGGCACGGGGGACTAGAATGTGTGTGAAGCTCCAAAATTTCTTGTATCCTCTTAATGAAGTAGTTAATTTTATTTGTCTTTAGCTGAAATTTCGGGCTCGGGCGGGCTCGGGCTCCAACTTTAATAATATTGCTCGAGCTCGGGCGGGCTCGGATTAAAAGTCTTCGGGCTCGGGCTTCAAAAAATGAGCCCGAACTCATCTCTATAAGCTACGTGTTTTATGAGTTTCAATGGACGACGGGACTGATACGGGAAAAAAAAGTTCCGTTGCTCTCTCCATTATGTTGGGGGACAGTGTTTTAAGTTTAACACATTAATCTTTTGTTGATAGATCCCGACTGGCCATTAAAAGTCGTAAATTTCGCCAGAAAAATGTCGCCTTAACCCCTGTAGTGACGACAAGACGTGGCTAATCAGCAACGGCAATTATTCATTTTGTTGTTCGCGGGCCCTACCCATTAACATTTTAGTGTGTACATAGTACAACTGCTGAATGCAATATTGAACCCATTTCACAGCCACCGTGCAATATACAGTGTTCACAGTATACATTTTCGCATTTTAGGATGACATTAAGTTTTCCAGTTTAAGTAATTCCCATCCTTTTCAGTGAGGACTGTAGTAAACAAACCTCAATTGCTATTTACAACTATTATCACTATTACCTGCTATTTACAATTTGAGCTTTCTTTTTTAAAACCAGACCAGCTACACATTGCCAGGTACTCGCTTTGTCTGATATCTTAGAATATGTTTTACTTTTATAATGAGGATTTGTACCCATACGTCTGGGTGGTGTGGACAACTTATGAGAGCAGTTGAAAGAATGAAAGCTGTACAAATTGCGGAGGGTTGGATTGTTCGTCTATGCTTCAGCATCACTTAAGGCCGATGCTGATTGCTGCTGCGTCTAACGTGACTGCAGTGGGTAAGAGGGCATTCTCGTCGCGAATTTTACGACCTTTTAATGACAATTCGGGGTTTACCGATCAAAGATTTCTGCACTAAACCGCAAACTCCGTCCCCTATAAAATGGAGAGAGCAACGGAAGATTTTTTTCCTCCGTATCAGTGTGCCGTCGTCCATTCAAATACCGTGGAACCTGCTAAAGTGACTACCTTGGTAAAGAGATCGTCTGTCTATAGTGACAACTTTAATGCAAATTTCGCTTTACTACTACCATCACACTTTACCACCTTTGTAAGGTGACCAGTTTTGTTCTTCCCAAGGGTAGTCCCATTACACAGGTTCCACTGTACAAATAAAACTGGGAACTGTGCTCCAGCCACTGTGGCGATAGCGAGTCAATAAAATGTGCCTCTCCTTCTCTTTAAAAATAAAAGCTCTATATCATTTTTGTAAATAGAGAAATTACGTTTAGTCCACAAGGATTCAATAAGTATTGGTGTAAATATTTTTGGTATATGTATATATATATATACGTATATATATATATATATATATAACATTACAAATCAGAAGCTCGCTAAAATCCCACATTTCTAGAACTACGCAGTTTTAATTCAGTTGGAACAAAGGAATCTGCTTTCAAAAGCGGCAATTACTACACGGTCCCTTGCAATTCCTTTGTAATTTTGTAGACGGTCCCCGCGTCCAGTCAATCTGGCGTCTTAAAAGCCATAACAAACCTTGAAAAACCGCTGCCCAGATTTTGGGATCTGCCAATAATTGCAACTTGCATGGATCATGTGACACGACCTCAAAAGTTAATAGAAGGGGCTGATGCAGCCCAGCAGCGATTTTTTCGCGTGACAGAAACTGCCAAGGAAAGATGTATCGAATCACCCAATAAAATAATGTAACCGCAGTTCGACTGATTCTTCCACTGACAGTCATAGCGGCCCAAGGATTTTCACAGCTCGCTCCAGGGCTTTGCCGGCCAGCGAAGACCGGCCAGGATCCCACAATAACGGCCCTAAGCCAGAGTCCCGAGCCGCCTCGCCTAATGCCCAACCCCGAGAATGGGTCTCAAACAGCCTCGCGTCCTCCGGCACACGACTACACCTTCCCGTAGCCGTTTAATGCTACACACAAGAATAACATTTCCCTTTACACTTTGGAAGGTGCCTGGTTCAAAACCAGTTCGCGTCCGCCGACCTAACTGTTCGGAGTTTTCCGTGCTTTCCTCCGAAACTTAGAGTAAATAGGGTTAGGCCCCTTAGAAAGACCCCCACGGAGTGCACCCCACCCATCGGCTTAGATTCCATGTGCAGATAATTGGCCGTAATCCTACAGCACGAAAACCAAGCCTTTACACTTTACATTCTTAGGACTGTGAATATATTTCTTGATATATTGGCGTGTTTAAAGATGTTACTTCTATTATCATTATATTATTTTATTATCCACAAAAAATTATTTTAAGTTACCTTAAAAAAAGCTAGTAAAAACAAGCAATACAATAAAATTAGGTTTCATGAAAATCAAAATGAGTCAGTTGTTTCATTTTTCGCCTTCCCGTTATTCTTTCTTCCAGATTTTCTCAAATGTGAAATGCGTCAGCTTCCATTCTAGGAATTTTTCTAGCTAACCAGCCGAAGCCTGAAAATTTTGCATTCCAAATTTTTCTGCCAGAATAAGAACACTGCAGTAATTGCTTGATTTTATTTCAGTAATACGTACAATTATCTACATGAGAGATCTAGGCCGAATACGGGGTGCCCTACGTGGGGGGGGAGGTTTCTAAGGGGTCTTAATCCGTATTTATGAGAAGTTTCAGAGAAAACTGCATAAGTCTCCGAACAGCTAGATTGACGGACGCGCCCTGAGTTTGAACCAGGCACTTTTCTTCTCCCAGTTGCGAGCGCTATGCGCTCAGCCACTCGTCGGGCATCCAGAAATTGGAGTTATGTGATAGGTGATGTTATTTGGCAAGCCTATACTAGAGGCATCTGCATTCTGGGGCGGATGCCTTGGTCGGAGGATTTTTTCAGAGGTTCTGACGCGTATTCACGTTAAATCTGGAGAAAATTATCTGGAAAAGCTCCAGATAGTTTGATCGAGAGCCGCGCGGTAGGCCCAAACGCGGGACCTTCACACTTCAGCCATCTATCATGTCGAGTGTCTTATCAACTCGGCCATGGTTGGGCCCAGAAATTAGAATGTTGGATGCTCTTGCTTCATGCAACCATTTGCATGCAGAAGTGCCTTAGTAAACTCTTCCAATCGGCCACATTGACTTTTCGGCCGTTTGGATTTGGATCCCGAACTAAATTTTTGCGCTGCTTCAAGAAATTTATCTTTGCTTCTAAAATACCTTTGAGAATACACTCAGGTAGTTTAGATTGCCTTGCGAATTGCACTTTTGGCATTCCCCGACACTTTTTTCCCCACTCTTAAAAAATTTTCCCTTGTTCCTGTAGCGTAAGATTAAAAAAAAAATCGCTGTTAAACAGAAACCACCTCGTCTTTGAATCGAAATTTTTTACGTTGGTGTTGCTGGGACTTTGAAATATTGTCGTCTTTAGAAAGAGATCGTCGTTAAACAGAGAGTCAACTGTATATACAGTGCTACTTTTTAAAATTTCAGTTCATGTGAAAATTTACAATTTTTTTAAAAACTTCTTTAATCCATAGTGTATTTCTAGCTCTGAGGGGGGGGGGCTCGATCCCCAGAGCCCCCCCCCCCCGTGGATCCGCCACTGATTGCATGCCTAACAAGAAAATACTATAATTTAAAAAGAAATAAGTCAATCTTTTACAGATTTGTTGAGTTAAAGTTAATCTTTTGCCATGTTAATAAATATTTCTGAAATTTTATTTCAGCATCCATCATGTATAAGCTTATATTATAAAACTCGCAAAAATATTATTTATTTTTGGAGAAATTTAGTAACAATTACGAACCCAATGGAAGAATCATTAGACTAGTGTAATCTAATAAGTACTGTAACTTAAAAGTACCTAACAAATACATTAAGATCTTTAACAACGAGTTCTGTATTTCCATCATGATAATGGATGCTGATGAAATGCAATTTCCTTAAGAGGGCTTTGAATTAAATCAACGAACTATGGAACTATAGATTAATTTTAGTAAGATTTTGCGAAAATGTGAAAAGCACGTTGAATGAATAAATATAACAATCGAATCAAATAAAAATGTGTTTTTGGGAGCCATCTCTTGCAAAATACCACTACATACGTGGAAAACACTACGTATATAAAACACTGTAGGAATAAACATTTCTTATTATTATCCTTGAACAACACGTGATGTTTTCTCCTCGTGATTATCTCAGATGAATGTGAAGTAGAACTGCTTTTATAGCGGTGCATAGAAGAATATAAAATGGCGAGCGTTAAGTAGCATGTATATTGTTGACTTTTTATGTAAATGAAAGTTGTGTTAATTAAATGTTTGTTTCGTCACTTAAGTCTCATTACTGCGTGACTCTACTAACCGCAAACACTGTTTTAAATTTCACAAAATTTTACTAGAATAAAAGTAGTTAAAAGACACTTTTTACAAAAAAACGTTGAGGATTAAAGAAAAGTACCGGAAGAGAAAAACCAGTGATCTGATCCATACATATTTACCTCTTCGGTAAAGTTTCAAGCTATTTAAAAAAGTTATTCTCTAATGTAATTTTGTGGTGGCTCTTTACAACCTTGCATCTATTTTGCGTAAGCAACCAGGCAATTTAATTAGACTTACGTAGGTCCCATAAGTATTATATTTTATCCTGATATTAGCACTGATTTATCTAGCTATGGATTCAACAATACTAGAAGCCTTGGTAAAGATGCATCTTCGGGTTTATTTTGGCTGGTTTACAGACTTCGCTAACCACAAAAACAAATTAATACCTGTTCTTGTTAACATTGGAACCCGATGTAGAAAATTGTCTTTGCATAAGACTGTGCTCAACGAATAGAGTTATAGTTGGATGCTTTAGCTAAGCAAACTTAGGGATATTTTTTCCAATGTGTCCTAGCAATGCTGAGCATTGCACATTCTCTTCTTCGTGAGATTGGGACACTCTCACACATCTTTTGATTTTCCCTAACTCATACATTATCAATTCTACTTAGATATTTGGCCTTACCCGTAGGAGATTCAAGGGCTACTGATACGATAAATAGCAAGTATTAAACCAGATTCAACTGTTAAAGTAGCCAAGGATACAAATGTGAAAAGGATTATTTATTTTTAGAATACTGCGGATGCATTTTTGGCTTGGTATATAATGGATCTTTCAGTTAGTGCATAATTTCACTGTATATGTGGTGTCTGGAACCAACGACTTTGTAGAAACCATGTTCTTCGTATGATATGCTTGCTCAACCAAAATGGAAATATTTTAGATCATGTTCGCGCAAAGCGTGTTTTAAGGGGTTAGGGGTAGTCAGAATTTTCAAAAAATTGATTTTTTTTTTTTTTTTTTTTTGCATTTTCTTAAAGTATAGTATCTTAAAAATATTCTCTGAAAGTTTGAAGTGAATCCGACAAATATCTTTCGAGTTATTTAGCGAAGAATAAAAGGCTCTCGAGCGGTCTAATATTTCCGAGAACAATTAGCTAGCGGCATAATTCTCCCTTACCTCCTGAAGTTTAAAAAGCAATCAAGCCTATTTATGAAGATCTTAGTAATGAAAATTTACTTTCAAGATGTGTAGGTGGATTTAATCAAAATAATAATGAGAGCTTCAACCAACTAGTGTGGAAAATATGCCCAAAAACTATCAATACTAGTTTTACCATTGTTCAAATTGCTGCATACGTAGCTATGAGTATATTTAATGAAGAGACAAGTCATTATTAGTAATAATGAACACACTGGGACTTAGTTGTGGGCCTAATTCGCATCGGTATACTGAAAAAACCTAGTGCACGTGTAAAAGTAGCTGATCAGCGCGCTAACGACAACACTCGCGAAGGTAGAATGCGACGTAGACAACTAAATTGATGTTTTAGAAAGTTCTACAACGGCTGAAGAACTCTTATATGGTCCAGGAATAGATGACTCAGTGTAAGTATTCAAATTATTCGTATTACTGTACATCAATCGACTGTAAAACTTTAAATGCGTTTTTCTCAAAACTATGTTTTTTGAACTGGTGACCACTGTAACTCAAAAACCGCTTGATAGATTTGAATGAAACTTATACAGCTTTTAGAAAACATAAAAAGCTAGTGCCTGATCGAAGGATTTTTTTTTTATTTTTAAACTTCGATTTTTTATAAACAATTAATTGTTGGTTTTTTCCCGAAAATCTGCAAAAAAATTTCCAGAGACCGCCATTTTGTTAATTTTGAAAAAAACAAAAAAAGCTTCGATCAGGCACAAGATTATCTATCCATAAAAATAATCTTTTTTGTTTCATTGATTTTAGATGAATCTCCAAGGAGCTGTAATGGTCACCGCAAGGACCCATTATTAAAACCTGTTCAACTTAGACCGCCATAACTTGTAAAATAATAATTATTTTTTTTTTTTTTTTGAAATTCAAGTGAAGTAATGTTAAAGTATGATGAAATGATACTATGTTTTTACTTATGTGAAATAAACTTAATTACTAGTAAAAAAAAAATTAATAAAAAATGGCATTTTTTCACGCCTCTGACTACCCCTAACCCCTTAAAGACAAGGTGTAAAAATCTGTCATTTAAGTTTAAAACAAATTATTTTTCATAAAATTTAGAATTAGCCACTATATTTTTCTACATTAATGTATAAACGGTAACAATAAAATAATTTAATAGCAACATTAAATTAATATATCTTAATTGTTTTCTTTATAATATTATTTTGAGATTAAGAAAGTTTAGTCTCGGCTAGTAAAGGCTTCATTATAGAAGCATCAGTTTCATTTTCGTAATTTTAGTAATGAAATATCTGAAATAAGTTCGCTGTAAAAGAAATAGATTGGAATAAGGATTTCTGATACACCTCTAGTTAGCATTTATTCATTTATTTATTACTTGTATTAATTAGTTTGAATCTAAATATTTTTTTAATTCGAATAATTTTTTAACTCGTATGGAAGAATCGAATGTGACGGCATAATATGTAGAATTGTGAAATTCGCTAAAAATATGAATCGTTTTCTATGTCGACTAGTGATGACAGCCCAGAACGGCTTTGCGAACACCTTTAGATAGGTGTTCGCAACTAATAGGATTCATAACTAATGATGCTGGTGCAAATTTGTATATTAATTGCTATTGTAGAATATTTAAACTGAGTTTTGTTGTTCAAAGCAAACTGACTTGTTTGCTTTGAACGACAAAAGCGCACGTTGGCAAACAAACATGTACTCAGTTTTACAGGGAAACTGATGGCAACCGCCTTGCATAAAAATTATGACACAACATGTGATTTATTAATACTTTCGGAAGCTCCCTTTTTATTTCTGCTGCTTAAAGAGAGAAAGTTATCCTAAAAATATAACTAAATACGATATTTTTTCGACGATGTTCAAGACTATGCAGAAAACCGAGTAAAAATAATTTTCATGTCAATAATTTAAATGTTCTTCTTTCGAATTTTTCTGATCTGTATGAGATCAGATCCATCAATTCGTTCGCCTTCATGACCAAAGTAGCACTCCTCCGTAGATCTTCACGCAACATTCTACACAACTGATCAGATGTTTGCAGTAGCCTCATGGATATAACACTTGGTGCAAGTTGGTAACGTTTTAGTTCCATGAGAAAATCTGAAGGTCTCTAAATGTCTAGAAGGCAAGCGACACAGGGCTGTTTTTGATCCTTTCGTTCACCTCTGCAACCGATTGCAATATGGGGATCTGTACTAAGATACCAAGAGTGCACTGGAAGTTTTAATTCGATTAAGTTATAGAGAAAACACTTTAATATTAACATCATTAGATTTTAATACTAACATAATTAGGTAAAATACAGCAAAGCTGTATAGTAATTCTGATAATCATTTTCCGTTCGAAAAATTTGAACTCGCACTATCTTTTCGGGCTCCATTACTGAAATAGCTCACGAGTTGCCACTGGATATACATTTGTAATATGCATTAATGTTCACGAAAAACACTATACATATGTATTAGAATGAAAAACTGTAGCATTATTTTCATTTGATAATACCTCAATCATTGGTGAGTAGATCTACAAACATTAACAAACTACTAATTGAAAAATTAATAGTATACTTTTACTTCTGCGCATCAATTAAACAGTATATTACAAACTGAAAATAGAAAATAAAGAGACCCATTTAGAAAAATAAATATATATATATTCTAGTAAAACACTCTGAGTTTTATTTTACGGTCATATAAAACACAACTGCAAACAACTGAATCAGTTTACTCATTAATATTTTAGACACATATTAAAAAAAAAATCATAATTCGTGAAATGACGAATACAAAACGTATTTTTGTGGATTTCTTTCCATTCAGTTGATATTATTAAAATTGAAATTTTATCGACCGAAAGTATATTAAGAGGATTTCGATGCTCCATTTAATCGACCGAAAGCCTATCATTCTACTCTTCAAGCCATATCTAATATTGGTCACTGCCCATTCTATTTATTGGCTTTTGGATTATCAAAATGTATTCACTTAAATATTCACTTGAAATATTTTGTTGGAAGGTCAAATTATTCATATTTTACAAAATTCATTTGACTGTGTAAATTAATTCTGTTGCCGGAGGATCAATATAACGAAGATGCAATGATTTAAAGTGAATAATTTGTTGAACTGCGTAGGAAACAGTACATAATCAATCAAAAACTGAAAAAAGGGCTATTGCAATTTAGCAATTGAAGGAACAAAAATATTCTCATTGCCCATCTAAACGTATTCATTAATTTCAAAATGGGACTTTTATACATATCTTAATAAATGGAATATAGCCCAAAATTACGTAATAGTAGCATTGTAGATTATATAGCAGTCCTCTGTTCCAATGCTTAAAGTGTACGTACATTTGAATACTGTATAAACTGTATGCTAATTTGAATACTATTAAATAATATAGAGAACCCATTATATTGAATGTAGGTATTGATGATTCCAGAAAAGTTTTTTATATCGTGTATTTAACTATTAAGTAAATATTCAAATGCTTGAACAATGCTTGTGACTTTTATTATGTCAATACTTTCACACTAAATCTAAATTCAAAATAAATGAATTAATTTCTTAATTTTTTTCGTTATTTTCGACTTATGTGAGTCTAGTAATCTCGCAAAATATTCTGCATAAAGCATTGAAAAAGCGAGTTGTTTATTTTTCTTCAGTTTAAAGAATTTTTGCATCAATTAATTATGATAAAGCTGAAATGTAAATGTATTTTGTGTATAGAAGAGAAACAAATTCGCTGACCAAAGAAATGCTGCAAGCTGCATCAACGAGAACGTCAAAGAAATTCTCGGAAAAATATGCTTGCTTAAATATGCCAGGATTAATAACTTAAAATACTAAAGTTCCTCATTAAGGTATCATTACTATACATAAATATTTACAATCAATTAAATTCTAAATAAACATCTATATTAAAAAGGCACGGCTACCTTCTAATCGACGCTCTACTATAACTAATTTTAACTTACACCTTGTTTTTTCCCCTAAAAGAGTGCTCTCACATGTCTATTCTATGCACTGAAATTCTAAAGAAATTATTTAATTGGTATTACATGTTTCGTAGAAATAGTTGCAATATGGAAAATGTGTAAAATATAGGAAGCAATTCTTTTCGAATCTTTTATAACTCGTTTATTTGATATCTTTCATAAGAGTTTAATTTGATAACGTTAAGCAACATTTTAAAATTTTGTAACAATAAAATTAAAAAACGGCATTTCTTATTATAACTCTTTTCCTGAATTTCGTTTTATTATTTTCATTTATTGTACAGAGAATAAAATATATGTGAATTAATATAAAAATTAAGTTATATTGATTCACAAAAATTGTGCTCCATGCATTTTTTATTTTCTGCCAAAGAATACATACTTAAAAGAAAAATATATCAGTTTTTTTTTTTTTTTACTAAATTAAATTCGTCTTTCTACAAATTCTTTAAACAAGGAAATATACAAAATTGGAAAAAATAATTCATACCTGCATGAAACAAGAAATTGATGTTTTGTGTCTGTTTTTTATGAGAGTGGTGAAAACATCTTGAAAAAAGGAGAACAAAAAATTGTATGTGCATTTTCTATTTATACAATTAGATATTTCTTAATAAAATAGGTAGTATGGTTCATCCTTACATACTGCAGTTCTATAGAATTTCTGCGCGTTAAAAATCAGAAACAAGCATTTAAAATCAAATGAAATGTAATTGTGCATTTAATGGATTTGCAGGTTTTTTTATTAATTCCTTTTTCCTGGAAACATTTTGGATATTTTATAAGCCAACCGATACAAAATCGGGAATGTCTTCTGCTTTCGTATTTTTTTTATTGTGTGCCGCTAAGCAACTGATAAAAAAATATGTATGAATAAATAAATAAATTAAAATGAAATTAAAATGAAAATAAATAGACGATTTTTCCAACAAATGCAAGCGCCTAGAAATTTTGTTTGAATAAATTATTCAAAAATTTAAATTACATCGGAATATTTTTAATCATTAGATCCCAATTTTAATGCTTCTCTTTAATTTATTCACTGCAATTCTTATTACTCTGAATTCTCGTTGCAAAATCAATGTTAAGGGAGATTTTCTCACTGAAAATTTCCCAGTATATCGCTGCTTTTGAGAGACAGTTTTGTATTTTTATAGCCTTCATAAATATATGCAGTGCTTAAATTATTTTATTTTCCTGATACTTTTCATCATAATTAAATGAAACTATTTTATTTACATCGGTATGGATTTTATTGTACAATATAAAAATGGATGGATAACTTGTAATCAAATTTATGATGTGCGTGCATCTGAATGAAGAATTTATTAAAAAGAAATAATGGTCACATCGGCCATCTAATTTTGGTAATTAGATGATTTAGGTAAAAAAAAATAGACATTTAGTTCATGTATGTTTTTCAACGTCATCTAACTTCATTAGAAAACGCATTTTATTAAGTTATCTTAGTGGGTAAAAAAATGTGTTATTTAATCATGGCATTTAAATACACCATAGTGCATAGTTGGTTTCAATGAAAGTAGAAGAATTCGTGCGTTTGGGTAACAAAGAGATAAATAAATGAATGAATGTAACAAAGAGATAAATAAATGAATTTATTTCTGCTGATTCGTTTTGAAAGTCAGCAAATTCACCCAGGTCTTAAATTCAAAACAACTTCTTGCCAGTCTATTCCTCTATGCGTATTAATTGAATCAAGTACAAATTTTTGGAATTTCCAACTTTCGATAAACACTCCAAAATGAAGTTCGTTTTACACGATGGTGTAAAATCACTCGCACCTGATGAAAAGTAATCAGTACGAGAAGATGATGATAGAAAAAACAAAATCTTGTTTAAATAAAAGGTTAACATCCAAAAATGGGATATTTCAGTAGATTTGTCTCCTTACCATTAAAAAGAAAAAGAAGTAACACTTTGCCAAAAACAAAATGGCTGTTTCAGATTGCCCAATAAACTTCCCGGACCTAAATCCCGCCAGAATCAAAGGGTATCTGTTAACAAAGTTCCCGAAAATAGATTAAAGCACGAAAATAACTTCACTCATTCAAGTACACTACAGAGGTCAACAAATTGTCAAAAACTGTAAAAGCCTAGTATAATCTATGCCACAATGCGTAAAATTGGTTCTGGAAGTGAAGTGAGGTCTTATTCAATACTGAATGTGAATGAAATGTATTAATTTTCCTAATAAACTATTTTTTAGTCTCAAATGTGCGTTTGATTTAATTGTGCATTATTTAATTGTGATGCATTGTGCATTATAGAACAGCATATCTATGATGTTTTATAACATTAAGTGTAACTCTGAACCGGTGTATTAATAACTGATAAAAACTATTCAGCAGATCATTGTTCTGCAATTAGTAAGATACAATCGATCCTGCTTAGTGGAATATCCCGCTTACTGTAATAAATTTTCAATGTACCAGACCGTAATAATTTGTCCACGTGATCCCGGATAATGAATACATTTTCGTGGCAAATTGGCTATTCCATTAAGCGGATTGGACTGTACTTACTAAAGCAAATTTTAAAGCTTAATCTTTTAACTCCATTCGGACAGTGGTCATGCCACTGAAAATGGTAGACGGCCGAAATGCGAAGGTCCCGGGTTCCGGTCATATCGCGTGGCCGTCGATCTAACGGTCTGGAGTTTTGGTAGGTTTTCTCCAGATGTAACGTGAATACACGTTAGAACCCCTTAGAAAGTCTTACTACCAAGGCACCCCCCCCCCTCACCCTTGGCAGATTGCCTTAGTATAGCGTTGCCATAATCACACACATTCACACACATTTAATTGCATTCGTAAGCAATATTGAAACTTAAATAATGACTGTGCTTTTTGGAGAAGACTTTATTCAATTATATTCAATACTTTTGAAAAAGTATAATCAGTAAATAATACTCGTAACAGATCAATGTTATGACAATATAAATTATTAATTAAAATTATTCTTGCGTATAATAAAGCTTGTAAAACTTTACTTTTTGAGCACGCAAAAACTAAACTACAATTAGATTACGCTTATCATTTATAGTAATAGGAAACACCAAATAACTTATAAGGATATTTATAAAAGATTTTTATATATTTTGTAGTGGTATGAAAGGAATTTTTCTTGAAGCATCTACCCACGCATTCTAGTGATTTGAATAAAAATGAATTTATATCCATTTTCGGTAAATCGTACTTTGATTGACAACCCAAAAAGCTTTGACAACAGAACAGCGAATATTTAAAACATGAGATTTACTATAAATGCTCATTCTATTCGTGGACTTATTTATATATTTATTATCTATTCTCTTTAAAACAGCAGGATATGGAGCATGCTTCAAAAATGATTTGTTTCGGTAATTTTTTAAACAAATCATTTTACCTATACACCTATTATTCAGTCTTTCATATTTTCAACTATAGAATGTTTGCGTGGGAAGTGCTTTGTTTTATGCCTGCAAATTTCAGATTTATTAAATTATAAATCTATGCTTAGTGTAAACTAATTTAGAATTGATTATTATTTTGTTCATGTAAATACTTTTAGATATTTATTAGGTCAAGACTTAATTTAAAGTATAAGAATAATAAAGCAAATTAAGTTAAGCAAGTTATATTACATTGTCAAGACAGCAAGCAGTCAGTGAACACAGCAGTTAATAATATGAATAAAAATTATGGTTCATCAACTTAAATTCATATATTAATTTTGATGCTTGTCAATATTTTTTATTATCATTTATTAATTGTTAATATTTATGGTTAAAAGATTTTTTTTCTTCTTCTTTCTATAAAACAAGTACTTAATTTTTTTGCCTTTTTGCAGAAATCATCTAAATGACTCAAGCTATGGTTTTCATTTTTCGTACACCCTCCAAAAAAAGTATTCGAGCAAGAGATAAATTTCCTACGTTGGTTTCGTATATTAAAAACAATTTACCATATAATATGAATTAGGCTATGTATAAATATGAATTTCCATATTTCTGTCAAGTTGTGCGTTTCTCAAAAACTCAATAATCATTCACAAATCTAAAATAGGAAATTTCTCTCCTGCTCGAATACTTTTTTTGGAGCGTGTGCATAATAAATATACCTAAAGAATTATTGAGCACTGGTAATCTATTATCATAGAAACCCTAGTCTTCATTTACCAAACATGTTGCAAGTTTTTGCAATGTACAGAAAAGTTTTGTATCGTCTGTTGCCAAGGTAACCTGTAAAGATTAGGGAATGGTAATCATCAAACATCTGAGCTCCATGAATGGAAGTATGACAACATAACTCTTCTATACAGAAAAACTACAGGTGATTTTGCATTATCCTATTGTGAAATAATAAAAAAAATGTATTAACAGTGTAAAAGGATATTTAAATAAGTACATCGAGGTTGATGAATAAACATAGACATGGTTTATGTACAACCGCATCACAATTATTTCATATTTGGTACTTTTTTCCGAAGACATGGCTCGTACGGGTCCTTAATTTGCTAAATTCCAAATCCAAACTTTTCCTAAAATGTTCTACTATTTGAAATACTCAGACTTTTTTACGGTATTTTACAAAAAGCAAGACCACTTTGAAAATATCAGATCATTTTAGGTCAATATTTCAGAAGTTCGGAATTTTAGCAAATCGCGGATACTTACAAACCCTGGAAGGCTATCTTCAAAAGTATTAAAATTATCATAAAGCAGATTGGAAAATAAAATATTTTAAACAAACAAACAAACATTAAAGAATCATTAAGGTTGATGTATGAGAGCCGAAGATATGTCGGAACATACGTATAATGTGTTTACCTATACACACCATCTCAAAAAAGCATTCAAGTGTAAGCGAATTTTCCTATTTTAGCTTTGCGAATAATTCATAAGTTTTCTGAAATGAACACAACTTGGTAGAAATACACTGCTCAAAACAATTAAAGGATATTGCGGTTTTAGGTGGATCTTGTGGCTGGGAAACTTTTTAGCTGATTGATACATGGTCGACAGACGTAGTAGGTTATATGAGAATAAATTACACATGTTTGGCAGAAAAAAATTCATTTTATCGCGCATTTGTGTAGAAAAGGAAAAAAACACAATTTGTGCATATCAGAAAAAAAGAATAAGAAAAGGTGTTTTCTTCAAAGGAAATCATTTTCAGTAGGGGCTATGGTTTCCACGAACGGCCAGCAACGTTGAACACCTTTGAGGCATGGAGTAATGAGGCTATTAATCACGAGTTGGGGTATTCTGTCCCACTCTTCCAGAAGAGCACTTTCCAGTTCTTGGAGAGTTTGTGGGGGTGGTTGGCGGCCAGCAACTCGTCTTCCTAGAGCGTCCCAAACGTGCTCTATTGGATTCACGTCTGGAGAACACGCTGGCCATTCCATTCGTACGATTCCTTCCTCAAAAACGAAATCCTCCACCATGTTAGCACGATGTGGCCTGCAGTTATCGTCCATTAAAATGAAGTCATCTCCGATTGCTGCAGCGTAAGGGATTACAATAGGTCTGAGGATCTCATCCCTATATCGGCGACCAGTCAAAGGTCTATCTCGAATGATGTAGAAGTGCGCCCGTCTGTGCGCCCGTCAATGGAGATGCCACCACACACCAACACTCCTCCACCGCCAAAGCTGACACTTTCGTGCACGAACGCAGGATTATTCCTACTGCCACGGTCCCTCCAGATGAAAATACGCCTATTATCAGGATGAGCCGAAAAACGAGACTCGTCAGAAAAAAGAACATTGCTCCATTCATTTCTCCTCCAGTTCACATGCTCTGTTGCCCACTCCCTGCGTTCGCGACGATGCCTTGATGTTAGTCTAACACATACCATCGGTCGGCGAGCATACAGACCTACACCATGGAGCCGGTTTCGGACAGTCTGAGGTGAAACCGTGGTGCCAGTAGCCGAGCGAAGGTGCTGTTGGAGAAGAGTAGCGTTCATATTCCGGTGTCTCCGAGCCGTTTATACTAAATAACAATCTTCATTGGGCGTTGTTGCCCGTCTACGACCTTGCCCTGGTCTTCGGCCTGCACTTCCAGTCGCCAAAAACTGGTTCCTGATCCTGGAAATCACTGTGACACTCCAATGGCTTGCGCTACTTCGGCTTGAGTTTGGCCTCCTTCTAACCTACCGACAACTCTCCAAGCTTCTGAATCGGTTAAATGACTTCGCTCAGACATCGTACTCATCGAAACAAAGCAGTCACTGAATGCCGACCATCCTTGTCTTCACTGTCTTTTATTCAGTTGAAAGTCCAATTTCATTCGCTGCCGCTGAAGCGACGTTTTTGACGTCGAACTCAAAATTAGCATACTCCACAGTTTGAAAATCAGAAAAATTTGCATTTGTGATTCTCTTCTTCCATTTTCGGCAAAAAAATTTCGCTTATATCCTTATTTTATATAAAACTTACAATATCCTTTAATTGTTTTGAGCAGTGTATAAGAAACTATAATTGTTTATAACCTAATTCATGTTTTATAAAAAATAAAATTAAATGTATAATACCAACGTAGGAAGTTTGACTTACACCCAAATACTTTTTGAGAGGGTGTTCGTGCTAAATTAATAACTTCCACCCTTTAGAAAGTCTGCGAAGAAAGTTTTGAAAAAAATAAACTTTCTTTACTATTTACAGAATTCCAGCTGCAGATACTTTTAATCATTCTTAATTATACAAAATGCTGTTATCACCACATTTCATTGGTATTCTACTAATACCAACGTAGGAAGTTTGACTTACACCCAAATACTTTTTGAAAAGAGTGTTCGTGCTAAATTAATAACTTCCTCCCTTTAGAAAGTGTGCGAAGAAAGTTTTGAAAAAAAAAAAAAAACTTTCTTTACTATTTACAGAATTCCAGCTGCATATACTTTTAATTATTCTGATTATACAAAATGCTGTTATCACCTCATTTCTATTCCACATTTCGACCACATTTCAGGTCGATTCCTTCTTACGACCTGAAGTTTACTTTTTGAAGCAATTTAAATTAATATTTGGGGGAGGGTAAAAAGCTAATTAGGAAAAATCTAACTATAGTTTCTGATTCGTGAGAAAAAGAACCTCAAAAAATAAACTGAACAAACTACTTAACATAGCTACCAGAATGAATTTATTGTACTAAATAAGAACGTTTCATTAATTTTATTCTTATTAAATTTCCTAAACGATAAATAAGTTTTTATTGCATCGCTTGATTAATTTTAAAGTAAAGTTTATTTCTGTCAAAAATGCACGTAGTTAAACTCTTTAACATTCTAAAGTTCCAATTATTAGTTCAATTCATAAATGCACAAACGCTACTATATAAAACAAAGAAATTTCTTCATGGCTTATTAAGTATCATCTAATTTCTCCTTAAGAGTACCAAATGACTGTAAACTTTGTCATTTATAATTGACAGTGGACAATTTATTTTTAGCTGGGATTTTATCAGGATTAAATTCTTATATGGTGACGAATAATTAAAATCATTAACCGACAGAAATTCTGAAAAAATATCCACGCATTTTCTTAAAAATTCGTTCTCTCAACCGTAGTTATTCCCTGAAACAAAACCCACAGCAAACTGCTTTAAGATTAGTGTTATTTTATTTAATCAGTTTTCAAAATGGATGTTAATTAAGTATTTCGCGGGTTAAACAGCTGAAATGATTTTAATGTCAAAGGGAAAGGTATTGTAAAATTATATTTAGCAAGTGAATAATTTTTCAAAGTATTTCGATTGAGAGATAATGAGAATGAACACATAATTTTAATTGTGTATTTAAAAGAAAATTTAATCATATCGTAAATTTTAGACAAATAAAAAGTTACATTGCTTCAGAGTAATAATAATAATCTATTATATAAATGTGAAAGTTTGTCTGTTTGTTTGTTTGTCCGGGAACTCCTCCCACAGCGACAGACCGATCGGCTTGAAATTTTGCACATACACGTCAAACGACATAGAATAGGCCGTAGGCTACTTTAAAATTCTGGAAATCCACCCGTTCCCTAATTTTTAACGATTTTTCGGAATTTTCAGGGTAGAAAGCTACTCAAATGTCCGATTTCAGCACATTCGTGATCATGCGCCGAGACGGTTGGTCGCAGACCTACCGAATTTTGCATACGGCTTCACTTGGACAGATCCTAACACGCCTCGGAGCGATTTTTTCGAAATTCGAATTAGAAAATGTTTTATTTTGTGTTTTGTCCGATTTTTCTCGCTTAATCTATTATATAAATGTGAAAGTTTGTCTGTTTGTTTGTTTGTTTGTTTGTCCGGGAACTCCTCCCACAGCGACAGACCGATCGGCTTGAAATTTTGCACATACACGTAAAACGACATAGAATAGGCCGTAGGCTACTTTAACATTCTGGAAATCCATCCGTTCCCTAATTTTTAACGATTTTTCGGAATTTTCAGGGTAGAAAGCTACTCAAATGTCCGATTTCAGCACATTCGTGATCATGCGCCGAGACGGTTGGTCGCAGACCTACCGAATTTTGCATACGGCTTCACTTGGACAGATCCTAACACGCCTCGGAGCGATTTTTTCGAAATTCGAATTAGAAAATGTTTTATTTTATGTTTTGTCCGATTTTTCTCGCTTAATCTATTATATAAATGTGAAAGTTTGTCTGTTTGTTTGTTTGTTTGTTTGTCCGGGAACTCCTCCCACAGCGACAGACCGATCGGCTTGAAATTTTGCACATACACGTAAAACGACATAGAATAGGCCGTAGGCTACTTTAAAATTCTGGAAATCCATCCGTTCCCTAATTTTTAACGATTTTTCGGAATTTTCAGGGTAGAAAGCTACTCAAATGTCCGATTTCAGCGCATTCGTGATCATGCGCCGAGACGGTTGGTCGCAGACCTACCGAATTTTGCATACGGCTTCACTTGGACAGATCCTAACACGCCTCGGAGCGATTTTTTCGAAATTCGAATTAGAAAATGTTTTATTTTATGTTTTGTCCGATTTTTCTCGCTTAATCTATTATATAAATATGAAAGTTTGTCTGTTTGTTTGTCCGGGAACTCCTCCCACAGCGACAGACCGATCGGCTTGAAATTTTGCACATACACGTCAAACGGCATAGAATAGGCCGTAGGCTACTTTAAAATTCTGGAAATCCACCCGTTCCCTAATTTTTAACGATTTTTCGGAATTTTCAGGGTAGAAAGCTACTCAAATGTCCGATTTCAGCACATTCGTGATCATGCGCCGAGACGGTTGGTCGCAGACCTACCGGATTTTGCATACGGCTTCACTTGGACAGATCCTAACACGCCTCGGAGCGATTTTTTCGAAATTCGAATTAGAAAATGTTTTATTTTATGTTTTGTCCGATTTTTCTCGCTTAATACGTAATAACGCCGGTAATTATACTCGCAAGAAAACGATATTTACATCATCGGATAGAGGAGAAATTTTTCTTTTAAAAACTGTTTGTTCGGACTGTGTAACATAATTTGCAGATTTTTGGGAATTTTTCAGATAAAATTAAATTTGACGCTGGCTTTCGTAAAATATTTTTAAAACTGCTGCATCTTGAATTCTATCCGTCATAACTTTTTTATATTTTGTCAAATGACGGAGCATACATTTCGCCCTCTTTTAAAAGAGAAACCAGAGGAAAATACAAATTAGGAGATTATTGACGAATTTTTAAGTAAAGAAGGATTTTCATTTCAATAGCAGCTGCTTAAAAATTTCGGAATGATATCTTGCAATTTGGTTGTCTTGGAGACAGTAACAATGATTAAAATTGCCAGTTGAAATAAATAAATAAAATTACTTTAAAATAACTGAGTTTTCGCACGTGAAATGTGCATAATTTTGATGTCACGAGTTTAAAACCCCTTTCGAAATTCAATCAGAATAACGGACTCACAAGGTATCAGTACAAGATAGTATAAGTTATAGTAAGTAGATATGCTATGGCAATATTGATCAACGCACAATATACCGCATTAATAAATATTTCGTGAAACTAAGTCTCCTATTCTCTAAGTTTATCTCCGCAGTAGTTTCAACAGAAAAGACTGAAACAGAACTTTCTTTTTTCTTACAGATTCTGTTTTTTCACAGGTAGTCCAGGGCCGGCCCAAGGGGGGTGCGAATGTAGGCGATCGCCTAAGGCCCCGCGCTTATAGAGGCCCCGCTCCTGGGCCATTTTATTGCTATCTCATAAGACATGATAGAGAAGAGGCCCCGCTCTTGCGCTTCGCCTGGGGCCCCGCACGCCCCTCGGGCCGTCTCTGAGTAGTCAGGATCACGTTTTGGGAAAATGTTCTCTTCTTGCCTTGCGAAGAGCGGGCACACAACTATTTAATTATAAAATAAAACGGTTCTCCACATCATGTAGTATCTAAGGTATTAATGGTATAGCTTAAATCTAAAAAGGAGTATGATGTAGAAATGAGACGATTTGAAAATGAGGAATTTTCACTGCAAATGGTCACGCTTTTCTTTTCTAATCGCGAATGACACCGGCATAGTTTTTTGCATCATAATATTAACAAGGGTCTCAGGTCAGTACTTATACTAACTTTACAAATAACTAATGAGTAACTTTACGCCAAGAGTCAAATCATTTTGCTTATTTTTAGGTTCCAAATCACTGGAATCAAATCGAACTATACATGGAAGAAAAAGTTTCGTTCTCTACCGTGCGGAGAACGGGCACGCAGCTAGTAAATGATAATCATCTATTATTTTTTTTAAGTATAGGAGTGTATTCAATTTATAATGAAAATGTAGGCTTTTCATGATTAAATTTATTTTACTAATATACACTTAAATGTTAAGTTAATGAAAATGTTTACTTTTTATATTACTACATTATAAAAATTTTATATTAGCAAAAATATCACCAAAATAATGTTCCCAGTAGATATACTTTTTTCCTTTTTTTGTACACATTGCAAAGTAAAAAAGTCAAATTATCACACAATTTCACATAATATGCATATATATTTTCTTTTTTGTTTATTTATAATTTGTTGTCTTTTAGTTCTTCTACTTAATTTTCCTTTATTTTATTTGATTGTACTTATTTTAATCATCATTTTAAAGGGTTTCTAAATTCTAAAAATTTATCCCTCGGCCAAAAATTATTTTTATTTCCACTGAATAATAAAAGCATTATCTAAATAATAAAAATAATAATGAAATTTTAATTATTTCAAGAAAATTATACCAACTATAATTATAAAGGTCTGCTTTTCCTTGAGTTTCATTAAATTGTAAATAATTGTATATTTATATATAATCGTACCCCGATATACTGAAAACTTAATTTAACCAAGTTTTCAGCTCTTAAAATGATGGGAGGCCACACAAATTATGTTTGCAAAAATTATGCGAATTTTTGCATATCAAGTGAAATTATCTGAAGTAAATAAACTGACATTTGATTGGCATTCATAGTGCTTCCTATAAATTGCATGCTTTCAGACTCATCAAATAAACATATTGATTTCAGGATAAATGAACGAATAAGACAGATAGAATTCCATGTAATCGGGGAACTTCTTTATCCATATATCGGTGGTATGCTTTCCCTAATTGATGGATAGCATGATGTTTAAAATCTCAATAATTCACACTAATTTTGCTTTTATCGAAAAACAGCAATGCCATTACAACATACCTAAACAAATAAAGTTCACCGACTAAAATGTATAGGGATACGTGAAAACAAACCCTAGTAATTAGATGGTGTGTTTCAGCCTATTCCCTCCCACCGTTTCCTTCATCTCTAAGAAATATCGAAAAAAAAAGATTTTTTAAAAATAAGAAAGCAATATTGCGTAAAAGTGCTCCAACTCTAAGAAATAAAAAAAATATCTTCCATCGGAACCAAGGGTCTAAAGTTTAGCTTTTTAAATAATAAATATATAAAGTAGGCATAAAGTAGCATTTAATAAAATAATTTTTTTAATGTAATATCATCGAAAAATTATATTTCAGTATGCAGCTGTGAAATTTCAGAAACTTTGAAAAACATCCTATGTTTTTGAAAAGCATCAATAACTAAGCTTATCCAGTAAATAAACGTTTTAGAGTAATGTATAATAAAAAAATAAGTATTTTAAATTTTACAGTGCGGAAGAATTATAATTTACTATAAGTAGGGAGTCATCTAAGTTCAAGAAAAATTTAAAGTAGGTTATCGTGACTCATAAAAATAACTTACATAATATGAGTATACACATAAAAAATTAAAATTTTAAACTACAGTGATTTCCTCACTTATTTAGGAAAATAACTTGCCCCAGAACTGAATTTATGACCAATTAGCTTATATTATCTTTCAGATTTTAAGTAACCAATTCTTTTGTTTCATCTATAAACCAAAAATACAAATACTGTGACTGTTTTAACAATTCTTTCTACACTTTGAGCATTAGCATGTACTAAGTGGAGGTAATACCTCCCTTTGAATACCCATGAAACTTACCCAATACCGCAAGTGACTGTGAGTATGAAAAGGCAATTCCAGAATTCCAATTGCAGTAGAATTTGCATCAGCAACTAAAACTACAAATGATAATCGAATAATATACCAGACAGCAAATTTTTGGTACTGCCAGGTCGGTAGGAGTAAACAGGATGTCCTCAAAACATTCACCCAGACTTGTATTTCTTAAATATTAATATAGTAGATATATAACTCGACGGTGTTCCCTCACACAGCATCCCAGTATAGGGAATACAATGCAAGGGAAGAAGAACCATTAAAATGATTGATTGCCTCCGTACGGTACCGAAATCTAGAAGAATTTCAGACCTGAACCTTAGATATGGTCCCTTATTACGTAGCCAGTCAATTCTCACGTCCGGGCTTTGTGAAAGGGGGGAAACACAAAAGCAATCCCTTGGCCGATTACTGCAAAGACATGTTTTTGGGAAGCTGTTTGGAGTATTCAAGGCTTTTAATGACCAGTCGGGATTCGCCAATCTAAAACGACGTATAAATGAAATATTAATAAACAACTTTTATTATTACATGTTTAACAACGCGGCTAATGCAAATTTATGTAAATATAATAATTGTATGTTTTTTAAGGTAATAGTAAATTTGTTCATGTTAGATATTGTGTTTTCGGGTAAAAACTAAGTTAAAAAATAAAGTAAAATAAAAAATTATCTTGAAAGTGAAACAAATCCTACATTTATTGGGCAATACCTAATACTGCATACATTTAAGATTCATGTAATATACATTGAATACCATGATGTAATTTTTGTTTGCACAGACATTGAATTTAATGAACCATCCATAATCGCCCGATTTGCTGATTGTCATTAATTATTAGTTACAGCATTACGGATTGAATTAAGTTCATGAAAAGTCTTTTCCCAACGTTTTCTGATAGGCAAAGTGAGTTGTAAACATTTTTAAAAAGTCAACTGCGTCTTTACAAGAAGGTTGTTAAATGTACAACTCTCCACAATTTCTCCCTAAAGAGTAACATAAACACAGAGACAAAATTTTCGAAACTAAGGAAAATTTAAAACTGCGCATAACCGATATTGTGCGTCGTATACACGAAGCATTTTTGCATTAAAATAAATAGGAATGAATCGGGACTTCATGAAAATGACGTATAAATGAGAAAAAAATAAACGGTGCCTTACTGTATATATATATATATATATATATATATATATATATATATATATATATATATGTATATATATATATATATATTAATCTGTCCTAAGAGCCCAATTTATGACAATTATTATATTTATCCCTGCAAAAGAGTTAAAATGCTATAAAAAATAATCTGCGAAGAGCATTCTTTTATACGACTCAAATACTACATAAAATATTTTAAACAGGAACAAATATTTTTTCCATGGTTAAACTACATAGAATCTCCTAAAAAAAGAATAGTAAGCCTAGGACCCCCGTTATTCTTAATTAGACTTAGGTCAGCACCATAGTTTTGACGAATATTAAGTTCATATGCATATTTCGAGTGTTACCCCCCCCCCCCCCAAAACACACACACACAAAATGCATGCTTGCAAAATTATTGTATTATTTAGATGAGTTTCAACAATATCAGATTTATATCTAATTTAACTTTAGTGATTTTACTCGTTTAACATTCATTTGACCCCCATACTTAATATTTGGACAGAAGATCGAATACATGCTCCATAAACATAGCAAATGTGTTCCTTAGAAATGTAGGGGCGTATATTTGTTTGGTTGTCTGATAGATTCAAGATGGTACTACAGCTACAAACTCTCTCTTGACAACTTACGTTCTTAAAACTATCTGTTGAATACTACACAACTATTTCACGAATGCAAAACAGTAATACAACTAATAGAATGCAGCTCATTCACTTACATTTATATCAGCTTCTTTGCAGCTGTTCAAAATGGAGAGGGAGGAGTACGGACTTTCCGGAAAAACGGGAATTTCTTTAAAATGCCTTATGCAAAAAGGGTTCTATGTTTAGGTATTTTCGTGATGTTTTAGCTTTCGGTTCAACGTATAAAAAAAATCGCGAAAATAAGATGTTTTACAGTGCGAAAATAAGTGCTTTTACAGTGTATGGCCTACGGTAAATTCAAATTGCACTAGCTGTAAAGTGTTTAAAAATTTCTTCTGGATAAATTTTTTTTTGAGAGGCGGGTGGGGGGGGGGTCTGCCTTCGCAAATGGCTGTCCTGGGGCCCGAAAATCCTGTCGGCCTGATATCATGTCTTATTTATGTGAATATTTCGCCATGTTAAATAACTATGTTGCGTTTTGATAACAAAATAAATAACGATAAAATAAATAGTTAGTATTTTAGGGGTGAGGGGCTAAATATATATTAAAAAAAGAGTATGGTAACTATTATTTAAGAGCATTTAAAATTTGCAAATTAGTTAAATAAAACGCATGAAAAACTTACAAGTGCAAGGAATTTCAAATGATACATGAGGAAAAATTTTTTCAAATCTAATTCTATCTTCATTTGAGGCTTCAACGTACATATAATGATGCAAGATGATCTCGATCCCTGTCGATAGACTGAACATTTTTATAGCATACTCAATTTCTTTGTACTAAAATAGTATTTGAAATTAAATCTGGAGATGAGCAGCCCACCCCCTCTTGCCCCCAAATGGTATGGGTGTCCATGATTTTAGGAAGTATTAATGAGAAAAAGTAAAACTTATGAAAACTTTGTAAAAAAAAAATTAAACGTTAATTATGCCAAAGAAATACAAAACTCACTAAGACATATATAAAACCGAGCCGTACCCCACTCTGCTTCAACTAAGCCCCAGTTTAATACAGATTTTATTTCTTCATGTAATCTGTTAAAGGAAAAAATCGCTACAAAACGAATTTATTCAGTTATTTCATTGAATGACCTCATCGTCTTTCACAAAACAAAATAAATTTATTTCTAGCGTTTTCTCATATGTAGCGTTTGTTCATATGTGCATTAGTTTTTGCTTGTTTACAATCTTATGACTGCTTGAAAAGGATGCTGTAAACATTTTCTTTTTAGAAATAAATGTATCTAATGCAAAATTGTTGATGGACTTATCTTAAATTTTGCATAAAAAATAAAGCCTTGAAGCAAAATTACTCAATTATACATAGTGGCACTACATCAATTCGGTGGACTGAAGAAAGCGTAAAAAAAACCCCGCATAATATTGAAGGGGTTTAATTTTTTGGATGTGTGTGTGTGTGTGTGTGTGTGTGTGTGTGTGTGAGGGGGGGGGGGCACTTGAAATAAAAAATGTAAGAAAGGAGTGGGCATTCGAAAGTGCGCTTTTTGGTGGAGTGGATTTTTTTTAAGTATTTGAATTCTTTTTTTTTCTTTTTTAGTAGCATTTTTACACTAACATGCTTCACACTCTGAGTGCCCCCCTTATAGAAACACTTGTATTTTCACTTAGCCTTCAGTTAAATACTGGGTTCAAATTTGTAGAAGAGGGAGGTGAAGGCATTCACTTGGTTACTGGGCTCAAATTTGTTTTGCAGTAAAAGTACAGATGTGTAGTAATTTCTTTTCTATGTAAAAATAAAAATAAAAAAAAACTTTATCAAAAGCTAAAGGGCGTTGAGGCGTTTCGGACGGCCATGGGGCTACTGGAAAAGTTATCTGAATGGCAATTTTCAATAGAGATGAATACAAAATACACTAATGTACCTCTCTTTACGCCCTTTTGGACGCCCACTTGTTTCTCACATTTTTTTCATTTCACTCCCCAAAAATGAAACCATTCAAATTATGCGCTTTTTTTCCGGTGTATATATTTAATCAAAGTTGGTGAAGGGGAATAATCTTTGCAATACTAATAATGGTAAAAATATAATTATTAAAACTATTACAACAAAACTAATTAAAAATTAATTTTAAATACAGTTATATATAGCCGATATTTTACATCTTAAGAAATGAGTTTCAAATAATTTTTAGCCAGTTTCCTTTAAAAAAGTTTTTTTTTAACATTTAGAAATGAAAATTTGTTTAAAAACATTACATTTATACTAACATTTAATGTAAAAAGTTCTTTTAAGGAAGTTTCTTTAAACTGACTTATTAATACCATAATTTAATTCTGAAAAAAAGCATGTCTAAAATAAAAGAAGTAATATTTAAATTAAATACTTTCAGAAATAAAAATAGTTTTATGTAAATATATATACTTATAAATCATTCATTCTAAGAATTATTATTTAAAACCAAAGAGTTAACAAGATAAATTACCATGATTCAGAATAAATTCCTGCACTTATGAAAAGAAAACCAGTAATAACAAGCCATAACTGATTACAAATCAGAGTGAATATGATACCATATTACATAACCTCAAATCAGGATGTCAAGCATTTTAGTACAGTAGACACCGGTTATAACGTACTCTCATGGGACCTCAAAAAGTAGAACTTTGTAGCCGAAGTACGTTATAAGCAATAACGGCAGTAAGATTCAATATTACACAAAAAAAGAAAGTGGGCTCATAATTTCACTGTAATGTGTGTTTTAAACAGGTGTGATTTTTTAAAATTTAAATTAAATAAAAACATAACATTTTTTATTTAGATAAATAATCTCTAATTTTCTTTTGTTTTAAATCAGCAGATGCTACTTTAAAGATACCGTTTTTGATATCCATAATAGACTTTTGTAGAGTCTCAGCATCATCACTTCGGCATTCAAAAAATCGTAATAATGTTTTAGCAGCATGTAATGCGTGGGGTATGCTTGGTACTTCACTATCATCAGGATCATTATAGTAGGGCTTTTCAGAAGGCATTTATATTGATGAATAACGAAGAGAAAACATGGTCTTGTTCTTAGCCTTGCCTAGCAGGGGAAAAAGATAAAAGATCGCTCCCTTCATTCATACACAATTCATCTCGCTAGAGATTCTAAAACTGACAACGAGTGTTTGTGAACGTACTGGAAATTTCCGAGAAAAAGGAAATAAAATGCTTAAGAAAAGCAAGATTTTATTTTTGGCTTTGGTATAAAATGTACGTTATAGCCGAAGTACGTACTTTTGTTAAGTATGTTTTAACCGAAGTTAAACAATATAAATATAGGACTTCAATCGGGACCTAGCTTCTAGGTACGTTATAACCGATATGTACCGTTACATCCCTGGTCCGTTATACACCGGTGCGCACTGTATGTACATGATACTTAAATAACCCAAGAATTTCACAGTAACAGTGGCTTGGGTCGGAGTGGGCATATAACGCTCCCTTCTACGGCCCCTCATAGGCTAAGCATGCCTTTCTTTTTAAGATAATACGTGTTAATTAAAATGTTTAATTTCTATTAGCAACCCTTGTCTTTAAAAAATTAGGAAATCCCGAAAGGTACAGTGCTTTAAAGTGGTACTTGTAAGAAACCATACAACTTTTCATTCGTTTTTAAATAGGGTGTCATCAGCAGATTTAAATCGGTGATTTTAATCTTGATTTAAATAATTTGATTTAAATCAGGGATGCACAACCTAGGCCCTACGGGCTATTACTAGCTCATGACACCCTTTTCCCATTCATCTGCCAATCCAGTTGCATGCTGAAAAAACACAACAGAATCCATCAATTTAATTTTTAGGAAAAGGAATTAATTGTGAAAATGTAATTCTTTCAATTTGTTTTTATGGGATCCATAAATATGGCAGCAGAAAATTTCAGTTATAATTAATAGACTTTTATGAATATGTGCCATCCAGGGGCGTAGCCAAGGGGAGGGGGTTAGGGGGGTCATAACACCCCATGAGAAATTTTACCCATACAAAATGTATATTCTTCACTACATTATTACACACATGTATACATATAGAGTTGTAGTAGTCGTAACCCCCCCCCCCATGAAAAATTTTTGGCTATGCCCCTGGTCCCGATCATATTATCACGAATTTTTATTTGCTATTTGTGAGATTCCACAGTATTGTCATGCCCACAATAAACTCGATTGGTCATAACTACAAAAAAATTGAGTTCGGTGAACAATTTTTCTTTTTTTGTAAACAATGTAGCATATCTACTGTTAAAAAAATCATTCATCTAATCTAAATGTTTAATTTAGTTATCATCAACCGAGCTTGTTGCAAACATGACACAAACAATAACAGTACGTGGGATTACACATTGCCTTGCCTATGTGTGCCACCACGGATTTTCAAGAGCTTAAACTTAATTGCAAAATTAAGAGAAAATTATAATTAAAAATTTGGAATTGTGTCATCACAATCCATCAAGTAGTCTTTAATATTTTGTTTTTAAAACTATATTAGTTAAAAGGGCGCACTACTTGACCTTTGATACATTACATTTGAATTTCTACGGCCCACAAGCTGAAAGAGGTTGTACAAAAAAAAAAAATAAATAAATAAATAAAAAAATTATTGTTATTGCATGTGAATAAGATATCTGTACAGCTTTATTCCTGAAAGCAATTTCACAATGCTTCCAAAATCATTCATTCGGGACAAAATTATTTTATTTGCATACAAAAGGTTTATACTACTAACTAGATACGGGGTGCAAAATTCTGTAATTCGACTTGAAGTGCATGAGTATTTAGCGAGTGCCCCCCCCCTTTTTTACACACACCACACAAAGATAAACCCGTTGCAAACGTTGCCCCGGGGAAAAAGCTAACTGCCGGCTGCCCGGGTGATAAGTGTTAAGAAAACATGCCTAAAATTATGTCTGCTTCGCTCCCCACCGTTGCAAAGCACGAGTGGCAGTGATTTTCCTCTTGTGATCTAAGAAAAAACCTGTACACGCGGACGAATGTGCACGTTAAATTTGTAGGGCCGGTTCTGGATTACCAATTCTGTGTGTTGTTCAACAGAACAACCAAATGAAATAATTGACAATTATAATGAATTAAGTAATGTAAAGAGTTTAATTATCTCTTAATTGATTATTTACAAGAAGTGCTTGCTTATGTAAAAATCAAAAAGATATTCTGTTAATGCTTAATCTACAACAGAACATGTATTACATAATGAATTTTTTTACACTGTAATATTCTGTTGTATTTTGATGGTCAGTAGAAATAATTAATAACAAAACTATAGTTCAGGAGAGGATTTTTTTTAACTCTATTAATTTGTAATTTTAACACATTATTAGCAAAATCCGATGGTATTGTGTGTCTATGATATGCCACAAAAGGATAAATATTTGCTGTGTGTGAGTGGGACGATTACGCAAAAAAAAGGAAAAACATATAATGATAAATACCTGGAGCATTTAAAATATATAAAATGAATAAATAAATGCATAAAATATTTAAAAATCGTTTAGTGATACACATCACTAAAAATTAAAATAATTTTCAAATTTAACTTTCAGCTAAAGCCGAAATAATATTAGAAAAAATAAAAATACATTTAAAAGATTAGTTTTTTTAATCAAAAATTTATCTTTTACTTGTCATGTTACTGTGAAAGTGGAATAAAGCGAGAATGTGAGACAAATTATATATGAGGTGATTAAGTCATTAAAAACTGACCGGGGATTAAACTAAACTAAAAAAAAGTAGTTTTATTGTCGTTGTTTACTGTTTTAAAGTTCATACTGTAAAATTAGCCTTCGGAGATCGATATTTTTTTTTCAAGCCTACAAGTTCTATCACTACGAAATATTAATATAGAGGACCATTGTTTATATAAACTATAACGTTTTTCAAGAGACCGTGTCCTGAAACAGAAAAATTGCGTTTTTTTTTTCTCTTTTTGAATATTCGAAATGTACTAAATTTATAATGCATAGTAAAAGCTCAAGCCTGTCTAAAGCGGATCTTTAACTACGGCGGAAACTTGTTCTTTTATCAAATATTTCTTGTCCTCTGAATACTTACTCTAGGATATAACCAGTTGAGGATTCAGAAATTTTTTTAGAAGGGGCTAATTTAAAAAAAAAAAAAAGAAAAAAAACTTTTGTGACCTAAACCACGATATGCAATAAAACAAAATATCACTTTAAAGTATTGTAATTTGTTTTGGGAGGGTGAATTTAGAATAAAAGGTTATTTTCCCTATGCAAAATGCACATTAAAGTAAAATGCTACCCTTTAGAAATGTCTTTGGAAAGGGGGAGGAGGGGCGCTCAAGCGTCTTAGCCCTTTCCCTGTATGCAACACTGGATATAACTTTTGTTTAATGGAAAACTGGCGTCAATGGAAGAAAATTTATTTCCGTTTAAGACGAAAACCTTAAATTCATTAAAACTAACTAAAAATCAACCGAATCCTTTCACTAATTCGATTGATATTATTTTAAAATACAAGTTAGATTAATTTATTTGAGTAATTACTCCGAGAAAAACATGTAAATGAATTTTCTCTTGCGAAATAATTTTATATCATTACAACATTATGGAATGGAATGTACAGAAGATATTTTTGTGAAAATAATTTTAATATTATATTGTGATGGTAGTAGTATTTGTAAAATAAATATAGAAGCAGAGCTGTAGAGAATTAGAAAATGCAGGCGCATGTGATCGATGATAGTGGGTTAGTTTTTGATGAATTAGTTGAACAACAGGGTTTTTCCCTGATTTACGTATTTTCCTTCTAACTTCTTTACAAACACGCACACATCTAGAATAATTTGAGCATGCAGTAAGCATCTTTATCGAAGGGAAAAGAAAACGATCATCAACATGCCAGATATGAATAATTCCTTGCACTAAATAAAACGATCACTTCCGACACTTAAGACTGAAGACTGAATGAAGAGATATTTTCTATTCACCGTAATTGAAGAAAACAGATTATTGACGATAATGACAATTTTTTTTATTTTCAGGATCACAATATCAGCTTCTTGGTTAAGTTGCACACAATAAATATTGAATATAAAAACAATTACATATTTTCACATAAAATTAGAATATATTATGGTCACGGACAGAGGCACAAGCCCCGAAGGGCAAGTGCTTGTCCAAACCTCCAACGCAGCTCTACTCTGCTCGCTAACTTACAACTAACTGCTCATATTCAAAGATGCACAGGGGGGTATGTCACGAGGTCAACTTTTTTGCCGTTAAGCTGTTACATAGGTAAGAGAGAAAAAAGGAACACGAAAGACTTTTCTAGAACATTCGATGCATGCAGCTGCTCACAGAGAAGCAAAACAAAACACTGCGGTCTGGGAGCAGTGCAATACTGCAAGTTAGGCTTTCATATGAATAATTGCGAAAAGAGGATGGGAAGAAAAAATATAAATAAAACAGATTGCCGCTGCAAGTTTGATTAAAAGTGCGTTATTGCCTTGCAAATAAAATGGCTGAAAGGAAATTTGAAAGCTTTAAAAAGAGTTATTGTTAAAAATTATAAATTGAATTTAAAATAGATTATTAGTTTAAATTTAGACAATATTAATTAAGATTTGTAATAATAATTTTTCATAAAAAATATGCACGTTGTGTCAACGTGACAATCTATATGAGGGTTTTATTTTTTTAAGTCTAATGAATGTTTGATAAACTAATATTTATTTGACTTCGACGCAAAGCTCTATTTGTAGCAAACGGAATCTCATTTTGAAACAAATTGGAATCTCCAAAAAGAGAAGTAAAGGAAATGGGATATTTTCTTGGGAAAGCGAAACACGTACAAAGCAGAGAGTCTTTTTTTCCAGTGCTTCTGGTCAACCGTCACCTTGACCCCAGAATTGACCCTCAGTTCCCTTCTTTGCCCCCCTTCCCCTGTTTCCTTTCCTCCAGCATAAGGGACCATCTATAAAGGTTTTTTTTGTCCAAGCAGCAATTAGAGTGGGAGAATTTGCGGAAGAAGGTGGGGAAACGGTATTTGACAGTTTGGCGCATTCGGCCGAATGCTGTGTGAGGTATAACCAACTCGACTATTCGAGTCTCGTCAAGGGGGACCCCCCCCTCTGAACCCCCCTAATTTTTTAGTTTCATTATTGTTATATTAAAACGATATTAATTGACTATGTCATTTTATCTCGCCTCTTTCGTGTATTTCGCCTGGTAACCCTAGGTTGAAATTTTTATGATTGTAACCTATTTATAGAAAAACACATGTGATGCATATTCTACAGCTTACGAAATATTGTAACAATAGATTAAAGCTGTTGTGAACTAATAGTATTTAAATATATCTTAAATATATATTTAAATAATCGGAGGTTTTCGAATATCTGAAGATCTACCAAGAGGATACTAGCAAAATATTGGAACTTTCTTTTTAAAATGCCACAGCTGACCTTTTACTGTCCAGTGTATTCCCAATAGAACATACATTTTTATTACAGAATCTAACTCATAAATTTTGACTAGGGAAAATCTTAACGCAAGTGAAGTGAAGAAAGCATGACCGGGTTGTATGCGATTGAAATCCCATTAGAAATATAAAATGTGAAGTATTAAGGCCGTTTTCACAGATTACAAATAAGCAAAAATATTTTATGTATCCTTTCCCTTGTAAAGGAATAGTAACAAGTATTGAAAATACATGCTATAAAAATTATACACGATTTTACTGATCGATTTAAAATGTTAGGCTATATTTTAAAAGTCAGCGTTAAAAGTCAGAATGAGCAAAAACATCGTAATGGGGTGTAAATTCAAAATTTTAATAACTACTACATTAAAGCGTTTTTTAAATTTTACTCTTTAGTTTTTATACTTTAAAGTTAGAGTGAGAAAAATTTACTTTTTGTTGTTGTTGTTGGTTCTAGTGCCCTCTGGAAACAGTGGAGTGTCCAGACTGTGCCAGTGCCAGTGCCAGATTTTCCATATAAGACGACGCACGGTGGGCGGAAGGGTGCCGCTTTCCCTTTAATGATCCACAGTGGGAGGAAGATCGACTTAGTTCGGGGACTTCTAATTTTGAATCTATTCCAGATGAGAGACTTAGCACCTGGATCGGCATCCCTAGAGGTATCGTTTGAACATAGAATTCACTTTTAAAGCTCCATGCCCTTTTTGCTTTTCTACTTACGATAACTTCGTCGTATCCAATTGAAAAGTTCCGGAGGTCATAAAAATCTCGGTGAGAATTAACAAGCACAAGATATGAGTAAACAGAAGAGGGTTTTTTAATAAGATATAATTAAAGCTGTTTCGTAGTTATCTTTGAAAAGTTTTAACTATGTTCCATGCTTAATTTATAAAACACATTGTGTAACCGCACAAATTTTTGTAACTACACTCTGTTAATAAACTACAGAGATATGTACTTCTTCTTTTACGTGGTGATGTAACAATTTTTCTTGGTTTAGAAATATCGATTAATCTATACTTGATAAATTCTTAAAAAAAACGATTTTACGTTAATCTCATTTCATTTCAAACAATGTCCGAAAGCTTTGAAAAAATTTATCTTCTTTTTTTAATTCCAAGGAAATGACATTCTTTTCAAGTTAATAAACTTCTTTTCAAAGAACTGCTAACAGATGAAAAAGTTTTCCTAAAGAAAATAATTTCAAATTATCACATTTTTCGATTTTTATTCTTCCAATTATCTCCCTTTGCATTTTTTTCAATAATTGGAAATGTATTTCATTAAGAAAATTCATTGTAACCTTGCTCTGTTGGATTCTAAGATGCAAATGTTTAAAAAATTCGAATGCTTGTTCTGTGGTGTAAATAAAGAAAAAAAGATTTTCTACAGTTTTGCCATTGTAAAATTTTGTGAGTTTTATAAATATCAAGAAATGTTTAAGCTCATTTTATAAGAGAAAGTGAAATGACAGCATTTAAGCAATAAATTGTCATGTTTTTCGCATTTGTATCTAACTCCACTTTCTTACATACATAGAGTGCGACATTTTGGAAATTATGCCAGTATTCTCAAAACAGTACTTTGGGATTTTGGAAGCTATTCTATTCCTTTTTGAAAAAATAAAAATAAATAAATGAATAGATTAGAATTATAAGAGTTCGCACTTTTAGCAATGGGCTTTGATATCAATTTTGATGAACATCAATTTGGTTAAAAAATAAAATATAATTAATTTCAGTCTAATATAGTTGTTTCATTTACTCATATATTATTTTATACAAGTTTTGAATGCTTCTTTACGAAAGCAATCGTTTATAGCATTTCCTTGAAGTTTTTCTCGTCAATACTGCCTGATATTCCAAGAACTACTAAAGGTTGTACCGCAAAAAAAATTTCCTTTGTTTATGGAATATGTATAGTGGCATCGTGCATTATTAAACACAATGCGAACATGTTGCAGGATTAATGTAGCCACTTATCACCAGTAATAGCCTGAGAAAGATTTAAGTGTTTCTGCAAAGAAAGGCATAAATGGCATACATTTTAACTGTTAACATTTATCAACATGTTATTCTGTCATTCTATGTTAAGTCTGAAGCAGAGCTGCTGCGTGTTAGATGAAAATTTTTGCTTTAATATTTAAAATACTGTACGATTTGACGTCCATGATTTCGTATTTGAATGTGCAGCAATAATTTTAATTTGCATTAATGCACGCAATGTAGAAATCTTTCCACCATTCAGTGCACGCAAAAGGATCTTTTAACGGGGGATTTTAAGGCTCCTTTCAACAAGGGATTTCTATTTTCAAACATTGCCATTTTGAAAATGTTCTTCTCTTTAATAAGAGGCTTATTTCAATTATATTTTTGCATGTATTATGTAAATGCATGGTCATCATCAAAATCAAAATTAAATATCAATATTTTCTAATTTCTAATGTATGCTTTCTTCTCTAATAGAATTGTGTTTTAAAATTATTAATATGATATCTTCAGTATACGCGCTTTTCACTTTAAAATTTCATTAATTTTTATGTGTTCATAGATGATCGTGCATGGTACGAATTTTAATAGAATATTTAAACATTCATTGTTTTGTTTTTTCAACATTTAAGGATTTTTTTTTTACTTACGTGTTTAAGAAGAATATCCTTTTTCTCATATAAAATTTACAATAATATAAATAAAATTAAAAAGAAATAAGTAGATGTCCATAGAATGTTTTCAAATACGCCACATTGAAATGATCCTTTTCCCTAAAAGAACCAACTCATGACATTTCTTGTTACTATAACAAATACTTTAATCCTTTCAATTTTGCTAGTTTTTGCGAACTTTTATAGAATATACAGACCTCTTGACTATAAATCAGTTCAGAAGCAGTGTATGTATTTCACAGCTGCCTGGTCGTTAAAACCAAATATAAATAAAAGCATGTAACGTAACTGTGTACAGTTGTGAGTTACATTTGAAATTAAAACTCTTCAGCTTGATTGTTTTTTTTTCCTCAGCATAGGTGTTGTTAATTTGAGTCAAATATTCATATAGTTATTAAATTAATCAGACGCAATGAATTCTGGATAAATGCAAGTGTCTCTCAAATATGAATTTATGTAAAAGTATTCATATAACCACTAATAATCTTTCAAGTAATTAGCAGTGCAGTGATATTATCAACTTGTTACAGCAACATTTTGCGTCTCTTTTTTAACAACTGCTATATTTGAAAAGTCACTAAAAGTTTGGACTCTTTCTCTCACTATAACCTAAGAAAACATATTTGAATGCGGTCGCGTCCCACTAAAAGTGTGCTTGAATTTCGCAAAAATTCCAAATTTTAGCCCAATTTTCTTAATTAACGTTCTCAAGTAGTACGTATTCCTCAGTAATTCCCATTACTTGCAGAAGTTGATTCTTTTAAGTATTACGTGATTAGGAGAGGCTGGCGGATAAAGCGAAAGATTGAAATTCTTTATACTAGGGAAATGGGCGGAAGTCTAGCTACTTAAGAGGCTTTCAAGGTATTTTAATTGAAACTCGATTTCAGTAATGCGTCAGATAATGTTATTAATGTTACCGATTCTTCAAATTAGCTTTAATTGGGAAACAAGGTTCAGCTTAAACTGAAAATAAATTGGAAAGCGCATTCGAAAGTTAACTGATACAGTACTATAATTTTCATTAATTAACATACGTTACTCAACATGCAAAACACATACGCATACTTTTCAAATTTGTGTTATGGTCTTGCATGATTGGCATTCTCTTAAATATATTGCTACCTGAATTGTATGAGAGGCAATCAAATGGGACTGATGGAAAAAAGGGAATAAACTTTAAATTTTTGCAAAAATAATCGCCTACTGTTAATAACTGTTACAGAAAACTGTTAATAAACTTATTCTGATGGGAGATAAGACGGTGAATGCCTTCATGGGAAAATGTTTATGATTGACTGCGGAACCATGATTGTACCCAGGCCTGCACTTCTTCGCCCGAAACAAATTGGCAACCAAAAACGCCTTTCTTCAGGGCTCCAGACATATGGAGATCGCATGATAAGAGATCTGGACTGTATGAAGGATGTGTAAGAACTTACCAGCGAAATTTCTGCTGCACAATCGAGTCAAACTCGGCAGCATGTGGGCTGGCATTAGCGTCCAACAGTATGATGGCGTCCTTTCAAATGCACACGCACATGACAAACAGTGTTCGCCATGCACTGCACACATTTGAGCATGAATTTCATTTCCTGATACTCCTTTTGCAGTCAAAAATCTTCTAGAGTACTAAAGAGTACTCCCTATTCCTTTTTCCAGAGGCTCTACCAGGTTATTATCGGAAAGTTTTCTTTAGAGGATAAATCAAGCCTTCTCTACTCATGACGTCACAATCTGAGAAACATCCTATGTGTGCTACCACGAACCTGTCGGAATCGTTCCGATGTCGGAATCACTATCGGAAATAATGCTGTTTTTTCCGGACTGGGTAGAGGATGTCGTAAACTTGAATTCCGATGCCGGATAGTAGAAGATGGATGGGTATTTTATTGTGCGTATCATCGAGTGTTAAACACTCCCACAAAATGGCTGTTTTTCTCGGCAAGCTTGAGTTTCCCTCTCTGTCAAAAAGCACACTCCTTCCTTGACGGATCACCCCCCAATCCCACCGAAATTCTGAAGACAATACCTTCGTTTAAGAAAAAAGGGAAGAAAGCTTTGTGTTTTGATAGGTTGGTCGGTCTCACTGCCTTACACTGACCGACACTGACCTTACAGGTTCAAAAATTCTCACTTTTTTATTCGACACTTATCGTGCTAGCACCAAAAGGAGAGTCGCGGCTATTTATTCGAAGAGTTTGACTATCCGTGAGTGAGAACCATCAGTCACACAAATATTCTCCGATAATATCGTGTTTGGGCTTCAGGCTTCCGTAATGATGGATGCACACGTGATTCACTGACCTCACTTGAAGTGCATCCATCTAAAATACAAATGGCTCAACAGTGAACGTAGCTGTTACATTCTGATTCCTAGCTGAAGGCACTTCTATACACCCAGCAAATTGCATTACCAACTTGCGGTTTATGATGGTTAGCATATAGCCAGTCCCGTTTTCATATGTCTGCCCTTTTACATTTAAGAAAACCTATCATAAAGATACTAGCAGGTTACTGTAACATTTTATTCCGCTAACACTTTCACTGAATAAAATAATAGTTAACTGGGTCAGAAATTTACAGCGCCGACAAATATTTCCGTTTGGAAAAGTTTCCTCGTAATGAAAGATTATTTTAAGACATATTTTAATGTATTTCATTTATTAAAAGTTACTTTATAGGCCTCATACTGAATTATTTTAGTTTACAGAAAAATATTGCGATTAAATAGAAGAGTCACTTGCGTGGACGCATATAAACTCTATCATAAATGCAGTCGATGTAGTCGTAATAAATTATCATAACTCAAATATTTCATCGTTTTATTACACTTTTACGTTTTAAGTACTTTTTTAAACCTTTTGAATATTTTCTAAAAATTCCAAGACTCAGTATTATCTACCAAAGCTTTTTTTTTTTAATTAATAAAACAATAATAACTTTTCACTTCGTCATGATTGTCCAAACGCAGTGATATTAAAAACGATGTAACTGCCTGGAGCAGGAATCTGTTTAATAGTCAAATATGTTCCCGTTTAGGGGACGGATTCATGTCTTAAGTTACTTTAAACCCTAAAATGGGATACTATTTTTTAAAAATTACAATAATAAACTAATTAAATAATGTTTTTTGCTTAAACAGAACGCAAAACCACGGGTAATCATTCAAAGACGATGATAGGAAGGAACGATATGCATGAAAGGGGAATCTCTACTGTCACATTTTTCCAAAAAAATAAACAGATCTAATAAGTTAAAGGTATTAATACACTAAAGAGTTTTCCCATGAGGTGTTATTTTATTTAGCCCTATCCATCAGTATCTGTCCCCATATCTATCAGTACTACCATCACCCTTTTCAATCGAGAGCATAAAATACTGTTCCCTAATTTTACTGCGCTTGAATAAATTAAACTGTAATTTAACAAACGAATATCCATGGACATATTAATTTTAAAAATCTCAATTATGTAGTACATTAATTTTCTTCTGTTTGAAAGGTCCTAAAAATGACACTCAACAAATGCTGCCCGTAAGACAGTAGTACATTAAATTTTTTGTGAGCTTTTGCAAAATGGCTGATACAGTCTAGGCCACTTAATTCAGTCGCCAATTTGCACGAAAACGTATTCTAATAAACAGGTTATTATATTATCAGGGACAAAATTTGTAATTTACTACAGTTTGGCATACCGAAAAGTTGATACAACAAGCAGGATATTGTTTTAAGCAATGTTACATTGAGCGAATACGACTGTACGAATTTTGAATAAAGTACTTTATATACTACTATGCATCTGCACCATGTGTACCCAGCGTAGATATTAATGCTTATTTAAAGTACTTAAAGCACGGACAAATAGATAAAATCCAATTATTGGTACTTTTCTTTCAACGTCTTTGGTAATGTTTAGAAAAAAAATAAACCAACATAATACATTATACATTTTATGTTGAACATATTTTTCTCAAGAATTTGAAAATTACTTTTCATGGGAGAAAATATCTAAAATTTAATTAGTTCAAGTGCTTAAATTGACTTTGATAAAGTTTTCAATGCTTTATGATTCGTATGTTAATGTCAGCTGATTTTATATCGTTTAAAATGTTCAAGTAAGAGTGTTGTTTATTAAAATGAATTTAAGATCATTTTGTTAAAATATCATGTAAAAAAGTATTATCTCATGTATCTATTAGGGGAAAGTTTAATAAAATATTTTACTTGTATACGTACTATAGTTTACTGTGCTTTTTTCAAGTTAACAAAAAATAAAGAGAGGGTTATAAAATTTTGTTTCTATAAATTTACCACCAGTAGACATCTACATAAAAGTAATAGAAAAATACATAAAATGATGCATAAAAATTTTGCATCCTAGAAAAGTTTAATCGCTTAGTAACTTGATTGTTTGGAATGTATATACTCAACATCAGTTTAATGGAAATTAAATCATGTAATTGTTTTCAAAAAGATCTGCAAAAGATGAAAACAAATTTGAATCAATATTAAATCAGCTTTTCTGAAATCTTTTTAATGACCTTGTGTCATCGTTATAGTCTGTAAAATCTTTATTTTTCCGCATTACATACTTGCATCTAATCAATCAATTACACCATTTGACAAAGAAGGACACTTAAAAATGGCGTACTTCAGCCTTCATCAAAATTTCAATACATTTTCATCGCTTTATAACACCACTATTAGATCTTCAACATATCAAAAGTTCTTTTTCAAATATATTTAATAGTTTACAACTAAAGCTTGAAATTTTAAAAGTACATTAATTTTGAGTACTGAAAATGAAATCGTTATTTTCGGTTCTAGAAATTCTATTTTAAAGGTAATTTGTAAAGAGAAAAAATAAATAAATTGTACATTCAATAGCTTTTAAGTTGAAAATTAGCTCCAACTTTGAATTATAATCCCGATTTTCATTAACCCTTTAAGGCGCAGTGATCCCGCTCTGGGAACACCCAACTCTAACGTTTTGACTGTTGCCAGTCACGAAGAATAGATTGGATTTCTATAAAAATAGTTGCGGGTGACATAGCTCCACGAGAATTCTTTACTTTTTAGCACGCCCTTTCCCGTAAAAGAATGGTCGCGATTATTTTTAACAGCACTGCCAACTGCTGAAAAATGGAAGACCGCGAGAACAGCTGGTGATGATTTCCCGACGATCGCAGTTTAGATTGCATCGCTCCTTAACCCAGAAGATGCGACGATCGAAACGTTCATCGCATGCCACAGATCTAGAGACCCTTTTTTGACGACAGCTGGCTGTGCGCGAGCACAGCCAGCTGTCGTCAAAAAAGGGTCTCTAGATCTGTGGCATGCGATGAACGTTTCGATCGTCCGCCATCTTGCTGGTAGTTAAGTCGAGCGATGGCAACGGCGCCCTTTTCCAGCATTGGGAAAGGGTTGCACCTCAAAGGGACGGCTGCCCTTTTTCCAGCATTGGGAAAGGGTTGCACCTCAAAGGGTTAAAATATTTTGTTTACAATGCCGAATTTATTGCTGTGGTCAGATATATGTTATACCCCTGCATTTCGACATTACTGTAATATAAATCCGGTGCTATTTTAGAACTATTTACTAGTACTATTTTAGAATTATACTACACTATACTACACAACTAAAAAGAAATTTGACAGTTTCAGCTGAACTTTCATTGGTATAGGCTGTATTTTTTAACATATATGTTCGTTGTCAAATGAATATCGGCTATATGCACTTTTTGGAGATTTCGACATTTCGACTACTATGACTAGTTTACTAACCGCATTTTCGTATAAAAAGACTTCTATGTGACTCTAAGCATTATACGGCGAACTGTGATCGCAAAACTTCACGCCGATAGATGGCGCTGAAAACAAAAATAAGAATTTTGGAAAGACAGCTTAAACGCTGAGTACAATCATTTGTCGAAGATTTCGCTGCAACAAGCAAAATTTGCGATTTTGTGGGACCGAAAGCATTCATTTGTCACACACGCGACCGTTCCTTTGCCTTAAACATACCGTTGGGGATGCATTCTCCTGCAGAGGCATCATTGAGCCCTATTTCTTGTGAGAAACGGTAACGACTGCCCGGTATATTGCACTTTTTAAACAATTTATCAACACTTAACTAGCGTTGGATGATCGACCAGGAACAACATGGTTCATGCAAGATGGGACTTCCCCACACCATACACGAGACGTTTTTGACTTTCTGGACGAAGACTTTGATGATATAGCTTTGAACTATTAAACAGTTAAAGAAATTGTGGAGCATACTGAAAGACATTGAAAAACACGGTGAAAATCCTTCAATAATTGACGAGCTAGGTGTCTCTTTGTCAGGCATTTTTTGAGTCGATTTGTAATAACACATTACAGAAAATTACTGAAAACTTTATTCTTCGTTTACGACATCTGTGTAAACTGAAAATACACGCGGCAATCGTGATTCTACTGGGCCTGCTTGTGCACTCCGATGAGTCATCCAAAGAGGCCTACGAATGCTCACATATTGGTTCCAGCATTTAGATACGTCATCTAACGGTCGAATCTAACCAATGAGAAAACGTCTGTAGGCCTCTTTTGGAGTACACAAGCAGGTACGGTAGAATCACGATGGCCCCGAAATAGCGCATGTTGAATCCGTTTTGATCTGACTGTTCTCGGTGTTTGAGCTCTCCTTCTGGTATTCGTATTGACACTTACAGTGCCATCTATTGATGCAATTAGTAACTAAACTTTTGACTTGTGTATCAAATTCATACATTTATTTTTTAAATATACCCCTTGTATACTGCTTCTGTCAGCCACCGTATTTGAGTTATTTATTTATTAAGTTAGGGGTCTTTCGTGAAAGAAGCATTCTGTATCTGAAGTAATTCTCCAAAACCTTATTTTAAATTTAAAAGATGATCCACGAACCGCGGAGTCTGCTAAAATTACATAATTTCAGTTTTAAAATGTCAATTTCCTGTACTGTGCAAAGCATGTTTGGCAAGTTTAGATTTCCCATATTTCACTTCAGCGGAACTGCAGGGGAAATGAATGAATGCCATTTAGTATGTGCGCTTGTGCGTGACTCTTAATTAAAGAATAGAAAGGAACAGTTTAGATTACGACAGTTATGTCATAAATTGCCGTATTTTTTATTGATAAGCCAGAGAATTCACGTTAAATAGTCACATTAAATGTTTCTTTTGGAGGAAATGGAAATAATTTATGGATTTGTTATGTCTGCTCGTGTGCGTGATTATCATAAAACGGCAGTTATGTTGCATTATGTAATCTTTACTTATTACATTTCCTCAGCTGAATAGGGAGTCCTTAAATTATTATTAGGTAAAGCAATGCAGTTTAAATTACGGTTAAAAGTAATTCTCTAACAGATTATAATTTTCAAATCGAGAATTTGAAAATTAAAAAGCTATTTTAAAATTTCTGAAAACGGAATTACTCTCGCTCTGAAATCTATAAAGACTATGATAAAAAATACAATAAAATTAAGACTAAATAAATAAATTTAAAAAGAAAACTAAACAAATTTTCATATCAAAATTTTTCCTTAAAAAACATTTGAATTTTAATCATACTGTAAATGGTGCCAATACAGTAAGAGATCAAACATTAATCAAGAAATCTGTAACTTAATGCGAAAAGTTAGGTAAAATTAAGCGCAATTTTTATATGACGCAGACTGGTATTGATAAACTTTCAAATAGAGGTTTTTTTTTTTTTTTTAACTGAAAGACTGCAGCTAACATAACCAAATTTATCATTATAATGAATTTAATTAAAATGATGATTAATAATATTTTCTAAGAAAGTTCGCCATGCATATTATTTTTTAAGATCTTACTGAAATTTCATAAAAAGGTCTTTCGTAATTGCTTGAATATCACTTAGTTTATTTTTAATCTTATTTTTTTATATCTTTATTTATTTTTTTAAGTATCATATTTCTATCAAATTAAGGTTTTTTTTTCTTTACCAAAGCTTTTAATTGTAATTGAAAATTGAATAATAAATTCTGTTGTAGCTACATAATGATAGCTTTAAAATAAAACCTTATGTCGGAGACAAAAATTGATGCCCATGAACTTGTTCTTGGTAAAATCGTTGATATGCTCATATTAAATATGATTTAGCATTTTTCGAACTCAAGCAACATATAGAAATATACTAAGTTGTTTGCTATCGTTTTTCCAATAATTACAGTAAAAGATTCTGTAGTCCATTGTATAAATGATGGCATGAAAAAACAGTTAGTTTGAGATATTTCGGTTATTATGACATACAGGGATGTGAGGCAGAACAGTAACGGCAGTTTTTATTAACCTCTCCAGCTCAAAACGCATTGTTGGGAAGAAGTATTCATTTTTATTCACCTGATAATAAAAAAAGCAGCTGTTCAACATAAATATATAGTTAAAATAAATACAATTATAAAGTTAAAAAAAATAAAAAAGCTGTTAATATGAAAATAATAATAATAAAAAGGGCCTTGTTTCACAGTTTAAACATTTAGAGAGAGAAAAAATATGTGTATAGTTTTATTACTTGGTATTAATTTTATAATTAAAATAATTATGATTTATTTAAATATTTGAATACATATCAAAAGTCTCTTATATTAATGTATATTTTAAGAAACATAAATTATTATTTTCAATGGTATCTGGGCGAAATGTAAGTACGACTTAATCGGTTCATCAAATTAAAGCAAACGTTAACTATTTGAGGAAATTTGGAAATGTTAGGCTCGAATAAAATATTGTTAATCAAATGGAGAGTACAATTAATCAGTAAATAGATGTTTATTTTTAGCCACAAATATCGATGTACTTATAAGTAAAAGACGAAAGATATCTCACATAACAATTTATCAGAAGTCTCCATTTGCATTTCATAGCTAGATATTTTTATGAATGTTATGTCATTTACTATCTTGCTTGTTTTCTTTAACAGGAGTGACAAGAATTTTATAAATTCCAATATATTTTATTATTCCAACTACTGCTGCTGCTGTGAGGCTGTATATAGACTATTTGTTAATGTTATTCTTATGAGTGAATCTCCATCCGTAAATAAAAGATATAAAGAAAAAGAATGTGTATAAAAAAATTAATGGCTGTGTGCCGAATTTTATTTAACCCTCTATTTCCAAAGTTATAAATTTTAGAGAAAGTCATTTTATTTTTTAGAAGAATTGCCTACATCAGGTTATAGCGAAAAATTTTATTTGCGAAAGATATACCACAGTGTAGCCTATTACAACTTCGACTAATCATTTTTTCCAAATTTGTTATCGTAATACTATTTATAAATCAATTGAAATGTCGTATAAGTATGAACGCATGTTTAATAAACTTTTTCAGTTTATTTAGCTTATATTTTTTAAAGTATAGGAAGTAAATGGTTGATCTGTTGAAGTTTTCGTTGCTTTGAGCATTATATCTTTAGAAACTTTTCGGGTCGATTCTCCTAATCAATGCTAACCCAAGTTTCCATATTTTGTTTACTGTCATCATAATTCGGTTACGCAAAGTGCAGAGCAAAACATAGAATTAAATCATGTAAAACTATAACAGAGCAATTCAAAATTAACGAATAACTATATATACAAAGAAAAAAAGCATCGCTATAAATTACCGATAAAGGTTTATTTTAAACTTCACTGCAAATTTGAATATAAAATTCAAGCATATGTAAATATCACTATTTAGAATGAAGTATTTGAATAAAATATTAAATACATAACAAATATTTCCTTCCCAAAATCCTTTTGGGAAGGAAATTGTTTGGAACGCTATATGACGTACTTTTATTAAAAGTACTAAACTTATATTTTCGTCCATTAATAACATGATAGAGACATTGTCTCAAGTAATAGTTCCGAAAATGAATCACAATTTAATTATTACAATGTGCTTGGAATTCATTATTTTGTATAATGTGTTGCAAATATGAAACAGATGCAAATGTATGTAAGATGACCCGAAATAATAAAATTTCTCACCATTTTACACACATAAATAAGAGCAACATTTGCTTAGAATGGCCCTGCAGCGGAATGAATACATTTCGTTCCCATGAGTGTACTAAGTTTCGTAGCTAAGAGATCACGACCATATCAAAGCAATCAGTAATATATTATTTTCACACGATACGGAAAATCTATCTCAAATGAAAGTATCAGGAAGCTCGCTTGTATTGCTTTTATGGCCCCAGATACATAAATCAAAGAATATACTCAAGCATGTTTAATTGCTTATTGTAAAGAATTATTTATATTCTGACACTTCATATGTAAACATGGGACCTTTCCATGGAATTCCAGCTGCTACTTGTATTTGTTGTCCTATGGAGATAAAATATCCATAAATTCTTTATCAGCCAGTATAGGTAACCCCCTTGTATCCAATTCAGGATTTACAATTATTTGAAACATTTTACAAGTTGCATATCTTTGGTATGTGATTTGATTGTGCGTTAGAAACACGAATTTCACCGTATCGTGTTAATGACTTTCATTGAGGCAATTTAACACTTTCAGAAAATATTTTTTTCCAATAACTTATTCACTACTAAAATTTTATTAGGGAATTACTCATCCAACGAAGACCTTTAATTATTTAGAGATTAGGTTTGAACGATGATATTGAGGCATCACTTGTTTTGCATTCATCAAAAAAGTAATACAACTGTTATAACGATAATAATACAAACACATTCTCTTACATTATCTCGTATAAGTCAATGAAATAAAAAACTTACCCCTTTGTCGGAAGGATTCGTTCTAGCGAATGTCTTGTAGAAACTTTTGTCAGAAACTCTTGAGTCAGCACATTTCTGAAAAGAAAAGTATTAAACTATTACTAGCCAGTCCTATTTCGTTTCAGTTTAAAGCCAAACGGGAAAAGAACTAAAGAAACAATATCATAGTCTAACCATCAGAAGAAGGTGTAATATGTTATATTTCCGGATTTGTGCTTGTACTTACGTTGTTTTCTTTATATTTAAGTATAAAGTTTTAAATTTTTGAGAGAAATCTTCACAGTTGTTCTTCATTTAGATAGTTTACGTTACAAACAACTTTTTCAGTTCGTGCAATCAAATTTTTAAGCCCCGTTTCATGGAAGAATAAACATATAGATGGAATTTAAGAAGTAGTCTTTTGGCGAAGGTATCAATAGTTAGACAAAGTATAAAAAATATCACTTGTTACTGTACACAAAGATTAACAGTATTCAATAAACGGTCCATTAAGAACCAAGTGTATATTAGCCAAGTCATTTTCGTTCACAAAGAATCAGAATCAAATAATTTTTCGGTGAGCTTTTGAATGATACTGAATCTATAAAGACAACAATTTCCAGTTATAATTTTCTCAAATTATGATTAATTAGTTCACCATTAATGTTAAATACTCTTAAAAAGGGATTGTTACAGTCGCTTGGGGCTTTTACAGACATCTTTTATGTAGATACGTCAAATTTTTATAAAATGCATTTGAAAGAGGATTAGAATATGTCTTAATTTTTTCAATTTCTTTTCAGTATTATTAGACACTCATTCTCCTGTTTTTTGTTGTTTTTTTCACTGCGCATTAGTACAAAAGAAAGTGTTGAAATTTTATATTTTGACATGCTGAATTCAGGTAGGAACGAGAATGACAGATTTGCACTGATCTTTTAAATACTCCTACCTGTTTTATTATGAACATGAAACCAAGAAGGTAAATTTGATAATCAAGATATTAAGAAACTTTTAATGAAATAAAATGATTCACAGTGTGTGTCGATCAAAACCAAATATTGTAATTGATGGAATACTGCTAATTATAGACTTTAAAAAGAGAGCAATCTCGTTGTTTATTAAGGGGACCGGGTGAGCCCCAGCCCTTTCTCCGCCATGCTAAATTCATCAACTTTATGCACCTTTTTCTCGGAAATGGTAAAAGATAATTGTACAAAATTTGTACAGCAGTTAGAATAACATATTTTAACACGTCAATTTTTTTTCTAAATAAAAATTTAAAAAATATTATGAATTTTTTTACTGAGAATCACTTTTAAATTTCCATTTTTGATTGGATCTTGCTGCCTAAAATGAATAATTCTCAATATATTACTAAATTGCCGTGTTAAAGTATGTAATATAATATGATATATCTGTCATTTAAAAATTGAGTTTATAAGTTTAATAGATATTGAGAAAAAAGAACACGAACCTGTAAAATCTACGTTTTGAGAAAATTCGCTTTAAAGATTTTTTAAATGGTGTTTAAACTATGAAGTGCCTTGGGTAAATATAAGAATTTCTAATACTTCTGTTTTTCCGATAAACAAGAGTAATATATCGTTAGAAAGGTAAAAGTTTAAAGTATTTAATGGAATTAAATATATATATATATATATCGATTTTTAACCGAATTTTAACTACCTGGTACCCTTAAAAATATGCATACAAGTGCTTTTAATGTTTTATATGAGAGAGAGATTGTGCAGAGTTAATTTCTAGCAATGGTAACTGCTATTATTGATTACAAAAAACAATTTTTAATGAATTTCTGGCGTTACTACCTACTTCTACGGGAGATGCTATTGGTCGTAAAGTCTCATTGTGAAACACTTTGTTTTTATGATTTTCCTTCCGTTGGTGAAATGCAATAAAAAACTTTCGAACAACCTTTAGGAAAGACATCGTAATGATCAATTTAGTCATCTATACTGCAGTGCAGTATTCTGCAGGAATGAGACAATATTTTATGAATAAATGCGGATTTGAGGCGCCACGTTTTTGCTTTAGCGTAAGCTACTCTTGAATAATGAAGTTAAAAGGCCTTGCGAATGAGTAACACAAACGTTTTTGATTGTGATCTAGTATTATTTTTACAAACTTTTAGAGTTTTGGGATTTAAAGTATTCATTTCAGTTTTCTCTATGAATCATCTACTCTCTACCATAGGGCTGTTAAGAATTGAAGAATACAAGGTGGAAAATATACATTATTCTCATTTTTTTTCAATATAAAGTACTTTATGTTGTTATTTTCTATACAATTTTGTAAAAATCACAGTTGTTAACGTATACATATGTACAGGGATAACAGGAAATAAGTTGTGCACTTCAGGGGGCTGCTCTAGAATGCTTTCTATTAGTCCAAATGAGATGGCGTCATTACGTCATTTTTTGAGTGGATTTACAACACTGTGCTGTATTAGTTTATAGCATGACGTGAGAGTAAACGTACCTCCAACACGTCGTGAAGTAGACTGTACCTGTTGCCATACAATTATTGCCGTGAGTTCTTCGTGATTGGTTTATCAATGTCATTGCGTCAGTTTTGAGTGGATTTACAAAACACAGTGCTGTATTATTTTACAGCAATTTGTGTGGTAAAATTACAGGTGTTTCTTACAGTGTATTCTATAAAAAAATTGACAGATGTAAAGAAAACAATCACACAATCCTCTGCAAGCCTCCCTGATTGATTGAAATTGGAGAGTGTGAGTTTTGCTGCAAGTTGTTGGATAATGTGAGTATGCATTAAAACAAGATTTTCAGCATTTTTTTCCCCAGCCTTAATATGTTCCTTATGGTCCAAATCAGTATACAGTTCGATTTGCCTTAAAAACACGTAAATGGTGATATGAATAGCTCAATACCTTAAAAAAGAGATAATGTGACTATTGCATCTTCACCCTTCACGCATCGAATGATGCGCTTGACATTTGAACTGCTGATTTGAAATAACAAATAAGTCACTATTTTGTCGAAAATGAGTTTGCATCAACAATTAACTTAGATATTAGTTTTCTATCCTCCTGCAAACAAGCCAGGAAACGATGTGAAATTATGAAAGTTTTTGCAGGTAGTTAGAAAAAAAAGAAAACACCATAGTCTTCCCAGAACTCCTTACGTTTGAAAGCTAAGCAGGAAGTTTTAAATGCAGTAATTGAGATTAATATAGATGAAAACGATGTAATCCATTTTGATTCTGTACCAGCAATTGAATAAATCAAAATAATAATTATAATAATAATAATATAACAAATGAAAAGAATTCCTATTAAAGTTGTCTTGATTAATATTCTCCGACAATATTATACTTATTGTGAAAAGTACTTTAACTTTAGTTACCGTTTATTGTTGTTATGTAATACATTTCAAACTTTCAGTGCATAATTAATAACCTTAGTTGTAAAAAAAAATTAGGAAGACGTTAAGAATTTTTGAGCACGAGTAAAAATTCGCAATAGCTTTCCTTGCAGACGGGTCGGATTTGTTGATCTCACGAAACCTGGCAAATTTTGGCAGAACCATTTTGCACCTTTATAATATTACTCTAGCCGTCAGCAACAATGGACAATTTTAAATCACCAGAAACAATGAAATCCGTCTGAGTATGTGTGCGTGTAAGTGGGGGACTGGCTTCCTTCTGGTTTATTACAGAGATTTTTTATTATTTTTTCTAACATAAAACAGTGAAATCAACCCGAAAGACTGCATATGCTCTCACGAGGGCCGTTGGAAAGTAACGCAAGCTTACTTCTGTGGTGTTATATAAGATATGAAAAAGCAGACAATGAAGTAGCAGAAAATTTATGTTTTTTCTGTCGTAAATCAAATACAAAACCTTATTATTCACCAAAAAGAAAAAAACACGCATAATATTTTTTTAGTGTTTTGAGAAAGGAATATTTAAATGCATTATGTCTAAAAAGCGTGGCCACGTGCTTCTCTAGTAAGGATTATGTATTTATAATTCAGCGCGAGAAGAAAAATACTACCGCATTGTTCCTGCTAAATAAATCATGGTAACAAGCCAACAAGAAAAATTTAAATAAATAAATTTATGCTTCCTAAAATGAGGTATTATGGAGAAAAAAATATTCTTGATTTTATTTTTACTCTATGCATTTCTTTATTTATTTATTAACAAATTAGATATATATCTAGGACTGTGGGGATTTAATCAGCTTCGTGTTGCTAAATATCTCTTTATTTTCATGGAATAAGTATATAAAGTATGCAAATTATTTTTATGACAAAATGTGTTTGAAAAATTAAATAACCTACTTGTGTAACATCGTAAGTTCGAAAAACGAAAATTTATGTATATTTTATGTTGTTCTTATTTAATAGTATTTTCATAGAAGAGAACTATTTCTTATTTCTTTGTATACTTGTGCAGCGTATTATAAAAAATCGTATTTTACTCTCCAGAATTAACTATTCACAAAAAATTAGATTTACATTTTAAACAAATGAAGATAAGAAAGATATATAAATCTACTTTTAAAAGCATTATGCATTATATTAAATATATGCAAAATATAGTGTAAAACATACAAGCAAAGGGCCAAAATTTTATTTTAATAATGTTATTTTACAGAAGTTTTTCCCTTACGGGGATCATTTTGGGCCACCTTCCCCTACTATTTTCAAGACTCACTGTTGTGCTTGAAATATATTAGTATTTTATTTGATGAAAATTTAGGTGTGTAACTGTTGAAATGAAGCTTAGCGAATGGTTAATTTAAGTCTCATCTGCTGAGGGAGTTCATTTGACCCAGGAAAATATTCAGTTTACAAAAGCATTTCACAATTTTAATTTGATGCAAAACACAAATTAGTAGAGTGAAATAATTTTAATTTCTATTGAAAAGAACTCTGAAACTGACATAGTGGATCAAAAATACAAAAATCTCCTTTTTCTATAATAAATTAAAGTAAAATATCTATCTATCTATCTATCTATCTATATATATATATATATATATATATATATATATATCAACGCATAACGAAGAGATATAATCAGTACCTGGCATAACCAATATCTGATTTACGTTCGATTGCAATGCATATTTCTTCTTCTAATTGACAGTTGGATCAGTAGAGAAAGTTGCATTGGTCAGAAAAAGTTCAGTAGATGATGTGCTTGATGATGTGCGTGTGCATAGGGCTGGTTTTGATCTCTTTGTCAAAAACCTAACGAATGTAAGTTAGTAACGTTCACTGGCAATATTTATTAAGTAGGGCAATACTACATGGAGAAAACAGAAAATAAATAAAAATATTCGTGATTAATACTAAATGATTTTGATGCTATGTTTCTAACTCTAATGGCAGATGACGTGAATTTCTATTCTATCTGTGTTCAACAACGGGGATTTTATGAGAGGATTGCGTCATAAAGCCCTCGTATTGTTCACCCACACATAGGACATTTATAATTTTTTTTCACAGTATTGTTTTGCATTTTTACCATTCCATTTTAGGGTACTATTTTTCCATCATTCATTTTCTTACGGTAATATTTTTCAATCATTTCAGAATCAAGTGATAAATCTACTTACAGAGTTTTAAAAAAATGCATGAAATAATTAAAATGTGTATAGGTAAAAATAAAAATATATGTCCACGGGACCGATGACACAAATGTGTGCAATCGATCTATGTTTGACGACGATGGTCCAAACGAATACCCTTACGGTTAAAACTTGTATAAAATAGCATAACATTTTAAATAAAACTTTGGCCCTTTGCCTGCATATTTTACACTAAATTTTATACACATAAACATATTTTTATAACATTTTAAAAGCGCAATGAGTAATGAAAAATGTATAATTTTTAGAAAATGTCTAAAAGATCATTTTACCCTTAACCAACGAGCAAATAAATGATCCTTCATTTGAAATTAATTTTAAATCGTTTTTATCGACAAAATAAAAGATATAAATGTAATTACGACTATACACAATGAAATAAAATAAATTTTACAATCATATAGTATGCATGATTTATTTTATGGAAATTTTAAAATAAAAAAGTGTCACAAACAATAAAATGGAATATTTTGAAATTATAATTAAAAAAATTATGGCCTACAATAAACTCAGAAATAAATTCAGTAATGTAATGGGGATTCACTCATTTTGAAAGCGATTGAAAGGTTGTCGTGACACCTAGAGTACACGACACGGTACTGGAGTTTCTTCAGTCGAGGATCATTTTATCAGGCAATATGGCTTCCTACTTTAGGTCGTATTACTGGAACGCACCGTGAAACATAACAAACTGAACAAGTGTAATTCACATCTAAAAACGTACTCTATTCAATAAACCAAGTCATATTTCTGCTCATTATAGACTGTATTTCTAAATAAATAGAAAGTTAGTGCTTACCTTAAAAGAGATGTGATAAAACCCAGTGTTTTGAAGAATTGTTCTCAGAAGCGTAATACATTCATCGCATAAATACCGCCATTGCTTCTTCTTGACTTGGTACAACTAGTTTATGTGTTACCTGGCAGATGGCCCTACCTGTATCTAAGAAAACAAATGTGGATCGTTTTGCCCCCTGGGATCATTTTAGGCCAGTTGAAACTCTAGTTCCTTCCACCCCCTGCAGCAGTTGGTTTGGTAAATTGCTCTCTTAACCTGTTTCTTGTATTGAAATATTTCTTGAAGTCATTTTCTGTCGTGTCATTTCAGGGCCACCTTCCCCTACGTATACATTTTGAAGCGTATTAATTATCTAATTTTGTAATTATTACTCTTTTCTCCCGTGAACACGTTTGGAATTTATGAATATGCATATAGCATATTCCCAGGCATACATCAAGCTTACACAAAATGATACCTGGTATTCCGTTGGTGGAAAAAACGTGCCATTCCTCCAAAGAAGTGTAAGGTATTCCCTACGCCAATCTATCATTTTTAAGAAGTCTAACAAGTTTTTTTTTAATCAAACACAAACTTGGAATCCCTTTCTTTACTTTGCCTCTGAACCCTTTTCATGAGCTTCTGCCAGACACATCAGGTTCTGTTTTTTATTTTGTTTCTCTATTTGGTTTAAGTTGAAGTGTCTGTTTCCATGGCACGCGCTGAAACAATGTATCTTTATGGGCACTACGTGCGCATTTTACCGATGAACTTGCAATATACGTATAAATGTCATCAAATGTTACTGATCTGACCAGTCAAGGACTTATTTTTACTCGTAGAAATATGTTTGTACTTGAAAAGAAAAGAAATAAAGGGATATTTTGAGATTATTATCTAAAGGAAAATCTAGGAAAAATTAGAGATGAATGATTCCAGGTTTATCCGTTTTATCTGCTATCTATGGAATTATATAATGCAGCATTAAAACAGCTTTAGTAATGTTATGAAGCACCTTTTACACTATTAATTGACTTACATAAGTAAATGCATTAGAGATTGAAGATAAATACAGTGAAATATATTCAGTAAAAAGTATTTGTACTAAAATGCCTCCTTTATTGATACAAGAATGCAAAATGCCACTTCTTAGAGGACGTTCTACATTAATTCTTTGGTGTATGTAGCAATATCTCCAAATGTTATCTTTACAATTTCAATAAAAATTTATTTTCTGTAGTATATCTCAATGGCATATTTAAATTCTGTCACAAGATAACAGAAGTATCGTCATTAAATTAAGCACGAATGTCAAAGTAATGAGGTTTATTCAAATGTATGTGAAAGCTTCTATGAATCTCGTGATTTCTATTAAATCAAGATTCATAATTATTTAAAAAACTAATTCTACCAAAATTCAACATTTAGTTTTTTAGTTTACTTGTTTCATTATATCTTATAGAACAGTGATTACATTTTTTTCATTGCATTTGCTTACTCCGCAATAAATAAACAGCCATAAAATAAGGTTGTAGAGAGTTTTATGTTTAATCTTATTACTACTAATTAAGCGCGAGATTTATTACTTTTTTAGCTTCAGAACGTTTATAAAGCTTTAGTAGAAATCATTGATAAACTGCATCATCTCAAATCTTTTCGTTAATCCCTTGTTGAGCTGTAACATATGTAGCTATTCCCACGTTTTAACAGTGGGATGGGGGGAAAAGTATTCCAGAAAGTCTATAAAATTTTAGTATGAAAATGAGCATCATCGTACTTTTCTATAATGTGTTGTATCTTTTAAAATATAAAATGCTTGTCAAGACTCTTTCTTATCCAAAGAAATTATTTTTTTTAATAATATTATGAAACGAAATAATATTTTGGAGATTCGAGATCTCGGGAACAATTCACGTATATTTTTTAATCACTAATTGGAAGAAAAAAGGGGATTTTATTTGTCAAAAATTAGAGCCATTTTTAAGTTTTTTGCTTCTAATAATCAGTCAAATTTCTCAACTTCAAAACTCTTTGTGTTTCTATCTAGTGGAATAACGAGAGTCGTTTATGTTACTCTTTTAGATGCGAAATCTTTTCAAAGTTTCAAGAAAAAAAAACTCTTAGAGTAAAATCTGCAACTGCAAGCTTTGAGCTTAGGATAAAATGTTAAAAAAAACTTATTTTAATAAAAGTTTCATTTTATCATTCATACTGCTGAAACTTGCTTTTTCAAAACCCTTTATTATTAAACATAAATTAATGTTGACTCATTGCCTACAACACTGGAGATCACATTTCAATACACACTATAACATGGGCTATTCAACAGATGAATCCCACTTTTGACTCATTAATGAAATTTCTAAACGGGGCTGTTTATAAACGATGTCACACTTTCTTTCAATATTTTTGACTCTCTTCCCTCCCCCTTTCTGTCACAATGTGTCCCACTTCTGACACCTCCCTACTCTCCCTCTTGTGACACACATGTCACGCTATATTACTACATACTTGTTATGTAATATATACTCGTAGTTCGAAACAAAGCCTTACGGTATAGTTTCTACTTCATGTGTTATTTTTAAACTTTAACAACCTGTTTTAATAACATTAATGTGCACACTTTTCTTTTAAGTAAAAAATTTCTGTATCTACCCTGTTCTCACAATCTACCCTGAATGTCGTTTCCGAAAAGAAAGGAATACAAGTAAAAAATATATCATGAAAGAACTTTTAGTCTAGATTAAAAAAATACCCCCAAATTCTGGTTATTTCAAAATTTAATCTCTTCATTTTAAATAATTAATTTAACAAAATTGTGTGATATCTCAGTTCTTACAGCCCCCCCCCTCCCCTTGTAACAAACTATCGCATGTTCACGACAACCCTCTCCCTCCAATCGTGATATCATTAGTAGGCAGCAGCATCCAGCTTCGCCAGTGCTTGGGAGGGTGAACTTCTCTCTCGGATGGACTGCTGTGGGACCGTGTACGTAATGGTATCTGGTGCACGTGAAAATCCTTCGTGGCTCTAGTGTCCTCCATGTTCAAATGATAGTCCTGGGGGGGTACCGATTTCAGATTGTGGCTGGTCCTTCATTTGGAATTGGTTCTAAATTAGAGACTCTCTAGGGGGCAATGACACCTATTTCCATGGATAATGCAGCCGTCTATACATGGACACGAGAAAAACAACAGCAACATTTGTTGAAGGCTCGTATGATCTTTTTCGTGGATAACAGCTATTGACGTTTTGTGTCGCACCGCTTACATTAATGCATCTGAATACTGAAATAATCGTCAGAAGTGAGAGTTTACAAAACCTTTTTATGCAAATTTAGGAACACGGGCTACATTAAGGGTTCGATCGTTAATAGCTTATAAATAACAACTAAATATTGTGTAGTTCTTCACAAATAGACAAGGCTTGTTAATCGCTATGCTTTAGTGCTAATTTGACGTGTTATTCTTATGCCGCTAACATAACACTAACACTACAGTCCAGCCTAAGCTCCTTTGAATAATTCATTAATATAATAATACTAATAAGATACTCAAAGAATATTAATAGGTTCAATATTTCTATCCCTATACTTTTTAATGCCATAACGAATGCAATTTCTGCTTTTGGCATGGCTGCTGTATGCAAATAGGTTAATACTGTGATATTATGGAAAATAATTAACCTCGAACTAATTAATTTTATTGATCACAGTATAAAACTCGCTAAAATCAAATACGACATCCCAGGCGTTCCTATGCAACTTGAATCGCTGGTAATCTGAACGATGTTCACGGAAGGCCATAATAACATTTAAAAAATGTAGTTAAATTTGAAAAATGACTCAATGGGTAGTTTAAAAGGAAAAGATGAAAAATTAACTAAAGTTCAAAAGAATACCTTCATACAGTATATTTCGTTATAAAATTTACCATACAATGAGTATAACACTCTTTTCTAAAACAAGCGCTCTTCATTTGTGGACATAGTAAAAAGTAATATTGAGAAAAAACATAAGAAAGCATATAGAGTTCAATGGCGCAAAAAAGATAATTCAAATTTGTTCCAAATATTTCTTATTTTAGTGCTTCGCATGGGGAAAAATATTATCTTAAAAAATAGAATACTGTAAATAAAATGCCTTTCCCAAAATTTATTTTGTGGTGCTCGTGTTTTTGAGAAAAATGATTCATTCATTATTTAGGAAAATGAAATAAAATATTACATTTTACTCCGAAAGCACACCACAATGAATCACGTTCAAATCTAGATTTAGTGATTGTATTTATATTTTAATATCTGATCAATCGAATAGAATAGACTCGAAAACCAAAAAAATTCTTGTGAATCGAACAATATATTTATTTATTTATTACAAATGGCAGACTGCAATAATTAATTAATTAGCCTTCTGGCTTTCTAATATTTCTGAATAGTAAATAAAAACTATACGATATCTTATTTATAAACAGCAGCTATAAATTAGAAAAGCTGTACCGGGTAGAAATTCCTGAAGTTAAAAAAGAAAATGAAATGATATAACAGGGATCGTATCTTTCGTGGTATGAGATGACTTAAGAGAGATCAACGCTTCCAATATCCACTGCGCATGCTCTAAGCTTATTCGCACGAAAAAGTAAAATAAAAAACGAGCGTTCACAGAAACAGCGGCCAATATATTGCGTTTTTCTCGAAAACGTGCATAGAGAAATGTAAAACAGTTTCTGACGGCTAAACAGGTGTGCTTCTTCCAGTCTAAATATAGACTGCGGTGCAGAGAAACACTCTCACTGAATTCGTAATTCAGACTGGCAGTGAAAAGCGTTCCACCACTAGAAAGAAGATATTTTATGCCAATAAGCTGTGATGTAATGTATTCGGTCATCGAGTCTCTTGAAGGACGCAATACAAAAGTTTAGTAGCATCATCGCTAAAACAACAGTGTACTATGAAAATAAACACTCAAAAAACTGCTGTTATAAGATAAAATAAATAAAAACTTTGTGAAAAAAAAACACACATAAAAGGTTATTTCAAGGCGTAACGATCGTTTCGACCGAAAATTCGTTCGGTCTTCTTCAGAGAAACCCTTCGGACAAATAGAATAGAAGGAACTGAAAAGATCTAATAAGTATAATAGTAGTTTATAATAGTAGTTTAAGTATAATAGTAGTTTATAATATTAGGTTGAAACGATTGTTACGCCTTGAAGTAACCTTTTATGTGTGTTTTTTTCACAAAGCTTTTATTTATTTTAACAGTGTACTATGTTTGCAGATTTGTTGCAACAATATTCAGCAAATAACATAGCTCTGGGAACTGATTATTTTAGCCTTGAAAGTAAAATATCTAATATAAGTGTAAACTATTTTTTTAAGATAAAAATGATTTTAGTACGACATGCGCGCACAAAATAAATCCTCTTTTTTCACAAACACTAATTTTTTAAAGTATTTTAACGATGCCATTCGATTTCATATTTAAAAATCAATATAATTTATCAAAATATAGTATTGTTTAAAATAGTTTGTCTCTTTTCAGTTTGTCTACATGTTCAACCGTCTGTACTCTTTACATTCCTGAGCATGCATGGGCTATTTATGTATGGTATTAAGGATGTCTTTTCCCAAAAAAAACAAATCAAATTTCGGGTTTTCAAGTCATAAAATTTAGATTTTCGAAAATAACTTATATCTTCAGAAGCTATATGCACGCTCTTAGAAATGATAAACTTATCATGAGCATATCAAGAACTTAAATAGAAGTTTATAATATTTTTCTTAGTAGATGACGCTTCTGCCGATTTTCAAGGTAAATTGCTGCGTGTTTTGTTTTATTTTTCTGTTTGGCTTTTTTTAGGAAATCGCACAGGAAGTAAATTTATTATTCGTATGGGTGCATATTATAGTTTGCCTTAATTAAAACATTTGAATATTTTTCAGTCTTCTACATAATTTGTTTGTCCTTTTAAAGCTCTTCGGAAGCCAGGTGATAAATTACATTTTTCAAGAAAACATTGAATGCAACTTATTTGAGTTTCATGAGAAAGTGTATTATGTTTAGTGCAACGTGCTTAGGAATATTCTTTTTAAAGAAAATTCCTCGCCGTTAGTTTATTTTTCTCTGTAACTTTGAATGCATACTGCTTGTACTAATTTTTCACGATAAATTCGCTTCCTTTATTATCATGCACTTGTAAAAGAAAATATATTCCTCTTGATCTGCATGTTACAGCCAGCTGTGTTGATTCTCTACAACTTCTCAGACAGGTTATAAGCATTAAAGTACAATAAAAATAAACGATAAAGAATTTCAAAAAAATTGTTATTACAAAATTCCGCCATCATTAAGCTTTTTAAACATAATTTGTTTACCATAACAGTTAAGTCATTTTTATAGTATACTAATAATTTAGCAAAACCTTTAGTAAAACTAATCATGTCTTTAATGTCTAATAAAAGCATTTTACAGTATTACTAGTTAAAAGCTATATATTTTTGAAAAATTATTTTCATTATTAAAAATATGTATTTAAAACAGGGAAGAAGTTTTAAAAATCACAAAAAGTTTATCACTTTTTATCACAATATATCTTACAAGAAATTTAAAAACTATTTCAAAGTACTTTTCAGGATATTTAAGAACTTTAAACTCATTAGCATAATATGAAAAGATTAATTAAATGTAGTCAAAATGATTAATTTGATTTAACAAAATATTTTTACCAGATTAATGGTATTTCAATCAACTGAAATAAAAACTTTAAACATAAGCACAAATATAATATTAGTAACGCCGTTTTTTAAAACATTCAAAGCTGTCATAATTTCTAAGGAAAATATTATTTAAAAAAAGAGATGTATAAACAGAAATAGCTTTGATAAAGAGCTATTTAAAAAACAGGATATTTTTTTCAATCCTTAAAAAGACACAGTACATATGTATTTCATTTAACTGAAATCATTTATCAATTTCTAAATTTCTGCCTATTATTTGACATCTCAAATTATCCAAGATGAAATAATAGTTTTATTTTTTCTCGCTTTACTTTGAGGTTAATTATGTCCATAAGCAACGTCATTTTAAATATTCATCTCACTGTATTCTTCCTCAACGTATTCAGCTCACTGTTAAGCGCTATTTATAGTAGTCAGTTGAGACATTTTTGCTTTTATTAATGTCTTATTACACTGTCTGCATTCCTTAATTTTTACAAGATGTTAACAGAATATTAGCAAGGAGACTTTTACTGAAATATCATACCTTACATTTGTTTTCTTTGTCAGTTAGAAGTATATTTTGAAAAAAATGTGACGTCGTGCTATTTTAATGCATTGAAAAAGGCAAACTATTCTTCCTGTGCGAAGAGCATTTAGCTAGTATATTAATATAATTTTGTTTTAAATTAAAAGAGTTGTTGGAAGAGTTCTGCAACACACCAATTTAGTCTCTATAAAAATTTTCACAGTGTATTAAAATATTTGAATGACTGTTCTTTTTCAGAATAAGGTGAGCATAAAATAATTCTCAAAAATCTGAAAAGTTTGTGTTCCTTAGCTTGCAGCTAGTCGCACTATTGCAGCACTTACAGTGGTTTTTCGTATGTCAACCTTGCAAGAATGTTAATGATACTTTTTTTAAATTCTCAGAAGTTCTAAAAATTTTTTAAGTGTTTTTTTAACTGTTCACAATCATTTCAATAGCACTTTGGTGTGCTGCAGATATATTTTCAAGTTATTCAAAAACAAAAGTAGCCGCTTTATTGAACTCTCCACAAACGCATTTGGATCCATAAACTGTACAAGAATTACAAAACTGGAAAATGAAAACGTTCAATATGTTTTTAATCTGTTTCTGCACAGTGTAGTGCATATTTTTTAAATTTCAGTTGTTGTCATATAAAGAATTAAAATGTGCATCTAATAATTATTACCCATAAATAATAAAAATATTCTTATGTTTGACACTTTGAAAAACCCACTACTACAATAGATGCATAACGTCTGATAAGTAATACATAAATGCCATGGTAATCTTATCATATGTATGAGAGTTCTACATTGTCTTGGGGGCACCACTAGACAAATTTCATGACATATTCATCAAAACATATTCATGAAAAAAGACTTTTTTTGATAAGAGAAAAATTTGTATCGTTTTCAATTACTAGGCCAAAAAATTTTGAAACTCGGTGCTGTTATAATATATCCATTACAGCAGGTTAAAGTATTTTGCATAAAAATTTAGGTCTGTTCACAAATATTCCAAATATCTATTCATGAATTATATTCTCCTGAAAATACAGGCCTAAAACATTTATTTACATAGACAGAGCAAAGCTATGTATTTCAATCTTATATCATTAATCGGAGTTCCGTGATCGTAGTCCGTCAATAAATTAAGGAGCATATGAAATCCCTATCAATGCAGATCGCATCATTCATTATTAGAAATTAGGTTACGAAGCAAGAACCTTATCTGTCATTTGATCTATATATTCGGCAGATAGTATTTCTCTCTGATTTCACTGTAAATCTAGAAACTTCTACTGTTGGGTTGTTTAGAAAGATTTGCTAGATATTTATTTTATAGAATATAAAAACATAAATATTTCATATAATTTTAGTTTGACAATCGCGTACCAGTACATGAGCCAAAGAATATTTTATTGTAGTACATAAATATTTCCGATTATAGTATTTTTGACATATATTTTAGCATCTTTCTGGTAAAAAATGAATTGATATTTAAATAATATGTGATCTTTGCTTGCTATCTGATATAGCTTATTACCGATCTGTTCAACTGAATTCAATGGCTTGCCATCTGAAGACTTTTCCTAAGGCTCATGTACAGTAGAAACGTCCTAGCATAGCATATTTAGTAAATTAGTCCTGATTTTAAAAGACACGCCTTTATAACATACTCTTATTGATAAATCCACAATTTTAGCAACAGACCACTTAAATCTCTACATCTCCCGTTCCGCAATAAAATAAATGACTTCTAAACAAGAAAATAACGATGAAAGTTATTATGAACATGATTACGTCCTTTAATAAAAAAGCACATGAGGATGTGAATATTTTAGATATATTGTACTTGATTTTTAACAAATATACTACGTTGTAGATACTATGTTAATTTTAAGTGGATTAAATTTTGTTTCTTCCGAAAGCAACAAGCAAAATAAAAGATTTTAATTTGCATGTTTTCAACAGTGTTAATAAAGAGAAAGTATTAAAAACGGTTTACATACTTTAAAGCCTAATCAGCATGACTCTGAACAATTTGTTGGAATTCTCTATTGTTTTTGTGCGTTAATTGATAATTGAAATAGGGTGTGTCTCAAGCGGCTTACGTAACTTAAAAACCTTTTCAAAAATGAACTTTTTTGAAATTTGACAAGTGCAGTAATGTGACATTTTACCGCTTTAAAGTGAGAAGTGTCTCTATGTAACGATTAGCATTATTTGGAAAAAGGAAAAACGAACATCATTAGTAATAAACTAGAATTAATTTTAAAGGATATAGTATTTCCCTGATATTAATTTTGGAAATGTCCTACGAGTATTTATAATTTTGAATCTATCTATAAGAAAAAAAAATATTTTTACACAGGTCTATTACACAGATAAAGGTACATAAACATGTATACAGGGGGAATCTAAACTCTTAGGCAAAAATTTAAGGGGTGATAGGGCAGATAATAAGGAATCGGAAGCAAATAGCAATGTGGGGTCGGCAAAGTCGTCTTCGTGTAGCTGTTAATAATCACTTCGGGAAAAGTGCTGAAACAACAGTGCACTTGCCAACCACTGTTCGTTAGAAACTAATGTATTTTTCTCCGAAAACAGAAGACTAAAATGGATAGTTTAAAAATTCTATTTTATTTCATGGATGAAATTTTTGGAGACGAGTCTATTGTTTATGAAACTTGGTTAAGAAATTAGACGAACACTTCAATACTTTTCCCAAATGATTATTACAGGGTAAGTTAAAACTGCGTTTTTGACCCCAGATTGCTATGTGATTACGATTCCTTATTGTGTACCTTATCACCCCTTAAAGTTTTGCCCAGGAGTTTAGATTCACCCTGTATATAAGCAGTTAAAGTAATGTGCCCAAATATCCATTGTTTACTTGATTCAAATTTTATTAATACCTTTTATAAAAATTACCTTTAAAGTAATTTTTATAAAAGGTGTATTTTTTATGTCAAATGTTGTTTTTTCATTTTGTTTAACTCTCTACACTAAATCTAATTCTTGCTTGCACATTATTGTCAATGTGTTTTGATGTCAGCTTAAAAGGAATATGAATTTTTGTATGCATTAGCGACTATTCTAACAGTCGTAAACAGATACGTATTTTTACAAAATTGAGGTATAATACCTTTTATAAAAATTACTTTTTAACATTTATTTTCCTAGTCACTTTGAAATAAAAAATAGACATATCTGAAATCTATTGTAACGTACAAAAAGTTATCATAAATTAACATTATAAGCTATAGTTCATTCAATAAAAATAATATTATTTCCTAAGAAATAAAATGTGTCGTATGATGAAAAACAAACGCTTTAAAATATTTGAAAAATTCAAGAATTTCAATCGATCGACGGAAAGTAAAGTAAGAACGTTTACTATACCTTTTGAAGTAGAGCAGAGATGACTTTTCATTTTATAAAAATTTTGAGCACAAGGAAAACTTTCGGAAAAAATAATGGTATATCTAATGTTTTTTTTTTTATATGCAATGAAAATTTTATTTTCTCAGAGCATTCTACATGCGTACTGCGAAATTAATAGCCAAGCAGACATGAATGATTGGAAAAATAGCAGTAACTTTGTGTGCATGCAGTTAAGTATTTTTTAAAATAAAATATGATTTTCAAAATTTTTAATTGAACTATCAGTTTTTAAGTTTCACTAGTTGAAATATAAAAGTATTTTACATTTCGTGGGATTAGATGCTTATGCACACAAAAAATCAGCATTATAGTGAGTTGTTAAATAACTATCAATAAGACTCAATATATAATCAATCAATAGGATTTTCGTCTCTACAGGTTTCTTATTTATTCCGAACTATAAAAATCATTTACATTTTACTTTAAATCCAAATTTTTTAGTCTAGTTCTTGTAATAGATCCTGTATCTATTTATTGAAAATTTACTGCTGAAAACTAAGCACGAACCACAATATATTTACAAAGAGCATCAGTAATAATCACATGTAAGTTGATCACATGTCCATTGACGTGTGAATGGAATTTTAAAAAAAAACTTAAGAAGTCTATCACATTAATTTTATCGGTAAATATTTATTGTGAGAAATCAGTGACTACTTTAATTTCCCTATTTCACTCATGATGTTTAAAAAATGCTTTAAAAACTTTTTTTAGCTTAAAAATCCTAAAATTAATCTCAAAGTAATATGAATTTTTTAAACTGAAATACACTACAAATTAACGTGAACCAAAATAATAATAATAATAACTACTTGAAGCTGTAATCCAGATATGGTTTCAAAACTAATAAGTATCCGAAAACTGCAAAACTTGAAGTCTGAATGCAAAATGCGTTGAAAAACGTTATAAAAGCCTGAAGAGAAAATGTTTTCTATTAAAAACCTGTAAATGTAACTTGTTTCCTCCTTTCATTTTACTGTTTTTATCCAATAAATGATTTCCTGGAAGCATCGCCCGAGTTCAAATTAATTCGCGTATAACTGTAATGCAAGGGGTCCAACTCTTGACACAACATATCCAATGCGCCACAGCTGTCGCATTGGATATTTCTGAGGGGTACATTGCATACTTGGGCCTATTTATTGTTTTGTGACAAATTGAATACTTAAAATAAAATTTCGTGCCCGGAAATATTTTATTTCTTATAATTTATGATACTACGTCAAAAGTAAGCATCTGTATACTGCAAAATGCATCGTTATCAAAAACTGAAATATCTGTAATTCCCAGCCAAACATCTACTTATACAATACGCTAACGTATGCGGTACCAAAATCGACGATATTTGCACGCTGTGAACGGTTAAAGCTAGATGTAAAGATTAGTGCAATAACAATAACACATGTGCGAAAATCCAGATTAACATTTCAATGACGTTAAGTGGAGCAAGTATATCTACTTGTATAATACGCTACCGTATGCGGTACCAAATTTGTCGATATTTCCACGCTGTGAACGGCCAGAGCTAGACGTCAGAGCAATGAGTCAAATGGAGCAAACATTTGTCTCGGAGTAGCTAGATTACAAAATAACAATAATGGATACACGAGATCTTTCGGAGATTTTCACAGCTTTAATCGAATTTACAATGCTTGGCGCATTAATCGCCCATCTAAAAAATGTCACCAAAAAATGGCTAAAGCACATTTTAGCCATTTTTTGTTTCAACATCGGCTTTTTTGATAACACCCAAAATGTGTAGCATCCCTTACCTAAATAAATTTAATGACAAATACTGTTAAAACAAAGAAACTTGATTTTCATTGAAATGAGTCCAGAAATTTAGTCAACACTGAGCTGAGTACAATGAACAGTAAGATATCGGGTAGCGAAGCTGGTCGCCTTGGCAACTAGTCCGAAAAATTAATCCTAGGAGTCTCTCCTTCAGAACAACAATTTGAATTGCATGTTCACACATTATTACTTTTAATCTCTTAAACTAAAGCCTATAGCCGAATTCATAGTTACCAACTCTACCCGCGAGCGTAGTTTTTTATCCAATAAATGATTGGAAATAAAAAAGGTTTTTGACCTATATGGCGCATTTGAAACGGCTGTTAGAAAATTTGGCGCATGATATGCAAAAGCTTGGATACTTCCTGCTGTGATGATTTATGAATAGCATATCAGAATGATGCAATATCACATTATCGTCAAGAGTGAATCATGTTCAAAACCCATATGGTTATGCCAAACAAATACATCTGCAGATCTTTGGAAAATATTTCGTGCTTAGCGAAACATAACTAATATTTTAATTTTCAAAACTACCACATTTTTACACAATTACTTATTCAGTAATATCATTGAAAGAATATGATACAGTAGACCTCCTCCATAACACCGGCTCATATAAGGTGGATTCGTATAACACCGCGGAAAAGTTGTGATCGTGTTCGTCACAACGTTCGTCATAACGCTCTATAAGACTTGTGCAAGACGGTAAAAGAATGTGACAAATGCTCTCGGATTTTGATGCTGACCATGAGATAAGACTATTACATTTGCATAATCTAAGTGACTTGTACAGCACAGATTCATATAACACGGAAGTACCTATGTGGTACAGGGGAATCTACTGTATAAACAGATTAACACAGAAATCAAAAATTAAAACTGTTGTTTTACTCTGGAAAATAATAAGATTTAAACAAGTAAAATTTCCTAAAAGGAGTGAATCGAAGCAAAGTGCATAAACTTAGCACATGCAAACCAAGATCCAAAATTCATCAAATTTTTGAATTGAAAAATAACCACGAAGAACATTTTAATTTTAATGAAATGTTAACACACAAGAAAATGAACTGAACATGAACTTCGTTAATTATGAAAATTTGCAAGTAAGGCATTTTTCTTTTTGAAATAAAAACAAATAAACAAAAAATAAAATAAAGAACTATTGATGCAGATTTAGATGAGCAAACTTTTGGAACATACTAAATTAATCAGCTACTTAACATGATATTTTTATTTTCAATCTTTTTATGAGTCTCTGTTCAACATTTTTTAGATAGTTTTCGAATATCCACATAATTTAATAAATTTATGACAACACTGTGCTACAGAAAACAGTTTTTATGCGTTGTTTTGTTTGGATATTCTTGCCCTTACACATTCAGGATGACCTCCTTCCATTCTTAGGAAAATTTCTTAAGTAAATCGCTTTCCTATAGGAAAAGAAAGCTTTTTATTTCTGCTAACATATGCATATTTACTTTTTGTTTAAAGCAGAATTAGATAACGTGATATGTTCTCGAAACTATTTTTTATAATTATTTTTGTGTTATGATGAGAAGAAAATTTTTAAGTACTTCGTATATAATATTTACAGTTATTATATTATTAAAAAAAACTGGGTATGGCTGTCTCGTGGGCACGGCGGCGTCGTTTTTTACGTGAATACGTGTACATAACGAGTAATATTTTCTTTCGGTTACATCGGGCTTAGGCAAGAAATCACGTAAAGAAATAATTACAGTGTTATAATTTTATTAATGATAGGTCAGTTATACGAAATGTACGAAACAAATGGCATGCAGGATACATGATTGTCTATAGAAGCGATTACATCATCCACTTGCATAGGCTCGGGCGCCCCAGCTGCCGATGGATTAGTGCCGTCGTTTACCCGGTTGGGCACCTTCAATCTTTGACTTCCGGTCACCGTTTACCTCTGTCATATGGTTCTTTTAAGGGTTTCACTGAATTGCTCTTGAGAAACCTTTTACAACCGTAAAGTTCTCTATATTTGATTTGCCTTTTCGACAGAATAGGCCGACATTGCTTTTTTTATTTTAATTTTTTACTTTATTTCACACTAATGTTTTATATATGCAATCGATAAATCTTGAGGAGAGCTGATAATTGAAACGCAAACGAACGTTCTAGCTTCTCTGAATCAAAATTTATATTAAACAGTCAATATGCGACGCAGTGAAACGACCTCAAAATGATGGCGCTTCCCCCTACGTCGCAAGCGATGTGTCACAGTCCTCATTCAATATAACGAATTCTTTGATAATTTAGCTATATAGTGGTATAATTGGATTTAGGATTTAGAGGACAGATGTATAGCTGCAACGTCACTCTATCCCCCGATTATTTTATCATCATTTTTCTGAATTTTCTCCCGCTGTTGAAACAAATTTAGAGGCGTATTCACATAAAAAAAAATAATTTTCAGTACTCTGTGGTTCTCTTTTATCCTTCAACACGTAACAATACCATTTCCTTTTTATAAATTGATTAAATTCTAGCCTGTATTTTAATTTATCAGGTTTCTTTTTGCTTCGATAAATTTGCATTATTTGTCTTCAAATAATCATAAAGGAATTCTTTTATTCACTATTTGTGCTTACAAGGTTTTATGGGAGCTTAGGTAGCAGGCCTTTGAATCTCTTTTGTGATGGGATTTTTTCTCTTCGAGAGTCACTGAAATGTGGTTTAAAGTCAATTTATATTTTGCTTCACATCTCTGAACCCTTTTTGTGATAAAAGACTGTAATTTCGTTAATCAGCTAATTAATGCATGTGCCACATTTTACTAATGTGATTTTTTTTTTGTATGGGGATTGCATAAAATATTTGAGTTTGTATTTTTTTACATTTAATCTCCAGAAAATTTTAATGGGTGCCACAAAAATCTGTGCCTTTTTTGCGTAACTTTGTAATTCGTTGTGTTGGTCGACTATCAATATCACTATCATTCCGTCGAAAAAATATATCTGCTTTTCTGATCTCTCTCATTTTTTTTATTCAGAGTCTATTAATACAGCGAAATATAATTTAGAATACGAATTAAAATCACTTGAAAGGCGTGGGGACTGGGGAAATATCAGTCACCTGTCTTGCTTTCTTACTGTTGAAATTCGATTGTCTCTCCTTTAAAATTCATTATAGAAAATTTTCATGCGTCCTATAGAAATGGCTGCTAAATTATATGGCTAGCAGATCGGTACAATATAATCTTTAGCTGAAGACAATAAATTAAACTTTATCCAAAACAGGATCATTGATACTTTCTTCAATGATGAAGAAGTAGCAAATACACAAGTTACGATGCACACCATTCTGAATATGCTACATTATAATATTCACCAACATTTGGTGCATCAAATTGTTAATTGACGACTACATTTTTACGATACCATGATAATTTAAGTAAACGACGATTTACTTTCAAAAAGCAACCGAAACACAGTTCACTGCACCGTAAAATGCTGGCTGAATTTCAGAGTAGTCACCTTATATATAAAATGCAACGTATAGTTGGACTCTAAATTTTTAGGAACAATACAATTGCTATATAGTACATTCTAAATTATAGCAAGTTGTAATTTCTTTAAATATTAAAACCTCATCGAAAATTTCCGACTAGAATCCATTCAAACGTCAGTGCGAATTTTTCGACATTGAAATGTTTTGTGTTTTTTTTCTTTAATTATGACAAATAATATAGGCAATAAGCAATAGAAATAGAAATTTTCAAAAGCATTTTTTTTCTTAATGATATATAGCTCCATATAAAAGAAATCATTTTAAAAAGCAATTTCAATGGCAGTAAATAAAAAAGAGTTAAAAGTCCAAATATAAGTTTTATTTTTCACTTCTGGTTAAGTTCTGCTTAAGTATATAAGTAAGACATTTTCTAAATATAAAAGCAACTCTTAGTTAATTCCCAATTCTAAGACATGCATTACTCAAGAATGTAGTTTTTAAATTAGTTACACCTTGAGATAGTATTTTTTAAAATACTCAATCAAAAAAAGGGAAAATAATCTGTTATTTTCTGATAAGCACCTTGAATTCCCTGTAATATCAATCATTTTATTATTGTTTTTATTATCAGAAAATAAAAGTAAATCTCTCGTTACTTGAACGTATGTGACTTCTTTTCTTCGAAATCGAATTTTTCTTCTTTTCTTCGAGTTACGTTTCAGTTTGGATTAGGTACAAATTACTTTTGCGTTTTGTGGGAATTTTCTGAATCAAATGCTTTTATTCGATATTTTTTCATACAAGACTCTGAACAAAAACTCTTCACCTAATGTATTGATAGTTTCTGTAGCTTCGTCCAACTCACATAGGAAATGAAAGATGATCTAGGAATAGTTCCTGGAAATGTCTCTCGATCTCTGAGGTAAAAGTAAACACTTGTATGTTTATCGCAAACATATTTCATAATCAACACATTTGACTTTCACATCTTATTTTACATAAGAATGTTGGAGAAAATGGTCCTTAAATAGGTTATAATGATTTCTTAATGAAAGCACACAAGCATTAAAGTAATTTTAAGAACATAATGTTTAAGCCACTTGAGGGAATACAAATTTAGGAAGTGGCGGTTGCTAGTTCAGGAAAGATATAATAAAGTTGTGATATTTGCACATTTTTATCAAATAAAAAATTTTTAGGAAAAGAGAAATGAAATGAAACACTTTTATTTATGTACTTTTTATCAAATAAAAAAGATAGTTAATCTCGTTTTTGATACTTAAACGGTATCAAGTACACATATTTGTATTTAATTTTTTTAAAGTAATAGCTATACTGATAAAATCATTTAGGCACACAGGCCATTTTCGAAGAAATATAACTCACTATATTTACTACAATAGATCTCGGAGAGCACCTTGAATTAAATTTGAACGAATGAAATTTCCCCCTAAATCTGTCTGTATTTAAAAATAGATGTATAATAATAATTTCAGTAGTACATTACCTTAATATACCATCAGTCCGTCCTTCCCCATTAAACGTCCCCCTCCACTTTTTAAGCAAATTGAAATATTGAAAAATCCCGAGAGTCCCTCCTCCTCAAAAAAGCCTGTTTTGCACGAGAAAATCGACATTAACTGTATTATATCTCTCAACGTCCAGCGATTTTGAAAGCAGTCTGTTAATTTAAATTGCGAACTGTTAAAGTTATTGTTTAAGGGTGAAGTTAATGATAAATCATTCGGTGGGTTTTGTACAAGTCACGAGGATTAACGATGTATATATGTGTATAGATACATGTTGTAGAGGATGCAACTCATTTATAGAAAGATGTCAATGTAATCCACCATAAAAATGGAGTGCCATGAGGACTGGGGAGTCCACGTCCTGCACTCTGGATGGATGTAGCAAATTGCCTACCAATGCTTCCTTCGTTTAAATATTTAGTTCTAAGTAAGTATGTATTTCCATAATTTCTCAATCTAAACGAAAATACAAATTTTGAAACAACCGGCAGTTGAGATACCTCCTAAACACATTACGTATTTTCTCTTTTTATTAAAGAGTAAGTAAGCACCTCCCCCCTCCAATTTTTGTACGACTTTTCGTCGTATTTGGGGGAGGGTGGGGCGGATTAACGGTGCATTACGGTATGCGCTTTATTTAACCACGTCTAATATCTTTCACCAAGCTACGAAATTATTTTGATCACTTTAATTATTAATATCTATCTCTGATTCAGGAAATCTAAAGCAAAATCTAAGATTTCAACAGCAAAAGATATAAAAGTTTTAACTTAAATAAAATGATCAAACCAAAATAACTAGTATATATATATCTACTCGTAAGAGAAAAAATAACTACTTTTCATGACCAAGTCTGGATTTTCAGAGAGACGGTAATGCTCTTTACGGCTGGTCTAAACTAACAATTCAGATTTTAGCAGAGCTATAAGGATAAAAGACACGAACACATGTATGTCAGATTCTCCAGTATTAACTATAAATTCTGGTTATCCTATAAGTTACTTAATGTATTTTCCAGATATTTTTAGTCTCTTGACGAATATCTCAAAATTCAATTTGTGAAGACTAGAAAATTTCAGGATTCCTTTTAAAATTTCAATTTCAGAGGGAAAGTTCTGAAGTTCAGAAAGACATTTAAGCACTGAATTTAGTAACATTAAAGAAATAGTAGAATGTTTAAATTTATATAAAAAAATATTCACAATTTTTTTATTCGATATTTTTTTTATTATGGTATATGTCTTGGATACTTATTATCCTTGTGTATTTGTGTGCATTTGAGCTCCATGATTATCCTGGTGATTGATTGGTAAGAAAAATAACTTCATACTGACCACCAGATTTTGAAAGTTCATAAAATATCCAAATCACAGTTTTCTGAAGGATTTGCTGTTAAAACTAATTTCAGTGGAGTTTAAAAGGTAGAAGAATCGACTTAATTACAATCCTGATGATATCTACAATGATATCCACACATCTGTTCGATATCTTCTGAAACTCTTTGCATATTCTTTTGAATGCTGAAATTATTATTGCGTTCCGTGGTAAATTTATTTTTATGATTATGTTAATAATATATGGTCTTTGCAGATAGATAGCGTTTTGTCAGTATTAAAATAATTAAAACGAAGTCGATTTTTATAAATTAAACAGTTTAAAGAGCATGTTTTGATTTATGTTATGTTTTCCTTTTAAATTAGCCAGTAATGTGCCATTACCAAATGTAGGGCAGATTATATTTCATCTACTGATGTGCGAAATCAGCTATAAAAGGGCATGTTTAGAAAGTAATAACACTCATGTGTTACGAATAGCTAATTTCAAATCAACAAAAATCAAATGTTGTCTAAAAACGAATAAATAATTTAATGTTTCAGCATTTATCAGTTCAGTGTTTTCCACTAACAATCTGAAGATTGTTACAGATTAAAATAAATATAACCATCAAGCATGTGTAAATTTTATTTCTGGTTCTCTGATTGCTATATAAAAGTACAACTGTATAAAACCTAGTTAATTTGTATTTTTTAATTTAAAAAATTTAAATTTAACTAAACAATTACTTCTCATGTTAAACTCAGCGTGCATTAATTATTCAGAATATTGTTTTATGCCTTTCATGCTGACACATGTTCATCAGAAATTTACTTTAATTAATGAACACCTATATTTAAAATTATTTCACTGGTAACAATCAGAAACTTAAAATACCACACGTACACTTTTCACTGTACATCAGAAAAGAACCTTGCATAAATATAAATAAGCACAAAATAACAACCATTTTTGTCGTTCATTGAAATACGTATTCATAGCAGGATGATAATGTTAATAATAGTTTTTAAATACTCTCAAGGGCAATTTTAATAACTCTACACTGTGTTGTCAACAAATATCTTCGAGTCATGCTTTCGTAATTCCAAGCTTTTCTCATAACCTTTTTTTTCATAAATCTGGGGGAAAAAATTGCCCAGTCACAAATTCCAGCTGTTCTTCATAAACAAATTCATTTTCTGGCTAAAAATAGATGATCATCTATCATTCAATTCAGCTGTAGGATCATACTGCAACAGCCGGTAGTATTTTCTTTAATATTTACAGACGAAGACAATGCCCCCCTCTAAGCAACTGCTAGAAAGAGGAATTTGTTGAAACATAAAACCGAAGAAATTGAAACATTGGATGTGGTTTTTTACATTTCTGAATTTTGAAAAATGTTTAAAAACTGAGAGACGTTCAGCAAAAATCATTTTTTAAACTGAAATTAAATACAGTAAATGATGGAGTTGTAACCCAGTGCAATGAATGAAATGATTTCTTTCAAGTACAGACTGTAATACGTGCATATATTTCGTATACAGAACAAAGATACAAATATCCAAGATACAAATAATTCTTTTCATATTTTTATTTGAGAGCTACATTTATAGTATAACTAAAACACAATCATTTTCATTCACATTTTATTTAATAAACTCGCTTTCAAATTAAACTTTCAGCTACGTAGAAGTAATATAACGAAACATTAACAAAAATTACTTTCTTGATCATCAGATTTAAACTGTTATTACTCTATGTATTGTTAAAGTTTTATTAAGATTTTTGAGTGACATGCATGCATTATATTTGAATATTACAGTAGACAAATTTGAGATTCCATTTCAAAGCCAAGTAATGTATCACGTTCAAATGCTACTAAATTTTCTGTCATGATCATGTTTTAATTAATTTTTTTTTTTTTTTACATTGTAGCAAACATAAGTACAATTATATACGATAAACTAGCTGAAGTACCCGTTCTTCGCACGGGAATGAATGGACTTTTTGATATTACGATTTGTGGTGATTACTATTTATTGTAATAAACAGATATAGCAAAGTGGATATCGCGTTATATTGTGTCCAATAATCATGCATACCGAATTGCAAGGCAATCGTTTGTACAGTGCAGAATGCCATGCGGCGTAGCGCAATCTAGTGGCGAGTTTTAGCAAAACGGATACGGCGAAAATATTTTTCGCATTCAGATATCGATGTATACGAATTTTCATGACTATCGGCTGGACAGTCCTGAAGTTCGTGTGTTGACGCGACATCTAGTGGCAAGTTATCGGAAAATGGATAGCGCCAAACTCTTCCCCGTGTTCAAATATCTATGTATACCTATTTTCATAGCGATTATTTGCACAGTCAAGAAGTGATACACTGCAGGGCCATCTAGTGGTTCAATAAAGTAATGATTTGCTACAGCGCCGTCAAGTGGCAAGTTATAGCAAAATGGATAACGCCAAATATTCTCATTGTTCAAATAGCTATGTATACTGATTTTCATAGCGACCGTGTTCAACTATCTATGTATACCAATTTTCATAACGATCATTTGCACAGTCAAGAAGTGATACACTGCAGGGCCATCTAGTAGTTAATTAAAGTAATGATTTACTACAGCGCCGTCAAGTGGCGAGTTATAGCAAAATGGATGACGCCAAAATATTCTCATTGTTCAAATAGCTATGTATACTGATTTTCATAGCGACCGTTTGAATGGTCAAGAATTTGGCCTGTTGCAGCGTCATCTAGTGGCGAGTTAAAATAATAATGCATTGCAGTGTCATCTAGTGGTGAGTAACATCAAAAGGAACGCAGTTAGAATATATTCTTCGTGCTCAAATATGTAAGTATAAAAAATTTTATGCTGATCAGTCGAACGGTATAGAAGTTGATGCTTTGCAGCGTCATTTAGCGGCAAGTTACAGCAAAATGTATAGTGAAAAATATTCTCCGTGTTCTAATATTCGCGTGTACCAAATTTCATCGAAATCGGTTGGACGATATTCGCATAGCAAACGGCTAAACGGAATAGAATTCAACGTTGTGTTGAGGCACCAAGTGGCAAGTTAAGGAAAACGGATAGCATAAAAACCTTCTCCATCATAAAAGACTTGGTGAACCAAATTTCATCGTGCAACGGTGCTCAACGGTGCTGGAGTTTTTCAACCTCATAAACACATACCAACATTCATTTTTATCTATAACCAGTGTTATGATATATACCAGTCTCAAATAAAATCCAGTTTCAAATCTAAGCCTCGCCAAAGTGCCAACATACGCCATTTTGCAAGAGTTTTTTCAGGGAATCATTCGAAGCATTGACTTAGCAGCAATCAATATGGGAAATGGTTCGTCCGCCAAAGAGTAACACGCATTTATTTGAAAATTGGAATTCCTTAATACAGCCGATTTTTTTTTAATTATCAACTATAATGTGTTTTATTCATCGTTACTCCGATGTACTAAATGAGATTTCAATTTTCTGAAATTTGGCGGAATTCCCCTAACTTAAATCAATGTACTCAACTGGCGAGAATTCTGAAGTTAGATCGCTTGAAATCCCTTAAAAACTGCATTATTTCTTCACGGATCATTAAAATTTAACGCTGTATTCTAATAAAACCTTTGCACTTGTTTTCAAAAATCTATTTCCTTAAGCTCTCAATAAATTGCGCCAAGCCGAAAACTGTGCAAACCGCTAGAACTCACTTACTCAAAATCCATATTTCAGCCATTTTATTTTTTCGCCAAACTAAAAAAATTTACACATTAGCCTCGGAAATCTTCAATTCTTATTGTTTTGCGTGTAAAGCATTACATTCCTGCTCTGATTTCCCATGCACACGATATTATAATTTTTAAAAAAATAACCTTACGAATATAAACTAACAAAAAAAAAAAAAAAAAATCATTATTATTCTTTTATTTTTACTTTGAGAATTTAAAACATTTTATTCGGCAAAATCGCCACACATGGCAACCACGATCCTTATTTCACACTTTTTTCACTACAGGGGTTACAATTACGGAAAGATTTTTGCGTGAAGAGCATAAAAAATCTCTTAAATTCTGGGAACGGGTGGACTTTCAAAGTTTTAAAGTAGACTATGATTTATTCTATATTATTTTACATATCTGTGCTAAATTTCAGGCCGATAGGTCCATTTTTGTGGATTTGTATACGAATCAAATCCACAAACAAACAAACAAACAAACAGAATTTCATTTTTATTTATAAGATTTAAGTTCTTTAATGAATTTAATTTACAGAAATACACTGAACAAGACAACATTTTTCTTTTCAGTTTGGTAATTTTTCTTTTCAAAGTTTGAATTTGCAAGATTTAGTTGATTCCTACTTTAGGACCCCCACTCTCGCCAACGCGACGATAAATATTGATATACAGTTGCCATTACGATTTTTTGTATTTATATTGCAGCCATACGGCAAAGGGTTTATTCGTATATTTCTCTCAGTAATCAGCCGGTATTCCAGTTGATTTTGCACGTGATCAGTCATGAGTTTTGATCTTTGATAAGACCGTTGCCTACGAAATGCTCATAATATGTAGTATTACGTAGGCAGCGATAAGGTTTAGTATCCTTTTACGCATTTTTGATGTCTGTTTATAAAATTTCTATTGGCACGTATTAATAGCAGCAGACGATTTCAACTCATTTATGTTAGCATAGTCAAGCACAAATAAATCTGATACGGGAAATTTGGTTGCTAGGGTAACTTTAAATATTAAAATATACATATGTATTTTTATTTATGCATTATGTATTTTTATTTATGCATTAATGATATAATTTAATATCACGGACGCAAAAATTTCTGGCTTCTGAAAATTGGTTGCTAGGACAATTTTAAATGTTAATATTTTAACTTATAAGAATTGAGTTCTTTTCGAATTTACTAGTTGATAACTATTTCTAAACAGCGGATTCGGTGAATTTATCTATTCTGTTTCTTAATTTGGTGAGGCGTTTTAAATTTGCCTTGCAAATTTTTAGAAATCATTGCAGAATTAGTTCTTTTGTTAATTATTTTAACATTCTGATTCCATTTTCCTAAAATTGTTGCGATTCAACATACTTCATTGGTTAAAATAAAGTAAAAATTCACTAATCCGCTTTTAAAAAAGGAAATGCATGTAAATTTAAAGAATATGCTCATAAATTCTTGTCAAATGAACTCATTTGGAACATATAAGTACATCATTACATTTATTTTACTTGCCAACTGCGTTACCTGCTTGGTGCGTTTAATGCTGAATTGTTCACATTAATTTCATCCAGTTTCTCTGGGAAGCGTTAAAACTTGTGCGCATGCGCGATCACGGACTATTGACAGGAAGGTTCGCCAAAATGCGGCGATTTTTTACGTTGGCGAGAGGGGGGGTCCTAAAGTAGGAATCAACCCAAGATTTTTGTTATTATAAGTAATTTTTTAAGTTTAAAAACTATTTCAACCTTTTAAACTAAATAATAGTTGCTGTCAGAATTACTACCATTTATAATTCTTCAGTATTTTACACAATTTGCAAATTCTCTTGAAGCAAACTAAAATTTGAAATTTGTGTTTGTAGGAAAATGAATAAAAATAAGCCATTCGGAGTGAATGGTTTATTTTTATTTATTTTCCTATGAGTATTTTATTAAAATATTTTAGAAAAAAATCCTGCGTTATATTCTCCTGACGGGCATAATCCTCTGTTTTATTCCATATAGTTTATTAATCCGCACCTAATGGGCAATACATTATTTTCAGAAAAATGTTCCGTTTAAGTGCTTTCCGGTCGCATGCATACTTAGCATAACTAATGGTATAAACGCTTTTATATTTTACCGAGAAGTATTAAACTGTCATTCTTTCTTAAGTAGAAACATAGGAAGTCACATTTTGGTAAATCTTGTCAGCTTAAGGGAAACTTTATCGAGTCATTCTAAATTCTGAAGCGCTTAGTCACATTCATAAATTATTTTTCAAAACAAATAATTCTCGCTCAAAATAATTCAGTAGCTAAAGAAAATCCAATAGCTGTTTCTCAAGCTTTTCTGAATAGTAGTCAAGCATAAAATATAAATTTTCAATAAACAGGCGTAAAAAAGCGAGGTGAATGTAATAATTCTTCAAGTTCATGATTGCAAAACAAAATTTAAGACTGATGCAGTCTACTTTAATCAGAGGAGTTTTTTTTTTTTTTTTTTAGATGAAATTTTGCGTAATTTAATTCACACAAGAAAATTAAATCTCAGCTAAATTCATAAGATTCACTCGTTTTAAGGCATGAATATTATTTATTTCCGAGTCTCATTTCAAACACCAAGAGTGTCGTGCATCATAAAAAACTTGGTTATTTTGGAAATTTTCATCCGGGATATATGAGTGATAGTAAAATCTTCCTAATGCTGGTTTTCCAAAGACCTCACAAAATTTTCCGTTATGTTTATCTTTATGTAAATAAGAAGATGTAGCAAGAAAAAGGAAGAGCAATTTGCTAAAATGGTGTTCCTTTGTGGAGATAAGTTGCAACTTTTTACTTCCTTGTACTTCGTACACAAAGAAGTAATATAATTGCGAAAATCTCGGGATTCAGATTTCAATGGAAAAATCGATTTTGACCATCTTTAAATTTACTTTGACATGATTTTGAATGACGTCTCAACGTACGCATGTATTCTGCGCGTTGCATGCTCGATGCATTTTGACCAGCCACCAGTCAGTTTTGACTAGTTTTTTCCTAGCGTCAATATGTACGTACGTATGTATGCATACAACTCGCATATCTAAAAAATTATTAGTCATAGAATATTGAAATTTTATATTTAGGAGTGCTGTAAAACCTAGTTGTGCGTCTCTCTTTTTGGTTCGATTCTAATCGATAGTTTATTTACAGAACCACTCAAAATAATTTCACACATTAAGGTCTATGGACACTTTCGATATATAAGGTCTATAGCCACTCATTGTTTGGGCTATGCCCATAACCTTGCTAACTGTTATGGACTTTGGACTTTTTGACAAAAAGTCGCCGAATTTCGCGCCTAAAATAAATACGTATTTCCTAAAACTCTAAACTTTCCACCGTAGAAAGCTGAGTTTTTTTATTTAGAACTATTGTGACACCTAATTATTCATCACTTTTTATATTCCAATCGACTGGGTATTTATTTCCAGGGCCACCCAAAAGATTTTCAATACATTAAAGTTTATGGATACCTTCGATTCATTATAAGTGTATCGTCAATCACTATTTTGGCTATGACCAAAATCTCACAAACTAGCTCAAACTTGGCTGCTTTTAGCGAAAGATCGCCAAATTAGGTGCCAAAATTAGAAATATTATTTAAAACAGAACCTAGCTTGACGATATCTTAAACATTTGGCTAGAAATCACTAAACTTTAATGTTATTGCACTATTATATCTTTTTCAAATGAAATAATTTTAATTGATTAAGTTTAATAAGTTTAATGAAATTAATTTGTCGTATATGTAATGCAGCGTATTTCCTTTAAAACGGAAAAAAAAAATGTTAAACGTCGAAACAGCAGTTTTTTGCTCATTCTGTGCTATAAACCTCTTTGCATTTGGAATACAAGATGGCTATTAAAATCTTTGCAAACGCGCGACCCCCTAGTAAACAGTCTATTTGAGGCAAAGTAGTAAAATTTTTATTACAAATTTTGTACGGTATGATATCAAAATTGGTGTAAAAGACAATAGTGCAGCTTTGAAAGTTAATATTATATTGGCGAAATTTTAAACCTTTGAAAGTTAACCCTTACGTTTTCTTGTAAAATGATCAGTGCGTTGAAAGAACTTAAACGGAGTTGTGACGTTGAAGGTAGCATTATAAACAGCTCCCTAAGGGTCAATGGGAAAATAGCAACTTTAGTGAACAAGCATACGATAAATCAATTAAAATACCGATACTTGTAAATTATTTTTTGCTCTTGAACTTGTAATTCCATTTAACCTTTGTCTCGTATCCTTGCCAAGGAAAAAAAAGTTTTTTTTTTTAATTTTCATAACGGCATTTATATTTTTTCAAAGTATCCATTGATCCTTTTGCAATAAGTGGGTTTTGCTAATCAAAAATTTTGTGAAGTTTTTTCACTGCAGTAAAATCTAAGAGAACTCTCGTGTAATTATTCACCACAATTTAGAGTGCATATCTTGAAATGTGAGTAGCCGCATGTTTCATATACCCATAAAACTTTATTATTACTACTCTGTATATTTGTTTGTGCCTTGTCTTGCAATTTATCGTGCTTCTTGAATACATTTTAGCAAAATTTTGGGTTTTATGTGTTTTAACACCTTTACAATAGGAAAAAGCACACGAGTTTTACAGTAAGTTTCACAGTAAGTAAGCACTAAAGTTTTTGATACAATTTGAAAATTTACGCTATAAAGTCATATACCGTCAAGTTTTCTTTTATCACCTTGAAAATATGTGCAGAAAATATCCATTTCTTATTTATAACATGAATACACGCAACATATACAAATATATGTATATCATTATCGTAACCGTACAAAGATGGAATATAAATTAAGATAAAGCACTTTAGAGAATTTTTGTTTGAATAAATAGATTTATATACTTTTTTCTTAAAGAAATATTACTTAAACATATTATAAAGATCGAGGAAATATTTATACATTAAAACGATAATAATATTATCGTTTTAATATGTAAATATTTTCTCATGTATAGTGTACCCTCATATACCCTCATATATATTTGATGTTTGTTTTCTTCTGCAACAAAATTTACTTAACTAAATTGCATCAAAGTGTTTTTCATAGCTTTACAATTTGTATCTATAACTTTTCTCTTTGTCTGTGTGCGTATGAGCATCATGTTTGTCATGTTTATAACGCACAGTAAAATTGATAGTCAAAGGAAAATTAAATACAACATTTTTATAGTAGAACAGTATTTACTCTTCGAAACTCTAATTTCTGTATACATGTTTACTTAAACACAAATTAAAATCTTGTACAATTGGAGAATACAAAACCTTCTCCAGAGCAAATAAACATAAGTTATTCTAATCCAAGATTATTTTTTTATTCGCCATGGTGATTACCCAATGAGTTTTATTTGTCGCATATCTTTATTAACCCCAGCTAAACAGCACAAATTCTTTCTCACTCTCTGTCGTCTTTTTAGCAACTAAGCAGCTTGTTTATTTCCGAAATTAAATCACTAAGATGAAAGAAATTCGTTTGACGGAAAATTCTGTAGTTTTTAATTAAAAGCCTGCACGAAACATGTTCTTCTGAATGTAAAAATACTAACTCGACCTTTGAACAGCTAAAAAATAATTGCTGCTTTACATGTAAATAAGCACTGTCACTTAAAACAGAAATGCCTTGTCCAATTAACTGTTTTGTTTGAATTTTTGCGTTTTAGAATAGGCATTACATCAATCACTAAAGGAATATCGATTCGCTACTTATCTGTTTTTATATGAAGTAGTTAATATTAAATTTCTCCTATAAGCAGGGCTATACAGCTAACATGTGAACGGATTGTAATCAAATTATGTCCATGGAGTATATTACATGGAATGCACTCATAGAATTTCGGGGGGAAAAGAAATTGGTTCCAAAAGTGTCCACTAGGTGACGTTTTGCAATCAAAAAAATCAAATTTAACAATGAAAATGGCTAATTCGAAACGTACAAACAATTTGAGTATTAATTTAATAGATTTTGAGCATTTATTAACTAATTTAGGTCAGTTTTTTTAGCTGAACGCACCATGTAAAGCACCACCTAGGGGACATTTATTGAACTAATTATTTTTAATCATCCTTGAACATATCTCGTATTACAGCCCGTATGCCGAATGTGGTAATCGTCTCAATCGTTTGAAGTTTTTAATGCTGTTTATTTAGGATGTTAAACTATAGCCACCCTGTGTATGTATATAGATCCACTCTTAAGACTTGTAAGTATTGTAAATACATTCCATAATTTAAAGACCAGTGCTTTAAATATGTCTACATGTATTTCAAATATAGATAAATTTTTGAAATAGCAGATTGTACTTTGTGTTGGAAAATCTATGTTATTTGAATGCTCATTACGAAAGATGATGACGATGCAAATTGGTGTGACTTCCACTGCAATCTGGCCTTGCATTGACGAATTTTTTCGTCACTAGAAGGACTTAAAAATTATATCCCTCAGCCATTTAAAAGAATTCATTCAAACATTTATATATGCAGCTATTGCAATGTGCTGTGAAGCACCACAGTTCTTGCAGAAGTTATGAAGATCCTGTCGACCCCTTAGTGCTGAAATGTAATGGGCGTAAAACAAGCACATTTTGTAAACTCTCTTTATTACGTATCAGTGCCGTCTATAAGTAAATTTTTAACTATATATTAGGAACTGATACAAATCCAAACTTAAAGAGTAATGTAATGCAAAAAACTCAATTTATTTCCTATTCCAATTTCACATTTTAAAATAATGATTTTTATTTATCACGAATATATAGCACTCATAAAAGACGCTTTAAACAAAATAACTCTGACATCTTCACAGAAAAGTTTAAATGTCACCTCTTTTCCCAAATAATCCAATGGAAACAAAAGTTATTTTGTTATTTCGTTTAGAGAGAAAATGCGACACGAAATTGAAGGAAAACTAAGCTAGTAAAATTAATTTTCTCCTTGAAACTATTTTACAATAAATTATTTCGCTCTAAATCTATAACCTCCAGCATTATGGAAATATTTAAATTCCCTCTATCTTTTGATGCGTGTTTCTAATACATTTGGAAATTACTGAACTACCTTATAGTATTTATTTTAATGATACATTATTAATTTCAGATGATTGAACTTCAAATGAAAAATTCAAATACTTACTATTTTACGTGTTTTTCGGATGTACTATTTTATGTGTTTTTCACGATAACGATATATTCATATTAACGATATTAATATTCAAAGTGTCCTCAGTTTTTGAGGACACTTTGAATATTAAAAATCAAATATTTAGATACTAAGTGCACTATGACTGTTAAATGTTGTTGCAGTGAAAACATGAACTATTTCTTCAAGAATTTTTTTTAAAAATAGGATACTGTATCGCATTAGTTCTGTTTTTATTTGACTCTTAAAAATTAACCAGCTGCATCAAAATGGCGGAATTTAGTGGCAGTGGCCATACCTGATGTCACTGCAATGTAAAAAAATCTGATGTGTCCAACACATGACTTCCTTGCACGTCCATTAGATCAAAAATATTTTCGACGGACTTCCTCTAAATTTATTTGTTTGAAAGAGATAAAATATCAATAATAGTAAGGTTTAGCGATTTCTAGCCAAATATTTCGATATCGCCAAGCTGAGTTCAATTCGAAAGATTTCCTTCTGACACTTTATTTGGCGATATTTCACCAAAAGCCGACAAACTTGAGATAGTCAGCGAGATTTTGGGGATAGCCAAAGTAGTCATTGACCACAGACTTTCAATGAATTGAATGCATCTATACACCTCAATGTATTCAAAGTCATTTGGCTCACCATGTAAATAAATTCTCAGTCGATTGCTGTCAAAAAAGATATTGAAAACAGTTAGGTATTACAATAGTTCTAAATATAAAGTTAAAAAATCTACGGGTTAAAGTTTTAGAGTTATACAAAATAGGAAATAATTTTTGGCGCCAAATTTGGCGATATTTCGGCGAAACTCGTCAATGTCGACGACATTTGGCGAGATTTTAAGCATGAACCAAACAATGACAGATTATCGCCAAATTTGGCGATATTTCGCCAAAACTCGCCAAGAACGATGACAAATGGCGATACTTTGGGCATGGACCAAATGACTGACTATCGCCAAATTTGGCGATATTTCGCCAAAACTCGCCAAGGTCGAGGACAGACGGCGAGATTTTGGGCATGTACCAAACAATGATTGTCTACAGTTGTATTATATTGAAGATGTCCATAGACATTAAGGTACTGAAATTCTTTTCGGTGGTCCTGTAAATAAACTCTCCAGTAGATTGGAACCAAAAATCAGGATGCACAACTAGATGTTACAACATTCTTATATATGAAATTTCATAATAGTTTTTGAGATTTGAGAGTTAAATATGCACACACATACGCCAAAAGTCGCCAAGCTTGGCGACTTTTGGCATAGTTCTTGAGGGAGGCACGTGACCGTGGTCGGACCATTACCTAACTTATGTGGTAGGACGGTATTGTGCTTGAAATGGATGAATGCCCCTAAAATTGCTATTGACCGTAATGTATTGGAAATCTTTTGAGTGTTCCTGTAGCAGAACTATAAATGAAAAAGACACTTTTATTAATGGAGAAATTCATTTTCTAACTCTTTACAGCATATATCACTTCTGAGTCGTTTGAAATAGCCCAATACCTCTAAAAAACGCTTTGATGAATTTCGGCCCATAGAGCGTAATGTATTTCGAATCTTTTGGGCGGTCCTGTAGATAAACTATTCAGTCGAATGGAACCGAAAGGGGAGGTGCACAACTAGATGTTACAACTATCCAAAATATGAAGTTTCGACATTCTACGCCTAATAGCTTTTGAGTTAGGCGAGTTTAATGAATTTCGGCCCATAGAGCGTAATGTATTTCGAATCTTTTGGGCGGTCCTGTACATAAACTATCCATTCGATTGCCACCAAAAGGGGAGGTGCACAACTAGATCATAGAACAGTCCTAAATATCAAATCTCAACATTCTACGACCAATAGTTTTTGAGATATGCGAGTTACATACATACGTACGTACGTACGTACAGACGGCATGGAAAAACTGGCCACAGTAGACTCGCCACTGGTCAAAATGAGTTGCAGACGCGTTAATATGATCGTGCATGCTAGCCTACGATGAGATGCATCGAAAATTTTTTTTTAATTAAATTTAGAGGTAGTCAAAATCGGTTTTTATGTCGAAATTTGGCCCCCAAAATTTTTCGGGATCACATTACTTCCTTATACTACGTACAAGGAAGTAACAAGAGTGTGAATTTGGCTGGAAGTATACTATACATAGTGAAGCTAGTACTCTTCGAACGAGGTAGCAGATACCTCCTTAAAAAGCAAAACTATTTGTTTTAACTTCGAGATCAAGGGAGATGCATACAGTCATTTTGACGTAAAACGCCTTTAAAATCATATACAGGTACCAAAGCAGAAAAGTGGATAGTAACGAAAAGGAGTATTAACGGATAAGGTCTTACCTTCATGATGACAAAACTATTAGTCTTAGAAACATAAATTCATAGTTATTGTTTAACATTTATATTCAATTCGCTGTTATGAACTTAAGTGGCAGTGAGAAGGGCACTGAGCATAATGATCACGAAACCGGTGCTTCCACTCCTTACAATTCAGTGTAACTCACAACTCAAATATGTTTGCATGATGATTTTTTTTTCGTGTGTTTATAGAGTTTATTTTGTCTGATCGAGTCAAATAAAAATAAAAGCAATTTAAAAGAATATTTATAGATACAAGTAACCAGGAAGAAAAAAATCTAAAAATTCAATACATGGCACTCGGCTCGAGCTCGAGCCTGAGAGAAATATGAATTACGGTTATTGTTAAAAAGACGGTGTTATGTGCCACACACAGGTACCTCGATGTCCAGCGCCGAGCGTTCGAGGTGGTTTCGGGAGCGTGCCAAAGCTGTCCAGGCACGCTTAGTAAATGACGTCAACTCCGCTAGAACGTGTACTGCTACTACTTATTTACGGTCGGTATTGTATTAAATTATTTTGATGTGATCTGCTCTTCATGGAATAAATCTAGGGTAAAAACTTGCATTTGTTGCATGAGAATCGGTTAACAAGACAGAGAGATAGGGACCTTTCGGTTCACCATAGAAAAACGTGGTATTTCTTGCTAAGCGGTTTCGCGCTAAGTATTGACGATATCGCTTATCTGACTATAGTTTTGGGAATGTACTTTTTGCGTATATTTCTCCGACAAGTCACGAAGCTTCACGACATTTTATGAATGGTACTTTTAATGCTTGCTTCCCTACATTAGTATTACGCAATAGCTTTTCTGTTATGCAATCAACTAATTGAAGACTTCTCGAAAGTGCTACTGAAGGAATTACGTAGAATGTTCTCGAAGCTTGTGCGAAAAGTATAAAAGGGCAACTTGTCTCATACAGAGTCAGTTTCCAGTGATCGCTTATTGAGTAAGTTGCATTGAGAGCACTATCGCTCTGCGTCATTTTCCACTGAAGCTTTTGTTTGTTTTTTGGAGATTATTTTTTAAGTCTGTTTGTGAATTCTTCATTATTGCATGCTGGGGAGCAGCTGAGAGTTCTACTCAAGAATTTCATTGAATTTCGGCCAGTAGAAGGAATTTATTTTAATCTTCTTTCCACTTTCCTTTGATTAGTTTTCAAAAGAAAACTATTCGTACGAATTTTCCGTTAACATGACAGCAGTTCTAAGGAGCGAAATTCACAAACCGCTTATCTATTTCCTTTAACACTTAAAAAAAAGGTAGAGAGAAGAAATAGTAAAAAAAATAAAATAAAATAAAACGGACCAAAGGTAGAAAAAAAAAAATTAAACTACGGGTAAAATCTACAACCTGGCAATTCTGTACTACGGTCCCTTCATTAATGTTTTGCTCATGCACAGCTATATCTCAATAAAAAGCAACTAAAGAACTGCAGTTGAAATCGATGTACTTCTTCGTAAATACAAATAAATCAAGTTAACAAACCTCAATGCGATATACTTCGGGGGGGGGGGGGGGGGTCCCTAAGCAATTACGAGATAAAACACAAAATTTTTAAATTTTAAATTTCCGAAGAATTATAAAATTATTTAGTCATTTTTGTTGTGGCACACAAATAAAAATATCTGTCTATGTCTTTACACATTTTATACCATTATTTCCCCAAGTAATTTATATAATGGTAAAATGATGTAATGAAAATTTTCCATTAACGTATAGTATTTTTACTCGAAGATTTTTATGTTTAAAATGGAATTTGAATCGACGACAATATATTTGCACAAAAGAAAACATCAAAAAAGACATTTCGTTAATTCAAAATTTATTTTACCAGAATATAAATAAAATTGAAATTTCATAAAGAAAATACTTCCGAACTATGATACCCATAGCAATAGATTGAGGTAAGTCATTGTTTTCAATTAAGCAAATTGTACAATCTTGTCATTTCTTAAAATTAAAAACAAAGTAAAATACATTAAATAAAATATTGCTTTATAAATTTATGTTGTTCTTTTTCTTTTACGAGACCCTTTTCTAAATTTATTCATGCGTCTCTTTGATTTTATCAAAATTGAAGTGGGAAAAGGTTTAGTTGTCTTTTTCCTTTTTTGGCACTAATATTGGAACAATGCTGAAAATATACTGTTATTGATGGTATATTCAATAAACCCTATTAAAAATAATATACCTTGCCTTTATACTTCTTTTACAGAGGCGCACAATAGATTTACAATCTATTAAGGTCTAGTGGCAGTGGTTGTTTAGAGTGCACTTTATGAATGTTAACCATTTTGAAACAAGAAAAATATATCCTACTTTAATTACTTTATTTCGCCTTATTGTCGACTTTCGTCTTTATGACTTTTTCTTTGTTTTTATTTTCTTGTGGGGGGATCCTTATTGTAATGCATTAATTTCCAATGAAACTATATGCTACAACAACAACCTGTAATTTTTGCAAATATACTTCTCGGCAGACGCAAAAATTATAGCTGCTTTACATGAGTCAAAAAAATAACTGTCATAATTAACTTAATTCAGCGATGGAAAGAAATAGGTTAACATTCCATTGAGCGACATTAAAATCTGAAGAGAGAGACTGGAAGTTTATGAAAATGGAAAAAAAAATGTGCTATACGTTTAAAAAATATTCGTAAAATAAGAATTTAAAAAAAAAAAATTCAACTATTTGTAACTGTTTTTGGAGCAGAGTACGCCATTTTCTAGATAAAGAGAAAATACCAGTATTTCTAAGTATCCCATTTGTATGAAAAGAAAGCTATTTTAAGGATAAGTAGACAGTAAAATACTAGGAAGTTATCGATTATGAGATCAGTCAGAATAAATAAAATTGATTTCGGCATTGTGTTATTCAATTCGAAAGAAATTCAATGCAAATCATCCATTTAACCCTTTAACGCGCAGTGTTCCCGCTCTGGGAACACCAAACTCTGACGTTTTGACTGTTGCCAGTCACGAAGAATAGATTTGATTTCTATAAAAATAGTTTAGGGTGACATAGCTCCACGAGAATCCATTACTTTTAGCACGTCATTTTCCGTAAAAAAAATTGTCACGACTATTTTTAACAGCACGGACATCTGCTGAAAAATGGAAAATGCGAGAACAGCTGAATAGATTGCCCAATGCTGAAAAAAGGGCAGCCGTTGCCATCGCTCGACTTAACTACCAGCAAGATGGCGGACGATCGAAACGTTCATCGCGTGCCACAGATCTAGAGACCTTTTTTGACGACAGCTGGCTGTGCGCGAGCACAGCCAGCTGTCGTCAAAAAAGGGCATTGGGAAAGGGTTGCGCTTCAAAATGTTAAATCAGCATCTTTAAATATCAGAATATTTTTTAAATGTGACAAAATGGAAAGTGAATTTTACTATACCTACACTTTCTTTTTAATAATAATTATAACTTTTCAGTAAATAACATTTCAATACCAGTGGACTTTTTGTATAATTAATTTGCATATATGTAATATCTTAAATATTCGGTTTAAGACTTTAATTTTTTTTCCTCCCATTTCTAATGAGGCATCGAACGAGTTCATCCGTGGTCCCCAAAAAAGAAATCTCAAGGCAAACGTGTTTATTCCTTCATATCAACTTAGCACTTTATGGATCGTAAAATGTAGAAAAAGGCGTATAAAATTCTGGATTTAATTCAATAAAGGGGAGTCCAGACTGACAAGCAGCAAACTAAGTTTTAGATTAAATTATCGATTTTCTGAAAAGCAATATCGTGAATATGTAAGCATGAATTATCATACATGATGCCAGCTCCGATAATTTGCACGTTCATTTTTAAAAAGGGATTTAGTATTTTCATAAGCAGAATCACATCAATAAAATCAGAATGCAGTGTAGTCTTGACTTGGAATGCGTTGCAAGAAAAACAGAAGGAAAAAATTTCGCGTAGCGAGGTAGGGTATGTATTCCAGTTTTCGAAACACTATGCACAAATGTTTTAAACACTCCTCTAACCGTTTTAAAGTATTTCCTGACTATAAATCACCATTTCTCACATAAATTAATGAATACATGAAAGTTGTCGCTGCGTACTGTTGGTTAAAAATCGCGCGTTGTATGCGAAGAGTAATATTCATTCGCGAAGATAGTCCATAGGTCCGAACTGTTCCGATTTTATCGGAGCATTTTCCATCACAAATTTTTACTAACCAATTCAAGCTTAAAACGAGTCGAAATTTTTAATTTAAAATAAAACTGTTCAAAAATAGTGCTGGAAAATGTTCAGATAAAATCGGAACGGTTGGTACCTATGTAGATCACGCTGTAGTGCAAGGCCACTGTACACAATAAGTAAGTGTGGTTTTCTATGGGTACGATATACCAACCAGCGTAGCTCCATGTGGATTATATGGTGTGGTAGCCCTTAACCCCCAATCGATGAGGAAGGTTCTGGTTTGAAACTGCAGTGGTTAGGTTTAAACGTACGGAGGTCAAAAACATTTCCCCAATTAACTTTTAATGGGATATATATATATATATATATATATGTACCGCGAGACCGCGACGGATTAATGCAATTTTGCCAGGGGGTGGGGGTGCGGGGAGAAGGCAGTTAGTTTATCGGTGGGGCGCGGTTAGTTGGAAGATTGGCATATACCTCCATTTTATGGAAGTAAATAGGATATTTTACATTAATCTATTTTTTCTCAATTGAGGCAGTCACACCTCCTCTCCCCTCTCCCCTATAAACCGCCCTTGTTTCTGAAGCGGGTGATTCGACAAACTAACTCCTCACCCCAGACAAAATTGCATTAATCCATACGGAGGTCAAAAACATTGGGTCCACTCGGAGATCAGAAATCGATGGTTCACATATTGGACCTTTGTGAAATAAAATCAACTTTGTTGATGTGTTGGTGATATATATTTTTTTATAAGCTCTAATGTGTAAGAGCTCTAAATGTATAAGTAAACACGAACAATCAACAATACGAAATAACAATGTAAGAAACAAGCCTAGTGAGAGGGAAAATGGCTCAGTAAACTATTATACAATTATGTTTCTTGCTGGCACACTTGAATTTAAATGGATATTTTTAATCCAACAAAGCATGTGCTAACACCCTTCCCCCGAAAAAAAAAACGCAAATTTATTAGCATTTTGATTAGTACATTTCGCTGTAGCTCTGAATAACTATGAACACCCTACCTTTTAATTTTCTCACTTAAGCGCACTCCAAAATTCTTCTTTTCCAAAAAAAATACATCGCTGACATTTCTAGAAATCTGAAATTTATAATTATCCCTCCCAATACCCTGCAATCAAATAATTTCGAAGACTGAAACCTCCTCTTGCAGCGGTATTCACCAAAAGCCATGACTCCGAGAGTCAGATAGCCCAGATAGACGGTTTGAATCTGAGACAAAGGGGAAATAGATGTCATGATAATCCTTGTATTTCGCATCGAAAATTCCGTCGACCAAGCTAACCTTTGAAGTAACTCCCTCTAATTGCATTATTCGCCTGTTTAATATTCGATGAACATGGCCATAGTAACGATGGATCCAACGGCACTTATAAGCTAATTGCAGTTTATTGAAATAAAAATCTTACCTCATTTATGCTTCAGATTTTTCCAATGAGGATGCAATCATTTATATAAATTTCATATTCATTTCCTTACGAGTAGTTTTCCTTGTGTCAGAGAAATGTCACCTGATAAAAGAGGGGGAGGGAAGTGCACTACTACTATTCATGTATTTATGCAAATAAAATAAGACTTTTGCCTGAACAGTATTCAAAATTTAAAAACTCTTTCTTTGCTCGTTCTCAAAAATTCTATCCGCTTCGAGAACATGGGAACCCGGTATGATCTTAAATAAATAATGAAAAGTATGTGTCATTAGGTCTTTCTGCCCTTCTCATTTTACTTGAAAACCGCTCCAGCGGAATGAATTTTAGTTAGATGTTAAATAGTGGCTTTACCTAAATAATAAAAGTCAATTTTTTTTTTCCAAAACTGTGAACAGAGTTTTATAGTTTGTGCAATATTTGCGTCCCAAGCACTTGAAATAGGCTCAAATATTGAGTAGCAACGACAGTGGTGACTTGATAAATAGACACTCAACTTGATTTGTTTAATTACTAATTTTTAAACATTGCAACTTGAAAATTTTTGTTATTATGATTTTATTTTGAAGGTAATGGGAGATGGCGAGTTTTTGAGTTTTACCTTTTTTTTTCCTTCTTGATTTTTAGTTAGTTAAAATGCTTAGTCTCTTTTTGTCCATTAGCGGATTAAATATGAATTTTTCGGTAGCTGCGTCAGATTCTGTGGTCGAAGGAGTGAAGCGGAATTTTACTCACACACATGCGGCTTCATGCTTTTTTTTTAAATTCATATTCATTTTATGTATTAGTGGTTGTGAAAATAAGTCACGGGATCAGATTAACGAAAATCAGTGGACAATGTTTTTCTGCAAGTTATGCTTAATACCAAAAGCCCAAGGCAACGCCGGGCTACGCAGCTAATACATCATAATTGTAGTCAATAAAATATCGCTAAAATATTTCTTTATGACCTCTTTTTAAGCGTAATTTAAAAAACGATTTTGTCGCGTCCATTAAAAGATAGCCACATATTCTCATTATCATATATTAAGATCTAAACTGCTTCTTAAGCAATGACTGCCATAGACAATAGTACAATCGAACTATTTTGTGTGATTCCGTAAAATTAATATTACTGACAAACGGGTATATAAGTAGACAAACTTAATCGTAAACATTAAATGAGATAGATATTTTGTTTTTTTAAGAAAGAAATGCATGTGTTTATAAAGTAATACGCTCAATCACAAACTTAAGTATAACGTTTCCTCAAAATGCACCACATCGAGTTTTATTGATCAAATAAATGGCAGAACTTTAAAGTTTAAAAATTGTTAATTTAAATAAAGATGTTCATTTAAAAATTTAAAAAATAGTTTTGAAAATAATCTTTCCGCGAGAATTTTAGCTTTTTGTTTTCGAAATATTTTCCTCCATTAAATAAACTTAAAAATGAAGCCAGACGTCCGTCATTAAGTTAGCGAGAAGAAACGGAATAAAGTTAAGTGTGAAACTTAATTATAAAATCGATAGAAATTCTGAATGTTGAAGCCATCCGCCTAAATTATTTTACACTGTTGCTTGTCATTCTTTTTATTTGGTATTTTATTCTTCCACACTTTCCTACAAAGTTGAGAAGCATTTGTAAAACTGTCTTTCAGTGCTCTGACTGTCATAAATAAGCATTTATGAGTGCCCTGACAATTTTTGCTGTTACTGTGTGGTAGAATCCTTATTAAAAATTCCGTGTACAACATGAATAACAATCATTTTACTGTCAATATCAGTACTTTGTCATCTCGCCTCTCGCTTTTTTGGGCATAGATTAGTTCAGATGGAAAAGTATTCGGGCTCCGTAGCTTTTTCAGCGTCTTACAGCTTTTTCAGTTCGTTCATATTGCTGAGACATGACTTTTGAAACTATTGTTTTTAATCATATTCCAAACACTTTTTTCAACGGGGTTAAGTTCCGTGGAATTCCCTGCCTACTCTAATATAGGAATATTACGGCCCTCGGTGTAGCTCGAAAAAATCATACGATTTTGGTACATAAGTACAAATAAACTAACGATGTCAGGCACTTCAAAATTTTGAAACTGTCTCTTTACAAGCTGTACTACATACTGCAATAAACGATAAACCTGTATCAGTCACAAAACTTGTAAAAAAAATTCTTAAAAATCGAAAATTTTGCCAAACGTGTCACTCTTAGAAAACTTATGCAGTGCAGATCCATCTTTAAGAATTTTTCGGAAAGTTTCACAAAAGGCACATATTTTTCACTTATTACAGCGTGTGATGCAGCTTATGAAGAACCATCTAAAATTTTTTCGAGAGCCTGGTGTTGTCAGTTTATTTCAATTTGTTTACAGAGACCAAAAACGGAATTTTTTTTCTTCGAATTGCAGCCTGTGCCTTGTGTGAGCGAGAGGGGGGCAGTCCCCGAGTGCAGCACCAAAGGGGCGCAAAATTGTATATAAATTCTTCTCCATTGCATTTTGGCGAATAGGAGAGGGCGCAAAGTTTTCAGCTGAAAACCCTAGCTACGCCTCTGACTTACGTGTTCCAGACACCGAAGTAACTGATTGCTTTCAGAGAGACATGTTTTGAAAGGAAATGCAAACCTCTCTGACCCTTTATAGCACTAAATGACCACAAACCATAGCACTGTCCGGTTATTTAATAGTTTTTACCATATGTTTTAGACTATAAAAGGGCATGGCATGTCACGGTAACACACACACACACACATGATAATACATGTCTCGGAAGACGCAAAACTTTTGAAGTAACACTGACTAGCATGGAAGTACTTGCATCGCTGAAAACAACTTTCAATAAAATTCTCGTATCCAATCTACTTTTTTCAAAATTCAAGGCCTTTTATTATTTTTTTTTCGATAGTAGATTTAAGCATGGGCTTCTTTGCAACACAGAGACGTTGTACGTCCAGGTCCTTCAGAAGGTGGTGACGAATTGTTCAAGTAGAGACATTTTTTTGGGTCTCAAGATATCGGATTTTCAGTTCTACACCAGTTATCATCGGATTAGACAAAACTTCATACTGTAGAATTCAATCATTCCTTAATGTATAGATTCGCCAAAGCTGGACTTTCCTTGTGGTACCTTCCAAGGTGACTGTTGCGGAAACGTCTCGATCCCTCTCCCCAAAAGCTCCCTCCTCCCAAACGAGCTCTTATTCTGAACCTAGACTTGCTGTTGAATAGAACTAGATGGATGCTTGCGACAAGGAAGAAGTGAAAGAGCTTCAAGCTGAGCGAGCATGCGTATCTGCGTTCCTTGAAGGCTATTTATCGATGTTGGAGACGAAGACGCGAAGGTGATTTCAATAGTAAATGAAACATGTTATATTCAGAAATGGCTTGTGCGCGGGATGATTTTTTTATATTGTTTTAACTGTACTTAGTATATTAGAAACTCCGTTTCAGCATTCAGGTCGGCTAGTGCTTGGGAGGGTCAACTCCCTCTCGATTCGACTGCTGTGGGATAGTGTACGCTAATAGGAGCTGATGCACATAAAATCTGTCGTGGTTCCAATGTCCTACATGTTGTTGAACGGTATCTCTGGGGGTGCTGATTTCAGGGGTTGGTCCCTCCTCTGGAACTGGTTCAAAATTAGGGAACCCCGAGCCAAAGTCGGGCTTCCTCCCACTGGGTCTCACTAAAAATGGAAGGCGCCCCCGTCTGCCCATCGCCTCCTTATCTGTGGGATCTGGAACCGTATGCGGCTGTCAGAGGGCATAAGCAACAACAACAGTATATTAGAAGTGACAACAGTTGTTTATTAAAATGTTGGTGACTCACTACTGCCCATGTGTTTCCTAGATATGTTTCTTGCCTTCTTCAGAAATGAGAGTTACGCAGCTGACTTCTTTAGCTTGTAGTCTGTCCATCTTGATACTTCTACATGTTTGGTTACACGATCCACCATAGACCAACATCTCTGGAAGAATGAAAGCACGGGTGTTTTCTTCCAATTTCAACTTCTTCAGATCCAAGTTTGTCTATTACACCTTGAATTTTAAAGAATGTCAAAATACCAAAGTAATAGTAAACAAAATATCACCTTAAAGCAAAGCCGCGGGAAATTAAATAACACCAGCAGAGTGGCTCAAGTCACCTGCAAGCATCGCATTAATTACTCGCGTTATTACTAACCTTATCCACGTTTCCATGGTGATATGCAAATTGTTTTTGGCGTGAAATTTAACCGTCAACATTATAATTGCTATAAAAATGTCAAGATTTTTTCCCGATGCAGTATATGCATATATTGGAGACAAAATCTATTTCAGACAAAAATGAAATAAATGAACTTGCATGTTAATAAAATTTATGAAAGTATGTATATATATATATGGAACAAAATTTTTTGACAACTGTTCCCCATAAACATTTGTGTATGTTACAATTATTGTTTGTTACAGAATCACAGAGAAGAATTCAAATATTCTCGAGTCTATTGTCTTTAAATGCATTTTTAAACGTTAACTGTTTCAGGATCGGCACAGTAATATTTGGATATTCTACTGAGGTTCATAAGAGCATACTCTCCTTTGAAAAATATAGACATATCATTTTTGTGCATATATTTTACTGTTGCTCAAAAAGTACTCTCCTCATAATTATGAAGCATGCCTCGCATTGTTAAAACTCTCCATAGTTTATTGTACTCCACCTACCATTAATTTAATACATTTTCTTGAATGTGCCTGAGAATTTCTTCATTTTGTCTGTTTTTGTCGAAATCATGACTATGGCTAATAATACTAATAATTAAAAGAATGCTAAAGAGGTTGATTAAGCTGCAAACCTTGTATCTAAAATATATATGTTACGTTCATAATGCCTACAGTTAAAATTTAAGTGTTCAGAGCACCATTATGAAGCATATATTGCATCAAATGTATACAATTTCGATTGCATATTATAAACTAAAGGAAATCGATTTTGAATAGAAAAAATTTTTTCGTATTTTCAACGTTAGGAGCAACATCGCTTCAAGATGATTTTACTTGGTAAAATCGGAAAAATCTTAAGAAAATAACGCTTTTCGGGATTTTTGATTGAAAATTCAAACGAAACGACCTATGCATTGCATAAATGTGGATATTCTTTGTCCACTTTAAAGTTTTCGGTTAAAAGAGACTGCCTATCAAGCAGATAAAAATGAATATACTGAATTCCGAAGTCGATTGCCTTATTTTGAGAATAAAAATGATGATTATTTTGAGAATAAAAATGATAATACCAGTTAAAAACTATTTGGCAAATTTTAGGAATTAAATTACGAAATGAAACTGGGAGCATTGAAACAGCATTAAAAACGCGTCTGTTCTCAATTGCAAAGTCAATACAGTGTTTTACAAATGCATAATAATTAGTTTACTTAAAAATTTGTGATAAAACATTTCTGCGCTAAAATGTTCATTAAAGTATAGTTTAACACGAAAAATGTTTCTCTGATTTTAAAACTAGTATCACCATCCATCTAGAAGAACAACTAGATAGACTGTCCGGCGCTGAAAAAGTGCAGCCGTTGCAACCACTCGATTTAACCACTAATAACATGGCTGTGCAACTACACAGCCTGCTGCGCCAACAAAGCTCTATGTGGCACGTGATTAGCGATTTTATCGATATTATGTTGCTGGGAGTTACTGGCGGTGTCAACGAGCACACAATTTCGTCTGGAACCACCGACCGGGAACCGGTATTTTATATGGATGAGTAAGTACTACCTGAATGTAGCCTGTGTAGTAGTACTTCTCCCCTAATGTCGCAAACGATTTTTTTTCCCTGTATAAATTGATTTTGGATAACGTATATTTTGTATAACTTATATTTTGGATAACTTATATTTTGTGCACGACCACAGTCAAAATAGTAAAAATTAGTCGACTAATCAGCTCTGCTTTGATTTAAAAACAACAAATTATCATTTAAATTGGACATTTCTCTTTATTTGAATGACAATTGTGTTCGAGAGTTGCTTTTCTTTCCAAACACAAATTTTTATAGGGAAAAAAGAAAAAAGCATTGAATCAGTTTCCATGAAAAATAAAAAAATCAAAATCATAATGAATGTTATGATTTTTTCCTGCAAATTTGTTCGAATAGTAGGGAACACGATATACAGTAAATAAAGTTTAAATGCTGTTTAAAGTTGTTTAAAAGCTTTTATTTTAAGTACCATCATATAGAGTTTTACCATAGTTACACATCGCAATAAAAATTTACCATAGTTATCTCAATATTTGAAATTTATGTGGATTTTCTTTAAGTTTTCTTTAAGTGTTTCTCCCTGTAAATATTGTAACCAAGTCTTAATTCCCTTTCTCTTTCTTTATATTACTTAATGATTTTCCATTCTATTAATTATTTTAATAAAATAAAATAAAAAAAAAACAAATGTTAAACTATCACATTTTTTGTTTAGATTTTATATATTTATGCATTTTGTTGTTCTTTTTTACCGTTTTTCTTTTATATTTTATTATTATTTGTACTTTTGTTTCATTCTTCATTCCCTCATTATGTTTGCTCCTTTGACCCTGACATTTTCCTATGTTCTTCTTTTTAAATTTCCAATATTTTGTTTGCTCTCAATTTTCATCATTTATGTTTATTTTTGTTTTTCTGCTTGTTGCACTTTGTGAATATTCTGCTTCTGAAGGAGGGGGGGGGGGCAAACCGTCAAATCACCAAACACTAAACAATCAAGATATTTTTTTTCTCTAGTTTGAATGTTTAATAACAGGATTCTCTTTCTGTTTTTGATTTGTAACACCCTTTTTCAATCTAACTGTGCAAGGGTTATTAATTTAAGGTTAAGATAAATAGTTACAGGCTTTATATAAAGAGATTATAAAATAACGTTAGGGGGGGTCAGAGCTTTCTCGAGAATAAAGCATTGGAGAACAAGTGACCACATTTCATGAACCAAATTTCATTTTAAAAGAATGATCGACATTCCGTAAGTACTTTGTTTTGATGAGTAAGGTGTCAAAACGAAAGATTTTAACTGAATCAGAAGCTTGGAGAGTTGTTGATCGGTTAGAAGGGGTGCCAAACACAAGTAGCAGAAGCCATTGGAGTCGCACAAAGTGTGATATCAAGAATTTAGAACTGTTTCATACAGACTGGAAATGCAAAACGAAGAACAGGGCAAGGTCTTTGATTTGCAACAACGGCCAATGAAGATCGATATTTAACGCTGGGCTCGGAGACCGAAATATGAATGCCACTTTTCTTCAACAACAACTTCATTCGGCTACTGGCACAAGAGTTTCAACTTAAACTGTCCGAAACCAACTCCACGCTGCAGGTCTGTATGCTCGCCAGCCAATGGTATGCGTTAGGTTAACAGCAAGGCATCGCGTAGGGAGGGAGGGAGCATCAGTGCATGTCAACTGAACGAGAAACGAATGGTGCAATATTCTGTTCTCTGACGAGTCCCGCTTTTCTGTTCATACTGATAATAGGCGTACTTTCATCTGGAGAGAACGTGACATTAGAAACATCCCTGCGTTCGTGGTGGAAAATGTCAGATTTGGAGGTGGAAGAGTGATGGTCTATGCTGGTATCTCCATTGATGGACGCACTGATCTCCACATCGGTGCGTCCATCATTCGGGATGAAGCTCTGACCGGTCGTCGATATAGGGATGAAATTCGCAGACCTTTTGTTGTCCCTTATTCTGTAGCAATCGGAAATAACTTCATGCTAATGGACGACAACTGCAGGCCACGTCGTGCACGCTTGGTAGATGAATTCCTTTTCGAGGAAGGAATCGTACGAATGAAATGGCCAACGTATTCTCCGGACATGAACCCAATAGAACATGTTTTCGACAATCTAAGGAGACGAGTTGATAGCCGCCTACTACACCCATATGCTCTCCAAGAACTGGAAGTAGATCTTCTGGAGCAGTTGGATAGAATACACCAGATCCTTATTAATAGCCTCAGAGACTCCATGCCTCAAAGGTTTTCAAAGTTGTTGCTAGTCCAGTGAAATTATATTATTCAAAAAAGTTGATTAATTAGTATTGTTTTTCCATTAATAGTTCATACGTCTGTCACTTTCGACGTTTCGTATACTGGCCGTTGCCAGAAGATAAAAATTGATCTTTTGTGAATCGAGGTAGTATTTCGTTTGACTGAATTACCAATTAATTCCCTTAAATATTTTGGAAAGGAAATAATAAACTAGCTCTGCCAACTATTTTCTATAGCAGCGGTTCTCAACCTTTTAACGTCACCCCCCCCAACAAAGGCTAACCAAAGTGTCGCCCCCACCCCATTTTTCAGCATACATTCAGTTTTTTAATCTTTAACAATGAACATTTAGCCGAATTTTCTACAAAATAATGCTATCAGTAAAGTTTGAATGAACATTTTAAGCAAAAAGGGATACATTTGAGTAAAAATGAGAACAAATCATATGATTTTTTAAAAAAACATGCATCACTACTTCCTCTTTGGTTTTTCCCGCCCCCCCCCTACAAACGCTCTGCGCCCCCCTTGGGGTCTCGCCTTATAGGTTCAGAAATGCTGATCTACAGAAACGTTATCAATTATAACACTTGAGTAAGTGAAATTGGCTCAATCATATTAACTAAATTTGTATTATGAGCGATGGTGAGCTTTCTGAAGCAGTGATGAAAGGTGCTTATTTTCGTAACAGCAGATCTGTCTAATGATAGATATTACTAGTTATTTTGCTGGATTATCAGGTAAAGCAAAATATTACACAGTATTTATATAAACAGTATGAACTAATAGATCTATATGCATTTTATGTATAGTAAGTTTTTTTTTTTTTAAAGTAATGAAGATTCAAAATTTTTCTCAAATAGGACTGTCAATCTCTTTAAAAACCTTAAATTTTATTTCATTGGCTTTTTGTTACTACTCAGCAGAACAAAGAACAAACAAGTAAAGTGTTAATGCTTTTGCAATTACAGGATTAAAAGTAAACATATGGAACATTGTATAACTTTTAATCAATCAGTCTGTGTTATATAACGCATATTTTCTGTCTGCCATTATTCAAGTTTTATTCGCAGATACACTTACAGTAATCCGTCTTCTGTTTGTATATATTTTCCTAGTAAAAGATTTTATCTGTACAATATCAACCGAAATATATTTCGTTAATATCAATTAATCTCACTGAAGCTACCGAAAAGGAAAAGCTGACTTACAGTGGGATCTTATGGCTCTCTTCAGAAACAGCATTAGTCAGAAAATTATGTTCGCCAGACGGGTATAGTCTGATTCAAGGACAACCGTGTGTTTGTATCATGAAAAAATATTTATGATAACCCATAACGCCTTCATAACAGTTAATGCGGGTTTTGGTTATAGGAAAAGAAACTAAACGATGAAGTATTAGGCGTCACTAGTTACATTGTAGAATAATTCGATGAATTGTAGTACCAGATGACAATAAAATCTATTAAAAAAAAGCTGATTTACTTAAAACAACACTGAAAAATAAATTACGTTATTTAACCGCAGGTTGTGCCGTAGTTTCTTGAAACTGCAGAACAATGTAGCTTATAACTGCAGCATGCTGTGCTGCAGTTTCAAGAAACTGCAAAAAGTGTATGGATAAAAGTAACGAATTTTTTTTATGTAAACGCCTGTTTATCAGAAACGCAACAGAATGAAAGAATAACGAGATTGAGCTGAAATTTTCTGGAAATGCAAATTATTCTGATTAAAGCTAATGATTAAAATTTCGAAGTCATTACGCATGCGTAGGCTAAGCAGCGCCGTCTGGACCGTGGCTGAAACCGTATAAATAAAGGGGTGTAGCGGCATTTTAAAAATAGTCTATGCTTATTTGTTTGTGGTAAACGTGAGGAGAGACGTAGCTATGCCTCGTGGATGACAGAAAACGAAATTAAAACAACTGACGGAGTTTGAACGTGGGAGAATCATCAGCCTTCGAGAAGGCGGACTTTCCTGTCGCGCAATAACAGCTCGTGTGCTGCGTAACAGAAGCGCAGTGATACAAGTTTGGAAGAAGTGGACAGACGAAAACCGCACAACTCGAAAATCCAGGAGTGGATTCCGAAAAATGACGGCAATGCGCGATGATTAACACTTGGTCTGTATGGCGCTGATGGAGCGTACAGATTCATCTAGATACACTCATGTCCATAAATTAAGGATAATTCAGAATCACACAGAAATTGATCTCTAAAATAAAAATTTCACCTGTGGAATGATCACACACATCTTGAAGAAGAATATGCAAATTACAGGAAACCACCAGATGGCGTGGATGGTACGTCACAATGACGAGAGTGTAAGAGAGGGGTATATAAGGAATGGTGGCAAAGAAGTAAAATTGTTCACAAGCGCTGTGAAAGCCTTTCAGTGCAAAAACCGCATAGTTATGGCACAAAGGAGGCATTTGGATGATGTTTTACGTGGCAGAATTATCGGACGACTGGAATGCGGACGTACCCAGCTGGAAGTATCCGAGGAACTTGGAATCGCCCAGAGTGTCATCTCCAGGCTTTGGCAACGATTCCAAGATGATGGTAATGTGAGTAGACGCTACAGCACAGGTCGCCCCCGAGTTACAACGCCGAATGAGGACCGCTATTTGGCAGTTACTGCCAAAAGAAACAGACGGAGTACAGCATCAGACCTGTCTCGTCAGCTCTCTTCAGCTACCGGTACGACAGTTTCAAGGCAGACCGTGTACAGACGCTTAGGGCACATTAGTCTATATGCTCGTAGGCCTGTCAGATGTGTTCCACTTACCGCAACTCACTGTCGCCTGCGATTAACCTGGAGTAGAGAGCATGCATTGTGGACACCGCAACAGTGGTCTTGTGTGATGTTTTCCGACGAGTCCAGGTTTAGTTTGGAGTCTGATTCTCGCCGGACATTCATCTGGAGAGCACCAGGTACCCGTTACCACGAAGAGAACACCATTGAAAGACACGGTTACGGTGGTGCAGGATGGCTCGTTTGGGGAGGAATTATTCTTGGTTCCAGAACTGACTTGCAAGTTCAGAGTGTAACGATGACAGGCCACATCTATCGGGATGTCATTCTGGAACAACATGTACGTTTGTTTCGGGGCGCCATGGGTGCTAAATTTGTGTTTATGGATGACAACGCCCGTCCTCACCGTGCAAACATTGTAGACGAATGCCTTCAATCGGAGGATATCACCCGTATGCATTGGCCAGCATACTCACCGGACTTGAATCCAATAGAGCATGTGTGGTATATGCTTGGCCGACGAATTGCAGCCCGTCAACCCCCTCCCACCTGTCTACCGGAACTTCGGAGTGCATTGCTTGATGAGTAGTGTAATATTCCCCAAGATCAGATTGATCATTTGATATTCAGCATGCCTAGGCGTTGTCAGGCCTGTATTGCATCGTCCGGGAGACATACTCCGTATTAACCATCCTACTAACCATGTTATACTGTTTTTTGTAAATAGGTTCTTTTTTGAAATTTGATCAAGGGAGTAAAACTTGCAATTTTTATTAGTTATGTCAAACATATAGCATCTTTTTTGCTCTTTACTTTTTGTTTAATAAATAGACTTTACAAATAAGTCAAATTTGTTTTGCTTCTTTCTCTTTCTTTGCCTGAACTTCATTATCCTTAATTTATGGACATGAGTGTAGTTGGCAGCACATTGATCCAATGCTACAGGAGTATCTGTTTCGTCAATTCGTCGACGTCTGCTGCGCCGTAGACTGCGTGTACGAAGTCCTTTATAAAAGATGCCCCTCACGCGAAAACATCGACGCTTGCGGCTGCAATGGACTCATGAATATAGAGACTGGCGAGCAGATCTGCAGCAAATGGTGTTTCCTGGCGAATACCTCTTTAATTTATGGCACCAAGATGGCCGTATTTATGTTAACTTTCCAGAGTGCATTATCGAACGTCATAATGGACAAACACCTGGAGTTATGGTTTGGGTCACGATTGATTGCCAGAAATGATCCCAGGTGCTACGAATTGGGGGTAGTCTTAACAGCGAGAAGTACATCGAGGAGTGCTGGATCCTGAAGTCGTTCCTTTACTTCAAAGCATTCCTGGAGCTATCTTTCATCCACATGTGGCAAGGAATGTGCAAAACTTCTTTTCAGCAGAAAACATAAGCTTCTTCCGTGGCATGCTTATTCTCCGGATATGCCAGGTATTGAACATGTGTGGTATTTAAATGGTAGGCATCTCGCTCGTGATCCTGGTCCTACAGCTTCAACAGATGAACTTTCGCTAAGCCTACAAGAAGGAATGACCTTCCCAAGAATACATTCAAAATCTGTTGGACTCTATACCACGTCTTATAGCAGTACTTATTGCAGCGTATGATGGCTACACCAAATTCTGATTTCGGACAATTAATTTTTTTTTTTGCCCCACCAGTGGCCGAGAGCATAGAACAGAAGGTGCCTGGTTCAAGCCCAGGTAGCGAGTTTTCCGTGGTTTTCTCAGAAAGTGCGTGCATATATGGTTTAGGACCCTTTGGAAAAACTTCGGAGTTTTTTCCCCCTCAGCCATCTCCCTAGTATAGATAATCGGCCGTAATCCCATAAACAAATTATTTTCAGCTTTGAAAATTTAACCATTTATTTGTACTAATACAAGTCATTTGTGCATCATATTTCATTTTATTTTGAGGATTCCTTCATGGTGTTGCATTTTTTACAAACAGGAGTTTATATAATTAGTAACAAAAATACTATAGTCGATGCAATGGTGAATAGGTCACTGCTATTTAAGTCAAAATAATGTTAATAATCTTTTAAATATTTCGGACTTCATTAAACTAGACATTTTTAAACAGAGATATGTGTTAGTAAATAAAATAAAAAATAATTTAAGCTTTGAATTGGTTCCAGGTTAATAATTGAAAAATTAGTTTACTAATGAAACATTAATTATAAAACATTAATAGTTGAAACATTAATAGTTATTTTGCATTATAAATTATAGCCTAATATAGTGGTCGACAAACCGTGGCACCATATAGAGGCTAACTAGCTAGCTAGCCTCTTTGGCCGATTGAGTGTGGCTCTGCCTCTAATGATTAAGTTCAGTATTGTAAGTCTTCCCCCCTCCAATAAGTAAAATATACTTACAAGTCTGCCTTTATGCAAAGAGTCTTTTTCGAACATGAACCTCATCAAGAGTTAGTTAAGAAATGACTAAAATTTGGATTCTTGTCTAAACAATATACAAACCTAACTATATAACAATAAACAAACCTAACATGACCAAGCTTTCGAATGAGATGCAAGGCCATTGTTCTCAACAAGTGCTTGTCATTCCTTGTCATAAATTATTTTTATGGATACCTTACAATTTCATTTCTAATAATGAATAAGATCATCACTAAGCATGTTCTAGTTTTATTCGGTGTACTTATTGTCTAAAGGACAAAACTTTAAAAAATTTTGGTAAACCTCAATTTGAACCTATTTAGTTCAAATTAAGGAATTTAGGTTCTTCATAGAAAACTCAATCGTTGTTCTTGTGATATGCACCTCTCTTGACTGAGGAGTTTCTCTATCGCTGGCACAGCAGCATCAGATTATTTTATACATAATCAGAATTTGTTCATTATGATTAAAATTTTTTAGCTTATATTTAAAACTAATTTCTGTAAAATTAATGCTCTCGCAACTTTTAAAGTATAAATTTACGGATAAAATGGAGATGATTTTCTCATTTGAAGCATACTGCACCAACTTGAATTTTAATAAGTATATTTTAAGATATATTTTTATGATATGCTTAATTCGGTAGTCATGCAGTAGAATGCGTCATGTTTAAAATGTTATGACATGATTAAGCTTCTGTGAGCTTAAATGTAGAGCTCTATTTAAGGATTTTTCGGTGTCTTTTTTTTTATTATTTTGGACTTTAAAGTGTTATAGCATTTTGATTTGGTGCTTTTATAAATATAGTTGATTTTATCTAAATTTGTTTTTAATGTTATTTAAATTGCCTTAACTCAGTAGGCATAATTTTGAAGAGGGGAGGTCTTCCTTTTTCAGTTTTAACTCAAGTTTATTCTGCTTGTTCTCAACAATGCTTTCCACCCTTTTGCAGCTCAATGTTGGGTGCCATCTCACATTCAAAGACTAAAGCTCAATGAACAGAAGAGAATCTTCAGCGTGAATCTTTCCAACAGTGGGAACAAAAAGATAAATCTGAAGGAGAATTTTTTATATTAAACTTGATAATAACGCTTCTTTCCACATTCACAACTACTACTTGAATTTATTGCGTAAGCTAAATAGCTTTACAGTTCTGACGTTTTTAAGTAACTCAAAGCATTCAATCCTATATTTTTCCAATTCGTCCTTATCTGCTCCAGCCTACTGTTTTAGCAGGCTATGAAATATTTCGAGAACAATAAATTAATATCTGAATTTATTAATTTGAAACTGAAATCCCTGAGCAAGTTCCCAGAACGAAAGAAGAAATCAGATATGTATCCAGAAAATAAAAGCAGCAAAAAGTAATTTCAGCAACTTATAAATCCTATAAAGATTCAAATTTTTGTACTTTATAAATAAATTCAGTTTTTTTTCTTTTTTGATTTACATCTTTGGTGGATGTTTACAATCTTAAGGAATTCCCGTTTGGAAATCGGCTAAGTTACACGCATAAATAATTCTGGAAAACTATTAAATAAATGCTATATGAATCATAAGTAGTTTTTTCATTTTCTTTCCTCAAAAGTAAAATTTACTCCGTGTATTACTTATTTATCTAAACTGTTTTAACTTGCAATTATTGCATACATTGATGTAATAATGGGGAATGCATTTGTATCACAGTTATTTTGAGAGGAGGCACATCACCAAACTAAGAATTTCAATACAGCATTTAATTTTCTTCGATAAATAATTAAACAAATTAAAAACGTTTTTTAGAAAAAGCTCAAATACTTTTCACTGCGTTCAAATCAGCTTCTGCACTTTTGAAAAATAACCGTCTACTTAAAATTCTAAAGCTGTGGACGGAAAGCTAGTTTGCAATTTTTTTAATGGGAGCAGGTTCTTCTAAGTATATTTGTTTTGCTTTTTTCTGCTCAGTCGGAATCGGAGTTTATTTCACGCTCCCTTCCATGCACCCAGCGAGGGGCGGGAAATTTTAACGAAGACAGCATTTGCTAATTGGCCGCTTGCTGGGAAAGATCCTCATTTGCGTCCTTGGAAAATAAATTTTCCCAACGTACCAAACAGAAATGCAAAGATTATGTTTAAGTACTCATTACAATTGATCGCATTGTAGATGTCTTCAATATAGGTAGATGAAATCAAGTGAAAAATAGAAAAATAAGTATTTAATGTAAAAATTCTCAAGTTTTTTCCAGCTTTTAACTACTCTCTACATTGTCAGTTTCATAAATGTTTCCTCATAGGATATCTAAAGGAGCTTGTTTCACTGTAGGATGTGAAAGTAACTTCTGCAAATATCATAGTCTAAATTTGCCCGCCATTTGAGAACTAAGATAAACTCTTGGTAAAATTCGGCAAAGGAAAGCTCACGTTTTACTCATACTAACTCCCACCTACCGGAAAAGAACAACAGCCTTGAAAACTACCTCCCCTTAACACATCGAAAGTCGCTCTGATATCCCGGTAACTTTCATATGCATTTCCGACTGATATTATACGTAAAATTAGTGTCGCAAAATGCTTGTCCGCTTGTCAATTATACATTACACTATAACATATGTTCTCACCACAACGATTTGTCTGCAAAGTACGACCGATCGATGGATTTTCTTTGAGCATCGGACTAAGAGCATATTTTCAGATGAGAGTGGGTTAACCGCGACTTGCTATCTTCAACCGTGTGTTTTTAGGTCTTGCATGATATCCGAGATGTAATCAGTTCAGACAAAGTTGGATGAGGCTACTGGGTTTACCTTGGGGCAACATGTTTCGATGACTGTTATAGACGTTTGCAGTTTCACGAGTCGGTTATGCAAAATAATTTTGACCAGTTTGTGATTTGAACAACGAACTACAGGCATGAAAGACAGATGCGATAAACACTGAACGCCATTTGGCTTAATGTACGACTTTGTCACGTCTCCAGAGAGAGGTGCTGTTTTATCAGAAAGACAGCTACGTAATGATCACTCTACGATTCACTTACGAATCTTGAATGATGTCTTTTATCATTATCGTATCATTGAAAGACTCGAATTTAGTTGGCTTTATGAGCGGGTTAATATTGAAATATAGACATCATGTACGTAGTTAAAGATCTCAAAACAGTTCCATTTTTTCTAACCATAAACGTTGCTGTTCCTGCAAAGAGTCAAACGCATATATACTTGTTGCACGGAGGGTTATCTATTGGCCAATTTATTTCCCGTGATTCTGCAGTGAGAAGGGATCCACTGGAGTGCGACAAATTTGTCCAGCTCTTGTAGTTTCTGAATAGAAATTTGGCATTTCAAAATGTTTCCAGAAGAGAGACTGTCTACAGATTTCATTGAGTAGAGAACTGATTGTGAGTCAGAAATAATTGCGACATTTGGGAAGTTTTCAAGAAAGCATAAAAGCTGTTGCAAGGCGCCAGAGATAGCAGTAATTTCATCGTCATAGGCTGTTCCTGCAATACCCACAGGAATATAAAAGGCGAAATCTTGCAAAATGCTTCAAGAGTAGCTGATGAGGGAGAAAGGAACCATCAATAAAAACTCTCAACCATTGGAGTTGATGGTAAAGGTTGAGATGTTTGTTGGCAAGACATTGTTTCTATGGCAAGAATCTGTAGAACAGCAGTGGGGTTATCATGTGTCGCAATCTCTTGTCTAAGACACAAACTTAATTTCAAGTAGTTAACCCTCTGAGCGTTTTGTAAATGGGTAAATAATGCAAAGTTGTTTTCACAGTAAAATGTTCATGCAGCTTATAAATTATAAAAAAATAAAATTTTAATAGGAAGATTTGTAATTATGTAAAAGTAGGCTTCTAAAATATACATAAGTTTTAATATCAAAACATATGTTAAGATATCTCAGTGTTATAAATAATTTAAATTGTGGATACATTGCAGTGAAAACTGGAATAAAGTGGACGAGATTTTACGTCGCAAACGCTTGGAGGGAGGGTGTATGAAGTTTAATTTGGTTTTCGAGAGAGAGGGAGATATCCGAATCCATTTCTGACGCTCGCTGTTTAACGCTCTGAATAAATCCGTTTTGTGTTCTTAAGTCCGACCAAAAACTATTAGTCTGCAACAGTTTTTTGTACAGTAAAATGGCATTTTCCTCAAAGACTACACCCAGGGACCTGATACCAGTAAGCAGCAACATTTAATCTATAGGTGCAGTTTTTTTCAGCTCCAGTGATGAGTCGAGAGCCTGGTTTTCCAAAACCTCTAATTTTTGCAGAAGTGTCTCAGACATAGTGATCAGGGGTTCGCAGCAGTAGGTTAAGAATGAAAGGATGTATTTCTGATATCTAAGAGTGAGAGTAGAACGGGCACAGCCCCAAAGGCAACCATCTGGTCGCTTAAGAATAGATAGCCTTTTGACGATCAGTTAAGTACTTCACATGCTTCTTCCAACTTAATTTAGAGTCAGAAATAGTTCTCAAATAAGGAAAGGTCCTACATTAACAAGTGTAGCTCCAGTGAAAAAGAGTTTTGGTGTAATCTGCTGGGAATTAACAAAAAAAGTCTATATAGCACATTTACGATAGTTTACAACCATGTTGTTATCACTACGCCAAGAATTTAGGTATACAAGTGCAGAATTAAGAGTGGACTCAATAACTGTCTGAGCATGTCTCTTTGATGCTGTTGTCCATATCACCAAATCATCTGCGTAACGCAAACAGTGGGTATTGGGATTTGAATTTAGTGCGTGAATCAAGTCGTTGATGTTAGATGTTAAATAGGGTTCAGCTAGTAACAGATCCCTGGGGGAGACTAGTCTGGAGACTTCTAGATCCTCCGTCTCCAAAGCGGACTTACAGCTTTCTCTACCATGGAAGTCTCGAAACCAGCTTATCATATTTGAATTAATACCAAAAACAAAAAGTTTTTCTACCACCAATTATCTCCAAACAGAATCATAGGTTGGTTTAAAGTCTACAAATATAGCTGTCAGTACTTCTCTACTGCCAAGAGCATTTATGATTGCCTGACTAAAGAAAGCAACGTGGCCATACTGCAAAAAAAAGTCTAAACTGACGAAAAAAACTGTCAGCCAGGACGCCAGTCTATTTCGATATATTTTACAGAAGTCTTCCGTATTTTTTCCGTATACGGAAAATTTCTGTAAAATAAACTAACAATCTAAAATTTACGGAAGACTTCAGTAAAAAGAACGGATATGAGCTGCCGTCCTGGCTGACAGTTTTTTCTGAAAATTTGACAAACTTTTTTGCAGTGCAGCCGTGATGCGATTCCTCCTAAAACCTGCTTGTTCCTGACAAAATAACTATTGATTATCCATAGACCGCGTTCCCTTTCTCTCCATAAATTTGGCAACGATGCCAGTCAGAGAGATAGGCCTAAAGTTTAGAAGAGAGTCCAGACTTTTACCTCTTTTTAAAATTGGTATGATTTTAGCACTCTTCCAATTTCAGGAACGATGCCCTTCCTGATACTTGAAAAATTTGGGGTGTGTTCAGTCATCTCCTGAGGGCTTTTTTTTAATTGAGTTTCTTCAAAGACGACTCAAATTCAGATTTCTTAAAAGGAGCCGAATTAATGTCTGTGTGTGAATCATGAGCAGATTCAGATGGTTTACAATTTTTCTTAATAATCCTTGATGTACTCCTCGCAAAAGGACTCTTTCTCTATGATAATGTATAGAATACCAAATGCATCTGCTATTTCAGTCCCAACTGAATTAGATTTATTGTCAACAAAAATTGATCGTCTTGTAGAAATAGAGGGAAGTGGCTACATTAAATTACCAAACGACCGGGTACAACTGAAGATCCACCTCCACATGGTGTAGCCTGTAAACGTTCGACGGCTAAGAGATCTATAACTTTCTGGCATGCGATAACGCTTCTCAGAAGTGGCAACATTAAATGATCAATTTGACAGCCATGTGCAACTATAAAGGTAATGGCGCACAAATAACATGTGTTTTTCTATTCAAATTTCTCTGTGGCTAATACTTAATTTGGATATGAATTTTTTTTAAACATAAAACAAACCATTTTAAGAGATCACATGACAGATACTCGGTTGGCAACACTTTTCAGTCCTGTGACTGAGCAACTCGGCAGACGAAAATCAGAGACAGTGAGATAGATGAGCGGAATGAAAAATCCTTAGAAGAACTTAAGAGTTGAACTTGAAAATTTCTGTTGCTTTTCAGAATAGGAAAGGTTTTAGACCTCCCACGAAAATGTTTTAAATTAAGTAAATGTATTTCATTTTATATGACATTATTTCATAATTAATAAGTACCAGGTTACCGAGCCATGCTCAGAATCTAAAGGCTCCTTAAGTGTAAAATAATGAATACGTAAATGCCTTGGCACGTATCAAGAATCTTCATGGTTGCCAAAGATTTTCATCGCTGTCGGATCACTCATACATTATCAGGTAAACTTTGGTCGGCATTCAATGTTACAATGGCATATACTTTGTTTTGAAGAGGGTTGCTAAATATTCGATGGTCGGTGCCATCAGAGTTCAGGGAAAAGTAGTTTAACGTAAGGTGCCTCCTTTCCTTCTGTAGCAGATCAACGAGGGTATCAGCGAAGATCTTGGGCGATGCATTCACTAACAGCGTCTTCATTACTTCAGAAATATATCTGTCCATATTGAGGACGTTCAAATTCAGCATCAAGAATTTGAGTTGCTTGAACTGTCAGATGAATGAGTTTATAAAAAAAATTCATCAAGTCTGTTATACACTGTTCGCAACGTAGCAGTACACACCAAAATCGTTAATAGTTTCACTCGTCATATACTGTGAACAAAGCCATTGTAAAGTATGCTTTCAAATTTCGAATTCTTTGAAATGTGGGTGACATCGAAGAAACAACCACACCAATTCATTAGGAAATTCGGAATGTCCTACATCAATCTTACAGTCCCCAAAATGGTTTCGGTTAATTTTTGTTTTTACTCTTCAGAAAAATGCAAAGCTCCAGGGTGAATGCAATCCATGTTAAAAAGTTTTAAACTATGATAATAAGTACCCATATTTGTGGCAGCTTTGTAGATACTTAGACTGTTTACCCGAAGTATTTGTCGACGTCTAGCTGTTCCATGTCGTTCTCCTTCCAAATACTAATCATCTGTTTCATCTGCTTGCGTTTGAACTGCACGTTCACACATTTAAATTTCTCTATAGTGCTTCAATTCAAACATAAAATACTTATTTTTTTCTAATTCAAAGAAAATACATCATGCATAAACAAATTCTACAAACGTAAATTCAATCTTATAGATACATAAATATAGATGCCATAAAAGTATAATCTTACATAAATATGCTTTAAACATAATTTTATTTTATAAACTCGCGCTTAAGAAAATAAAAAGTGTAACGCAATTTAAATTATTAGTATAAAAGGACACTTCGAAATCATGAAATCAAAAACAGAATAGATCAAAAATATTCTTTTATAATAACCCTAACAACTACTTAAACGTTGACAATAATAGAACAAACGGATGGACTGAAGAAAATGGACTTCTAACTTCGAATAAATCAAAAATACATCGCTCCTATATAGTTACGCTGATCCCAGACTCTGTCACAATTCGAGTTCAACCACTCAAAATAAAACTTTTACCATCCAAACAGATTAAAAATGTATTGTCTAATAACTTAAAATTTACACGGTTCGTTGGTGCGATCAGCCTGAAAATTATCATAATTATGTAAAAAAAAAAGAAAGAGAAAGAAAAAAAAAGAAAAGAAAAAAAAAAGAAAAAGAAAGAAAGAATAGATCTGATAATCCGCCCGTTCCCTGATATTTTAAGCGTTTTTTTTTTGTATTTTTAGCTCTATTTCATTTAAGAGAATAAAAAAAGCTAATCATTTGAGTGTAAGAATTATCTATTGCAAGTGACATTGACGTTACATTGAAGTCACGGTTATCAGGCTTTGGAGGAAAAATTACGATTCCAATTCGCTTAAGATAGCTTTTCTAAATTACTACTCAGTTTAACTTTTTTTCAAAAATAAAACGGTTTTCTACGCATTAAGCATGGATATAGGAGAGGATGTTGATACAAAACGAAATGTTTCGAATACGAAATGTCTCTGCAGATTATACAATTCGAATTTCGATGTATAATAAAAATTGAATATGAAGTTATTTGATTTTAAGTGGGTAAATATTAAATATTCTGAGTGTAGACATTCTATCGCCCGCTGTAATTGTCTCCACAAAGGGCTTTATCCTTTAGTTTAGTGATAGTACACAACACAAAACAACACAGTCTAATCCACGTCTAAATAAGAATTGAAAATTTATTAGAAAAAATCTTAGTAACCAGATTTCAGCCTCCCAATTTACTGCTTCCACATATGGACAACTCCCAGCCTGCGGCCGGATGGGGCCCGCCATGGCTTTTGGACCAGCCCTCAGAACAAGTCAAAACCCTGTATAAAACCTATATAAAACATTCAAACTTCCATATAAATCCGAATTATACGGCCCGCGATTTCGCTAACATCCTGAAGTCAGGCCCAGTAGGCCACTATCGTAAAGTTCTGCCCGCAACTTTTAAAAGGTTGTCCGTACGATGATAAAATAAATGAGTTGAAATCATCAACTGCAGTGAATGAAAACTAAACTGATGGCTGATCATCTGCAAAATTAATTTGAATATCGGCTGCGAGCCCAATTTAGGAATCGATCGTATCATTTTTTCATCGGAGTTTCGAACATCGTTTCATTATAAACGGTTGACCCATAAAAAAAAAAAAAAAAAAAAAAAATCGTCAGGGTAACTACATTTAAATATTTATCGTCAACTTGGCGGAATAAGGCAGTTAAAATAGAATTCGACCTAGTGCCGTTATTAAAAAAAAAAAAAAAAAAAAAAGGAATTTTCATGTTACTTCACAGGATCTTTTTTCTTACTGTGAATGACTGAAAAGGGTGTCATTTTCATTTAAATTATTCGGCTAAGCTGAAACTTTTATGCACTTTTGAAATTCGCATCATATGGATGGATCATTAAAATACATGAAAAATATTTATTGTTTTAGCATATACGCGAAATTACATTTAGCTTTACGTTAGTTACAAAAGGATAATTGTAATAAATTCAGGCAATTTTTCACATAAGATTTACGAATAGTTTTGTATTAATAACTATGAATTAAGAATAATTAAATTATTTATGTATATTACATCAAGGTGCTTGCGTGGATGGCAACGAAGACTCTTTTTTCTTTTTCTTTCGCTGGTTGCCAGGACGATATTTTGAAATAAAAATAACTTTTTAATTCTAAACAAATTTATGCAGCTGAATGGTGTAATATATCTAGTTTCTAAAATATTTATTTGTCTGTGTACTGAATATCAAGTTCCATTTATTCTATTTCTTTGCGAAATTAATTTTTACTATTATATATCGATGGCGTGTATTTTTTAATCCGCCCCAAACTTATTTGAGCGTCCCTTTTAGGAAGATTGCATCAAGTGTGTTTTTCAAACGCTCAATAGATGGCGCTACCGTCCAAAAATTTTAAATTTTAAATGTTGAGCGTTTTAGAGATTTTTCTATCAATTGACCTAGCTCAATCGTATCAGGTGCCCAAAAAACCCCCAGGTAGGAAATTTAAAAAGAATCCTTAGAGCAGTTTTCGAGATCGTTCGGACATACACACACACCCACACACACACAAACATTCCTCGTTTAATATAAGAGCGGATACGTAAATACTACTCATATTGCCTTATTGAGATTTTAGCAATATGAATGTAATTACAGCAATGGTATTAATACTAGTACAGTGTAGATAAATAAACAAAGAAACAAACTTATACATTTATGTATTAGATTAGTGTACTATGTAAATTGAAAAAATGTTCAAAATAAGTTAGGGAAATTATTACGTTTTCGTCAAAGAAAAAATTTCTCAATTTCCAAATGATGACGGTTTCTAAATTTGTATATGACCCCAGGAAAAAAATTCCAGTTAGTAAAATGTGCACCATACGCTTATGAGGTGATGCAAAAGATCGAAAATTATATCCTAAAAAGTATTAGGGGTATAAAGATAAATATATGCCTGCTTAAACCACTTTTCAGTGGTTCTCAAAGGGGAAAAATCTTATCAAATGATAACATTTCAATAGCAATTTTTTTAACTCTAGAAATAAACGTTTATATTCTTATTAAAGTGCAGCCCCTAACTATCTTTATTTAAATATACCTATGAGACGTTTTATGATGAAAGCATGAAATTTTGTACATCACCTCATTAGTGTATGGGGAACATTTTACTGACTGTTATTTTTTCTTTTGGACGGGCTTCGTATACCTATTTAAAAAGAAAGCGCCACTATTTGAAACTTAGCTAGATCAAATTTTTCTAAATGTAGTCTTTTTCACTCACTTATTTTGAACAATTTTTCAATTCGCTTTGTCCACTTATGTCTAAAATATAAAGAATTAAAGCGTGTTACCATCTTTTGGGAACAACCTGTATAATAAAACATCAGCTGTGCAACTAAAATTGTATGAATCCATCTTTCATCGAATTTATTACCCTGTTCCTGATTCTACTCATGTTCGTCTTCTATAAATACGCCCAGTATTATGTTGAGCTTCACGAGTTTTAATCTGTTCGTTCCAGTCTTGCGAAGGCAGAGATTACTGATCTACGCACTATGTTGCTCCCTCACCCTTGAATACCCCAAGCAACAGAAAAAACACTCAAAATACTGGTGTTAAACGGTAAAGTAAATGAAAAACTTTCTAAAATCACACATAAGGTGTTATAGGTAAGAAGATACGTATGTTTCGGCCAAAAATTATTTTGGCCTTTATCAGTCCAAGCCCTTCGTCGCAAGGAACACAGGGAATAGTTCCCTGTGTTCCTTGCGACGAAGGGCTTGGACTGATGAAGGCCAAAACAATTTTTGGCCGAAACGTACGTATCTTCTTATTTATAACATCTTATGTGTGATTTTTACAAAGTTTTTTATTTACTTTACCCCAAGCAGCACTTAGAAAATAACGCCAAGATGCAACGTTGTAAACTAAAGGCAGACATCCCCCATTGTGTCTTTCCAGAAAAATAAATTCTGAGAGGAAGTAATAAACTTGTTCTCAAATTTTTTATAAATGTATTTGAATTTAGAAACTACCCAGATAGCACACTTGTCCATTTTATATCCATTTCTCATCCATCTCGCCTATATTACGTCCATGTCTATAAATGGACATCCAGAAGACATCTATAAATAGACATAATCTGGAAAATCCAGTAAATGTCGTCCATGAATAGACCAAAACTAGAATTTTCAGAATAAGTCTTTTTATAGACGTATCCCAGATAATCCATATTGCCTTGAAAAAGACTTGACCTAAGTAGGTCCATATATAGACATCGATGTCCAAGACTTGCCCATACTAAGTCCCTAAATAGATAAGCACGTACATAATTACGTTTATATGCATATCTATAAGACGTCATATGGGCGTCCTATAGTGCCATATTGACGTAAAATGGACGAGAATTGGACGAATCCTGGATGTTTAATGGACATGTCAGCTTGTCTATATGATGTCTTCTAGGCGTGTTCTGGACAAGTTTGTGCTATCTGGGTAAGTCAATCTTTCATAGTCTTGCGGGGGACTCCCCTTCCTCTGGATCTTCCGATACAGCGATGGGAGCGAGCAGTTTAGAGCAAAGGCTGCTTTTATAAATTCGCTGGTACTTGATATTCGCCACTCTGGGTAACTGCCTAATCGGTAGGGCCGGTCCAGCCCCTTTGAAAGAGCCAATGACTTACTGGTGTGATTGCAAAAATTTGTGACGCTCGCTTATTTTCAAATCCCATTACGATGCTCGAAAGCAAAACGCCAATCAGAAAAAAATAAAGAACACGCAAACGAAAAACAACAAGAAGAAATGATCGAGTTCAGCGTCATATAATTAAGCACAACCACATATTTTGTTCTTGTTTTTTATTTTCTTATTATTATTAAACGGCTAACTTCGGTTTTCCGTGTCTGATCGGGTGGGATGATCTAAAAATAACCGAGGCTTGTCAGGTAGGGTAATACGATATCATGTTGGGAAGGGGGGAAGGGGGGGGGAGAAAAGAAAGAATTGGTTAATGCATGTGTTTAACGTAGCCAATTTTGAAACAGGGGAAAGTACGTCTTCAGAGAAGGGTGTGCCCTTTGATACCGTGCGGACACACGCAGTGATTGGAAGACTTAAATTATTCACTGACGCATGTTAGTTCCAAAGGAGATAGGCTGATAAGATTTTCTTGTAGCCCCTAGCAAAACCAAATACTTCTCTTTCTAAATTTTATAGCAGAGATTCAAAGAGATGTCAAGCTTACCAGAAAATTCTTTTTAAACACGTTAGACTCTATTTCGAACACAACTTTGAAGTAGAAATTATAGTTGTAAAACCCATCGTTAAAAATCTGATTTGTCTTGCCAAATTTTGGTCCATAATATTTTTTTTCAACGCGCGGGCACTTGCCGACTAGGCATTGTTCATTGGTCTGGCATTGGTCTAGGCATTGGTCTGCACGAAGGCATTGTGGCCATTTTATTATGGGAGCACTCAGTGGGCGGCCAGCGTTACCCCCTATGAAGGGACGGGGAAGTTAACATCATTGCCCAAGTCGGGATTTGAATCCAGACCCAAGGCGTGATAGGATAGTGCCTAAGCCACTACACCCACTGGGTGGTTGGTTCATAATATTTAAGTGCAGGAGATGCCTGCGGAAGAAAATACTACAACGAAAATCGTAATGGAAATCGACGAATATCGTAACGTATCTACCCCTATACTACGGTAGATACGTTACGTGTTATCTGAATCCGTGTTGTACGACACATGATCAGGATCAGCAGTATTAACAAGCAATACAGAAACATCTGTTTCATTCTTTCACCATGTTGTACGATTTTTTTTTTTTAACGTGTTATAAGAAAAAGATCACAATCCCACCCCCCCACACCATGTTATACGAATCCATCTTATATAAACCCGTGTTAAAGGGGGGTTTTACCGGATGAGTTCTCTCGTCAACTAAGAATAGAGCCAAGATTAAGGTTCCTATATATACACAGTAAAAAAATTCAGAAACGTTACATACTTATAGCAGAAAGGTTTCCGAAAGTATAGTGTAACCTACCGATGCTCTACTCGAACTCACGATTTCGGAAACATAACCCACATTTCGGGGTAAAGTATTTACGGTGAAAGGAAATCTTTATTTGGGACTTCGCGCGCATGCGCCAAGTGCCAAGAAACAGGGAGAAAAGAGTGAACGTGTCTTCCCTAATAGCACAGATGGTCACAAGAGTCGCTGTGACGTCACAGAGGGTCACAATTGTCACAGGACTGTCACATTGTAACTTGCAGGGCCCGATTATGACCAACAGGGGACCCGGGCATTGATGAATTTGGAGGTCCCCAACTATAAACTTTGTTTTCTTTTTCATAAAATTTTGACATATAAAAGAATATTTCAGAACAACATTTGAAACTGGGGGTCCTGGGCAAAGTCCCGATTTGCCCATGTGATAATAAAGGTCTGGTAACTTGTGAGTGATGTAACTCTGCTGTGTAGTCACTGTGAAGTTTATTTGTGACCAGTCGCCGGATGAATACTTAAATAAAACGGATGAATACTTAAATAAAACAGCACATTATCTCCTAAAAATAATTTATGTGGAAAAAAAAAAAGATTTAAGACTTTTAATTTATATTTATTAATTATGGTATTTTTTCTCCATTTATAAAATACCGCCCAAAAACAAGCCATACCATTCCAAAACAAGCCATACCACAAATAACTTTTGCAGCAGTCAGTTTACTTTTAAAGCAAAATACGGCAAGAAAATCACAGCTTCGTGGTAACGTGCTCTCCTCCGAATGCGTACGTCCAGGGTTCGATTCTGGTCGCTAGTCCTGACCGCTCCTTCCGTTAGAGTTTGGTGCTGCCATCTAGTGTAAGATACTCGAAACGCTTCATCTAGTGCATGTTGCATTTTTCTGAAAAACTCGGAAAGGTTACTCGTTAATTCGGAAACCTTTGTGAAATACACGGAAAGGTTACTCACACACATACAATATTTTTCCAAAATAAACAGAAACGTTACCCATCTTTTCCAGAAACCTTACCTAAAAAGCAGGAAAATATGTAAATACTTTTCCGAAATATGCAGAAACGTTTCTAAATACTTCTCTCGCATGGTTCGGAAACGTTTCTGCAATTTTAAACTACAAGAGCTGCCCCATTTTGGGGGATAACGTTTCCGAATTTTTTTTTACCGTGTACGAGCTAACGCATGTCATGTCAAGCAAATATGTCTTGGGTTAATGGTTGTACCCAGGGATGTTTTCATTAACGATACATAAGGATGTATTCATTATATTTATAACTTCTCAAATTTTTTCATGGGTTAACTATTCATTTCCATTAAAAAGCAAAATTATCTCATTTGGCAGAAAAGAAAGTTTCTGAAAAGAAAAGTGTTTGGAAGATCTAATCTACATTTTAATGTCGATTATCAAACATTTTGATTGACTATTCTGGAATTGAAAATCTCAGTCATATGTTGTTTAAGTATGAAAGCTTAAAATATAATTTATCAGCAAAACTTCCCTACTGGGTATGGAAAAATTTGGCTAGAAAATTTAATCAAAATAATAAAGGATGTAATTAAGAACAATTTTTCAAAGAAACATTTTAAAATACATTTGTTCAAAGATTAATTACAATAGATTATCTCATTTGGTATAAAAAGAAAGTTTGCGAAAGGAGCAGTGTTTGAAAGATCTAATCTATATTTTAATGTCGATTATCAAATATTTTAAAATTTAAAATCTCAGTCATTGGCTGCTTGAGTATGAAAGCTTAAAATATCATTTATCAGTAAAATTTCCCTACTGGGTATGGAAAAATTTGGCTCGAAAATTTAATCAAGATAATAAATGATGTAATTAAGAACACAATTTTTCAGAGAATAATTCAAAAATGTATTCGTTCAAAGATTAATTACTTTTATCTAACTACATTTATATGAAATATCTTATTCTCAAAGTAAATCTAAATATCGTTTAAAAAAAACCTGCTTGAAGTGTCGTCTTAAAAGATAAAAACAGTCAAATTGCTTGGCTTTTGTGAGATCACGAAAATAGGGCCCTTTTCCGTGTATCCATGTCAGAGAATTAAGCGGACATTAATGCCTGTCATGTCCAGGAAAGAGTCGATCTTACTAAAACTCAATTAGATAAAGGTTTATTGTATTAGCCACAGAAAAAGCATTTTGTTGCCAAATTGAATTTTGGAACATTGGGGAATATTATCTAGCTACGATAACTCTGCATTGAATTGAAATATCAAATCGACATATCTGAGAAACGAATTAAAAAGTTGTTAAATAAGCAAAGAAGCATTTTGACGATTGAAATTAAATATTGTTAAATTGGCTACGGAAGCTTGAAATTTAAATACTAATTTAAGACGTTTATAGCATCATAATAAGATATTCTAGGCGCAATTTTTACTTAAATATCGTTTGCAAGAGACAATTTCTTATTTTTTCATTTCTTTTTTCTTTTCTTTCTAATGGCCGTATCAGCGATTGTGCCGCTACGAGGGCTGGAGATGTTTTTCATTTTATTATAAGGACACCTAGTAGGCAGGGCCCACATTGCCCCCTATGAGTGGTTTCCTAATTTTGAACCAATTCCAGATAAGAGACATATCAGTTGGATCGCAAACCCCCAGAGGTATCATTTGAAGATGGAGGATATTGGAGCCACGATAGATTTTGTCTCTAGTTCCATTTAGCGTATACAATCCACAGTAGACACAGTCGAGAGAGGTATTCACCCTCCCAAGCACTGGCCAAGCCGGCTGTGCTTCACTTTCGGTATTCTGATGAGAACAGAGTTTAACAGACTAGGCTGTTGCTGGAAACAAAGAGAATTGTGCAAATTGCTTTAAAAATTATTTTTCAATTTAAAATTATGTGCATTCAAAGTCTGTTACAAATCATAAATATAAGCCAGGATCAAATCATTATGTTTACATTTGATTGCATGTTTCTGCAATGCTTGGAAAGTTTATATGTTCTTTAGTTTCAAGTATATTTTTAACTGTCACATCAAAACAAAACAAATACCAAGCAATTGTGACTAGTTTTGAACAAAGAAAATCATAAATATATTCAAGTGAAATCAAGAGAAAATTTTGAATAGAAAAGCAGTAATCAGGTTTATAACTTTCTCTAATTCAACTATTATTCGGTTTACAATAAAACTGGAAAAAAATTGAAAATATTCTTAAGAAGTAAAAAAATCGCAAGAAAATAACACAACTCCTAAGACATAAATTTTTATTTTATTCCCCCCCCCCGCCTCAAAAATACCTGCATTCATAATCGAAAAAGTTATTTCATCTTCGGATTGATTACTCGTTAATTTAAAATGTTTTATTTGTTCAGAAAGTTTCTGTTTTGTATCAGTGAGATTAACACTTCATGGCAATCTGATTCTATTTGGGGTAAGGGGGTAATAAGAAATCTCAATCGAAAATAATAAACACAGTGTAAATGTTAATACACAAACATGCTTGGAGATTTTATAGAGCGTGGTTATACCATTTTCCAAATTAAAATAGAATATCTTTGTGAAAATGAAGACTAGGTAAGGACTTAGTCTAAGTTATTTAAAAGAAAAAATAATCTTTCTATAAGACACTAACCAGTCTAATAAAATTTCAATTGGAAAAATAAGTTTTGTTATATTCAACAAAGTTCAGTTAACGCTTTTTAAGAGAAAGTTTTAGTAGGATCAAAAAATATTTTCTTGAATAATTAAATATTTAAAAAAAAATTGATTCAACTAAACAGTTTTTTTAGTGCATTGTAGTTACACTGCACATAGAAGTTACTGAAGACTCACATGAAATCGACTTGTATTCTTCCAGCGTACAAACACTTTCCTTTTCGTTTCAAAGAGAACAAAAAAGAAGATGCCGGGAAGAAAAAAACAAAAAGATCAAGATCTTCTGTTTCAGGATTAATAAATAAAATACGGGCATCACATTACCCAAACTTGATCAAGTGGCGGAGTTAAAAATAGCCGAGCTCACCTGCTGAGGTCAAAGGAACAAGAAGAAAAAGTTGCCCGAAGCAGCTCGGTGGCCTTGAAACGGCAGTGAAAATAGCTTTACCCCTTCCCCTCCCCTGTACCATCGTTACATCTCTCTGCTTGCATGCATAGCATAAGCTTTCGTAAAAGTTCTTTTTTAAATTTAATATTTTAAAGGCAATTTTCAGAGACAAATGTGTTTCTTTCTTTTTTTAGACTGGGCAGTGACAAAGAGAATCGGCAGGTACAAGGGGCGTCAACAAAAAACTAAGACTCATCCAGTTATACTGTGTATGACGCCCATCGAAAAAAAAAAAGTTAAGACAAGATTAAAACAATTCTAATGAGGTTTTTTACGAATCATGTACCTTGTGCAGCCTGTGGGTTCTGACAACAGTCATTAACGTTAATTTTACGAACTAACCAACAGCTAATAGTGTAATTAATGATTACTGACATTAACCGAAATCAAGTACACTTTAAACTTTATTTCTGTTAATGTCAGTAATCAAGAAGAGCAACAATCTTGGCAAAATTCGCTATTGAGAAAGTTGTTTGAACAAGAAGGAAAAGAAAGTATACATATTATTCAGTTTGAATTTTGAATCAGGATTTAACGATCACAATTCAGAAGAATTTATCTGTGGTACGCATAAAGAATTGTACGAACAGAACCACTGTTAAATGTAACAAAAAGAACAATTCAGCATGAAACAAAGATTTTTCTCTCACATGTTGTAAGGAATACTGTCTAATAATTCACACAATTAGTTTTCACTGCACATTTGCCTGAATGTAAACAGCACAAGGTGTACATAGCGTGTCCATACAGACTTTCCCTGATTAGAAAAAAATATCACAAAAGAACTATTATAATTTGAAGCATTTTTATTTCGTTAACATCGCGAAAACGTTTATTAGATTTTAACTAAAACTAGATTTCAGTGTTCAGGTAAACTAAGTTCAGTGTGAGCAATCTTTGGTCGCTCGAAGCATTTTATAAACTGACTAGCTGAAGTACCCGTTCTTCGCACGGGAATGAATGGACTTTTTCATATTACGATTTGTGAGGATTACTATTTATTGTAATAAAGAGATATAGCAAAATGGATATCGCTTTATATTGTGTTCAATAACCATGCATACCGAATTTCAAGGCAATCGTTTGTACGGTGCAGAAGGCCATGCGGCGTAGCGCAATCTAGTGGAGAGTTTTAGCAAAACGGATACGGCGGAAATATTCTTCGCATTCAGATATCGATGAATACGAAATTTCAGGACGATCGGCTGGACAGCCCTGACGACGCGACATCTAGTGGCAAATTTTATAGGAAAATGGATAGCGCCAAATTCTTCCCCGTGTTCAAATATCTATGTATACCTATTTTCATAGCGATCGGTTGCACAGTCAAGAAGTGATACACTGCAGCGCGATCTAGTGGTTAATTAAAGTAATGATTTGCTACAGTGCCGTCAAGTGGCGAGTTATAGCAAAATGGATAACGCCAAAATATTCTCATTGTTCAAATAGCTATGTATACTGATTTTCATAGCGACCGTTTGAATGGTCAAGAATTTGGCCGGCTGCAGCGTCATCTAGTGGCGAGTTAAAACAATAATGCATTGCAGTGTCATCTAGTGGCGAGTAACATCAAAAGGAACGCAGTTAGAATATGTTCTTCGTGCTCAAATGTGTGAGTATAAGAAATTTTATGCCGATCGGTCGAACGGTATAGAAGTTGATGCGTTGCAGCGCCATTTAGCGGCAAGTTACAGCAAAATGGATACTGAAAAATATTCTCTGTGTTCTAATATCCGTGTGTACCAAATTTCATCGAAATCGGTTGGACGATATTCGCATAGTAAACGGCTAAACGGAATAGAATTCGACGTTCTGCTGCGCCACCTAGTGGCAAGTTAGAGGAAAACGGATAGCATAAAAAGCTTCTCAATGATAAAAGACTTAGGTGAACCAAATTTCATGGTGCAACGGTGCTGGAGTTTTTCAACCTCATACACACATACCAACATTCATTTTTATCTATAACCAGTGTCATTATATATCCCAGTCTCAAATAAAATCCAGTTTCAAATCTAAGCCTCGCCAAAGTGCCAACATACGCCATTTTGCAAGAGTTTTTTCAGGAAATCATTCGAAGCATTGACTTAGCAGCAATCAATATGGGAAATGGTTCGGCCGCCAAAAAGTAAAGCACACATTTATTTGAAAAGTGGAATCCCTTAATACAGCCGAATTTTTTTAAATTATCAACTATAACGTGTTTTATTCATCGTTACTCCGATGTACTAAATGAGAAGATTTCAATTTTCTGAAATTTGGCGGAATTCCCCAACTTAAATCAATGTACTCAATTGGCGAGAATTCTGAAGATAGATCGCTTGAAATCCCTTAATAACTGCATTATTTCTTCACGGATCATTAAAATTTAACGCTGTATTCTAATAAAACCTTTGCACTTGCTTTCAAAAATCTATTTCCTTAAGCTCTCAATAAATTGCGCCAAGCCGAAAACTGTGCAAACCGCTAGAACTCACTTTCTCAAAATCAGCATTTGAGCCATTTTATTTTTTCGCCAAACTAAAAAAAATTACATATTAGCCTCGGAAATCTTCAATTCTTATTGTTTTGCGTATAAAACATTTCATTCCTGCTCCGATTTCCCATGCACACGATATTATAATAAAAAATTAATAATCTTACAAATATAAACTAACAAAAAAAAATCATTATTATTCTTTTATTTTTACTTTGAGAATTTAAAACATCTTATTCGGCAAAATCGCCACACATGGCAACCACGATCCTTATTTCACACTTTTTTCACTACAGGGGTTACAATTACGGAAAGCTTTTTGCGTGGAGAACATAAAAAATCTCTTAAATTCCGGGAACGGGTGGACTTTCAAAGTTTTAAAGTGGACTATGATTTATTCTATATTATTTTACATATCTGTGCAAAATTTCAGGCTGATAGGTCCATTTTTGTGGATTTGTATACAACTCAAATCCACAAACAAACAAACAAACAAACAAACAGAATTTCATTTTTATTTATAAGATATTGTATCTCTCACTACAATATTGCTCAACATTTCGGCTGTTAGAGATAAAATTTGTTATTCTAATTTCGAGTTTATTAGTACTATCTATTGTTGTTCGAAACACTCTGTTCCTTGGACAACAAATTCAGTTCTCCGTCAACAAATTTTCTGGAAAATGCCTTGGAAAGGATGCAGCAACAAGATATCTTTAAAGCTCATTTTACGTTACTCTTCAATTTTTTTCTTTTCGGGTTAAATAAGCGATGACCGGTGCTGTGTGCTGAATGACAGACAAAATTGTGGACAATACTTGTCAAGAATTATTGTTCCGCCTTAACATTCTTCAACCTACCAAGGATGCTCACATTGAAATATTTTGACGTTAGCGGTTTTATTAAAAACTTTATAAACGTTTTAACAGTACATCGAAACTACCACATGCTTAATTATTATCCGCTCTTATATTAAACGAGGAATGTTTGTGTGTGTGTGTGTGTGTGTGTCCGAACGATCTCGAAAACTGCTCTAAGGATTCTTTTTAAATTTCGTACCTGGGGGTTTTTTGGGCCCCTGAAACGATTGAGCGAGGTCAATTGATTGAAAAAACTCTAAAACACTCAAAATTTAAAATTAAAAAATTTTTGGACGGTAACGCCATCTATTGAGCGTTTGAAAAACACAATTGATGCAATCTTCCTAAAAGGGACGCTCAAATAAGTTTGGGGCGGATTAAAAAATACACGCCATCGATATATAATAGTAAAAATTAATTTCGCAAAGAAACAAAATAAATGGAACTTGATGTTCAGTATACAGACAAATAAATATTTTAGTAACTAGATATATTAAACCATTCAGCTACATAAATTTGTTTAGAATTAAAAAGTTATTTTTATTTCAAAATATCGTCCTGGCAACCAGCGAAAGAAAAAGCGAAAAGAGTCTTCGTTGCCATCCCCGCAAGCACCTTGATGTAATATACGTAAATAATTTAATTATTCTTAATTCATAGTTATTAATACAAAACTACTCGTAAATCTTATGTGAAAAATTGCCTGAATTTATTACAATTATCCTTTTGTAACTAACGTAAAGCTAAATGTATTTTCGCGTATATACTAAAACAATAAATATTTTTCATGTATTTTATTGATCCATATGATGCGAATTTCAAAAGTGCATAAAAGTTTCAGCTTAGCCGAATAATTTAAATGAAAATGACACCCTTTTCAGTCATTCACAGTATGAAAAAAGATCCTGTGACGTAACATGAAAATTCCATTTTTTTTTTAAATAACGGCACTAGGTTGAATTCTATTTTAACTGCCTTATTCCGCCAAGTTGACGATAAATATTTAAATGTAGTTACCCTGACGATTTTTTTTTTTTTTAATGGGTCAACCGTTTATAATGAAACGATGTTCGAAACTCCGATGAAAAAATGATACGATCGATTCCTAAATTGGGCTCGCAGCCGATATTCAAATTAATTTTGCAGATGATCAGCCATCAGTTTAGTTTTCATTCACTGCAGTTGATGATTTCAACTCATTTATTTTATCATCGTACGGACAACCTTTTAAAAGTTGCGGGCAGAACTTTACGATAGTGGCCTCCTGGGCCTGACTTCAGGATGTTAGCGAAATCGCGGGTCGTATAATTCGGATTTATATGGAAGTTTGAATGTTTTATATAGGTTTTATACAGGGTTTTGACTTGTTCTGAGGGCTGGTCCAAAAGCCATGGCGGGCCCCATCCGGCCGCAGGCTGGGAGTTGTCCATATGTGGAAGCAGTAAATTGGGAGGCTGAAATCTGGTTACTAAGATTTTTTCTAATAAATTTTCAATTCTTATTTAGACGTGGATTAGACTGTGTTGTTTTGTGTTGTGTACTATCATTAAACTAAAGGATAAAGCCCTTTGTGGAGACAATTACAGCGGGCGATAGAATGTCTACACTCAGAATATTTAATATTTACCCACTTAAAATCAAATAACTTCATATTCAATTTTTATTATACATCGAAATTCGAATTGTATAATCTGCAGAAACATTTCGTATTCGAAACATTTCGTTTGGTATCAACATCCTCTCCTATATCCATGCTTAATGCATAGAAAACCGTTTTATTTTTGAAAAAAAGTTAAACTGAGTAGTAATTTAGAAAAGCTATCTTAAGCGAATTGGAATCGTAATTTTTCCTCCAAAGCCTGATAACCGTGACTTCAATGTAACGTCAATGTCACTTGCAATAGATAATTCTGACACTCAAATGATTAGCTTTTTTTATTCTCTTAAATGAAATAGAGCTAAAAATACAAAAAAAAACACTTAAAAATCAGGGAACGGGTGGATTATCAGATTTTTTCTTTATTTTTTTTCTTTCTCTTTTTCTTTTTTTTTTTTTTTTTTTTACATAATTATGATAATTTTCAGGCTGATCGCACCAACGAACCGTGTAAATTTTAAGTTATTAGACAATACATTTTTAATCTGTTTGGATGGTAAAAGTTTTATTTTGAGTGGTTGAACTGGAATTGTGACAGAGTCAGGGATCAGCGTAACTATATAGGAGCGATTATTTTTGATTTATTCGAGGTTAGAAGTCCATTTTCTTCAGTCCATTCGTTTGTTCTATTATTGTCAACGTTTAAGTAGTTGTTAGGGTTATTATAAAAGAATATTTTTGATCTATTCTGTTTTTGATTTCATGATTTCGAAGTGTCCTTTTGTACTAATAATTTAAATTGCGTTACACTTTTTATTTTCTTAAGCGTGAGTTTATAAAATAAAATTATGTTTAAAGCATATTTATGTAAGATTATACTTTTATGGCATCTATATTTATGTATCTATAAGATTGAATTTACGTTTGTAGAATTTGTTTATGCATGATGTATTTTCTTTGAATTAGAAAAAAATAAGTATTTTATGTTTGAATTGAAGCACTATAGAGAAATTTACAATTTCAATCGTAAAGAATTATCATAATAGATGTATTATAAAGACGTAAATGCATGAAAGTGTAGCTCAAAAACGAGCTGTGGAAACATATGATCACCGACAGCAGCACTTAGCCCAAATGTGTGAACGTGCAGTTCAAACACAAGCAGATGAAACAGATGATTAGTATTTGGAAGGAGAACGACATGGAACAGCTAGACGTCGACAAATACTTCGGGTAAACAGTCTAAGTATCTACAAAGCTGCCACAAATGTGGGTACTTATTATCATAGTTTAAAACTTTTTAACATGGATTGCATTCACCCTGGAGCTTTGCATTTTTCTGAAGAGTAAAAACAAAAATTAACCGAAACCATTTTGGGGACTGTAAGATTGATGTAGGACATTCCGAATTTCCTAATGAATTGGTGTGGTTGTTTCTTCGATGTCACCCACATTTCAAAGAATTCGAAATTTGAAAGCATACTTTACAATGGCTTTGTTCACAGTATATGACGAGTGAAACTATTAACGATTTTGGTGTGTACTGCTACGTTGCGAACAGTGTATAACAGACTTGATGAATTTTTTTTTATAAACTCATTCATCTGACAGTTCAACCAACTCAAATTCTTGATGCTGAATTTGAACGTCCTCAATATGGACAGATATATTTCTGAAGTAATGAAGACGCTGTTAGTGAATGCATCGCCCAAGATCTTCGCTGATACCCTCGCTGATCTGCTACAGAAGGAAAGGAGGCACCTTACGTTAAACTACTTTTTGCTCAACTCTGATGGCACCGACCATCGAATATTTAGCATCCCTCTTCAAAACAAAGTATATACCATTGTAACATTGAATGCCGACGAAAGCTTACCTGATAATGTATGGGTGATCCGACAGCGATGAAAATCTTTAGCAACCATAAAGATTATTGATACGTGCCAAGGCATTTACGTATTCATTATTTTACACTTAAGGAGCCTTTAGATTCTGAGCATGGCTCGGTAACCTGGTACTACATTATTAATAAAAATAGTTAACATTTTACCATAAAACGGTGCTACATTAGCTCTAACCTTTCTATGAAGAAAAGTTGAACCTTGATTTGGTGCTAAAACAAATCAAAGGGAAGAAATCAAGGTTCAACGTTTCTCCGTACGAAAGTTGAAGCTAATTTAGTACCATTACATGGTGAAATGCTGATTTGCTTCTGTTAAGAGTTTTCTCCTTTTAAAATATTTTTTTTAGTCTGGGAAAAACTTTGTACGCGTGTGTCTGAATGTGAAACTTGGACCTTCTTGCAAAGTTGTACGGTTCTAATATGAAAAATCAGGCATACTGTCTAATTATAAAAGCAAATCATTTTACAAAAACCTTTAATGTATTGATGAACAAGAAAAGATTTTGTGCTACAACACGGTACTGTGATATAATATGTTGCAGAATCGTTTAACAGAAAAAAATATTTTCTTAAAAAACTGGAAGAGTACAGATTGAAATTTTAATAAATATTGCAAATATATAACGATTTTTTTAAAATTAGAAAATTCCTTATTTAGAGAGGGAGTGGTGTTTTACCATTCTGTCCTTCGTGGATGCACATGCAATTTCGGTATACATTCTACAATTTTTCCGCATGAATTCGTATGCAACCCAAGTAATGTAATGTAATTTCAAAAAAGTTATTTTAAATAATCAATTTTTTCTTTGTAAAAGCAGCTTTAAATCTAAAATAGAACCATTAAATAGTTGCATTCTAAGAAATATTTTCCGAAACGTCATGTGAAAATACTTCCATGTTTGGCCGAGTCATTGTATTTAAAATTTAGTTAATTAGTTAACTCTGCATGCTATGAGGGGAGGGGGGGAGGAATACAATAGAGAAATCTGTTTGGTTATAACTTGGCTCGTTTTTGCAACAAACATTATTCTTTTTTTTTAATCTTTTTTATTGTAACAAATTACTAAAGGGGTGAAAAGTTTTCTGATCCGCATTAAAAGCTAGATAGGCCTTTATTATTGTAATTTTCGAAATTCTTTACATTATTATAGACATTTTTTTCACATAATGTAAATTTTTAATCTTGTTTTAACTGTAGAATTTTTTATATAATACATTTTTTTTTCATTTGGCCTAACAATTAAAATACAGTTCTTCCAATGCCAGGGAAAATATTTTTCATTTAAAAATGTAAAGACGGCAGAAGGCACTTGTGGCTCGTGTCCTATTTCAGCAGTACCGAAAAAGTACACATTTAAACCAGTTTATTTAAAATATCCACTTCATTAATACTAAAGGTACGGAATTTTTATTTTTACGAAATAGATGCGAATTCATGCGAACTTTTCTTATATTTGGGAATAGACGCGAATTTATGCGAAAATTTCATATTTTTGTAAATATGTGCAAAGTATAGATTTTTTTGCTTGCTTGCTTGTTTTAAGAAAGAAAATAACGTTCAAGAATCTTTCAAACGTAAACTGAATATTTAAATAAACTTCATATCTAAGCTGTGCCCAAAATGAATGAAATTGATTAACGTATTAGAAGATTGAAGTTACCCATTTGCTCACCATTTGTAGAACAATTAGAAATGATTGAAAGGAACTCTTGAACAGCTAAGTCAAGGCATTGGATTTTAAAACAATGCTAAAACCCGCATCTCAAAGAACTTTCAATCTCTAGTCGCACAATCAGCTCAAAAGATTTCCAAAAAAACCTCCAAAAGATGTCTTTTGATCGTCTTTTGAACAAGTTGTGCTACTAGGGATAAAGTTTCTTTGCACATGAAATTAAATACAACAAATGAAGCCTATTTTCATATTGGCCAATTATTTTGCTCATCTGTGGCGGCTAGTATGACCATCTTAAATCAAATTGTATTGTTCGAAAGTTTTTTCAAAAATTCCTTTCTACAGAGCACTTCCTCAAAATGGGCTTATTTATAGGTACACTCATTTACAACGCCTAATGTTACAATCAGCAAACAGGAATAAAGATCCCAAAGTTAAAGACATACTGTGAGCTAATAAATGTTCTTTTTCAACTATTGCTGAAGCAACTTTACAGAGAATTTGGAGCCAAACTAATAGCGTAGACGAAGATGTACGAACGCGTCTTTCGTTGTATAATGTCGTCCTTGCGGACAGAAGTGCCACTCTAAAACGATCAAATGTTGAAAATAAAACAAAATGTGGCTTTTAATTAACACTGAATATAAATTTTAAGAGTATAAAAATTTTTATAACTTTTTATGCGAATTTTAGGTAAATTTCAAAATTTCATAATTTTTTTCTGCGAAATTTCTGTTTTTTATTTGAGAAAATTCCGTATCTCTAATTATCACTTATATGTCAATATTGGTTCGTTATAATTCGTATACAATGTAAATGTTTTTAAATACTAATGTTTAATAATCAAAATCATACACGCTTTATAAATACTTGAAATGGCTTGAATAACAAATGATTATCAAAAGCATTACCAATGTTTTCCATTAAAATGTATTTTCCACTATTTGATTTTAGCAATAAATAATCTATAAGAATAATTATTCAATCAATAATTAAAGTACTCCATTGCATTTAGACACCTGTCAAAATCTATGTGTAAAGGGATAAATATTTTCGGCGGAGAAAATTTGCTCTCTTCTAGCCGTGCTTCTATATATTCTTTTAAAGTTTAAAAATACAGAAAGGAGTAAACGCCAACGCTTTCTCGCAGTATCGTCAAAGGACAACGCGTTACACATCCATTTCAAATATACGATGAATTTTTGACACACGTATTTGCTTTGCTCAAGTAACGAAAGACGGTTTTCCAGAAAGTTAACATTTGGATGACAATGTAAACGTGAAGGGGATTTCATCCATAAAATGGCGCTTGAGAATTGGGTGGGCGTTTTGGAGAAAAGGCGAAAATGTGAAGTTCTTTTTACATCATGAGTACAGGCAATTGCCTCCGATGCAATAGGTTTGTGAGAAGGATTTAATCCACCACTGAACCTATGTTTATCCTGTTCATTCACATCTTTGAAAAAATGCAACGCTGGAGAATCACCGCCTGTGTTCAGAATTGTGAACGTAAGTGACTGAAAATGCTGCTGACATCTAGCTGTCTTTATGTTTCGGGCAAATCTAGACAAGGGATATCTAACTAAGAGAGGGTGCTTTATGCAAAGGACTTTCTAAGAGGTTCTAACGTATATTCAAGTTACATACACGCTTAAACCAAACGAGCGAAATTCGATCAGTCGGAGCGATTTTTGGCTCACTTTTCAAAAGTGCGCTTCTCCTTTAGGAGCGTTTTTCGATCACAAGAGCGGAGCGGAATATACGTGAATCGAACGTTATCAGTATTTTAGAGAACAGGAAGCGAGAAGGTAAATTCTCAGAAAAAAGACTATTTAAAGAGCACTTTTGAAGTACCGGTAGGTTTCGATGCAAACGGATCGAATCCACGAATTTTCTTTTTCGCTCTCCAATCCATCGTTTTTCCGCTCTTTGGGTTTAGGCGTGTATCTAGAGAAAACTGCCCAACACTTTAGACCGTTAGATTGTTAGCCACGCGGTAGGCCAGGACGCTGGACCTTTTCGCTTCTGCCATTTTCTATAAGACACTGAAAATTCTTATGTCTATGGGACACATAAAAACTCCGCAATAATGGGGTCCTCAGCTGGCATCAATGGCCCGCACGCGCTTCCAAAGCTAACCACGAGTCTGAATTACATCGCTGGGCCCCAGCAGATCATTCGAAGGGTGAAGCTCGGAAGCAACGTTAGGCACAGAAGGTGAATCTTCATCTTCGTTACGTCTTCTCAGAGATGGAAACAAAAATGTCAAACAACTGAGTTCAGTAATAAAATGTAAAAAATAAAGACTTAGATAAATTGTTCGTGCAGCAACTTCAGTATAAAAACAAACTTTGATAAATAAATCAACTATAGTTGACAGAAAACCAGTTCTAAAGATTATCGCCATGCTTTAAAATTGAGCAATAGTGTAAAATGTACATGAGTGTTTTAGTTAATAAAAGAGGGTAGAGCATTTCAGTGAAAACTGTAAACTAGTAAAAGAAACTTTACGTCTCAAAAGCTCATGAGAGTAAATAATCGGTGCTAGTTTTAGATTTCTAAAACGATCAGATTTCTATGGCCTTAAAGTTTGAGAAAATGTTTTTCAGGGAATGTTTCCCTCAGGCGTTTCTTAGAACTCATTTCATTTTTGAAGCTATTTTATTTATGCATTAATGGATTCATGCATTTATTATAACAGCAGCGGACGTTCAATCGATTTTGTAATAATTTCGACTTTCTCCAAAAATTAAATTTAACTGAATAAAAAGAAAATCTAGACATCACTTTAGAACCGAATCCAGTTATTGTCTGCACCATAAAAATTATTCGTTGCTATAAAATGTTGCTATCATATGAGCAATAGGTCGAAGGCTATATTTTCGCACTTTACGAAGCGAACTACTTTTTTCTGATTAATAAAAATTATTTGAGGATCATGATTTTAATATTTTTCACTGTAAAATAAATTACATAACCAATAAAACAGAACATGAAAGTTTACGTTTGAATATAGAAAATGTTAAAAATACATACACGTATCCAACAAAGGTATATACACATCTTATTAAATCTTAAGTCACATCTCCTGCTTTAAAATAGAATCTATCCACTCGAAAAGTATTGCAAATTCTTTTAACATCTATATAGGAACTGTAAACAATATCTATTTATTTAAATTACCTCCGCAATATATATAAATATATTACCTCAATTAAATCCATAAAATCTGATTTAAAGCTAACCCCTTCTCCCCCATTCCAAAAAAAAACCATGACATTCACTGCCTGATGCCAAAATATGTTACTTTATTGGCATAGGACTAAGTGCAGATTGTTGTATGAAAATAATTTGGCAGGTGAAAATTTAAAGCATGTTAACATGTTACAATTGATGAGACTTGGATATATTTATCTAATTGCAATAGAAAAAGATCGATATGCTACCAAAAAAACTAGAGGAAAAACATAAACTGATGAGTTAGACAAAAAGGAAAGTTTAAGAATACTAATTTATCTCTCAGTGTGCAGTCACGAATTAATTATAAAAAGGTTTCATTTTTGTTTTTGATTTTTTTTATTCACACTAAAATTAAATCTAGACTGGGGAATGATTTCTTGGATTTGTTCGATTTTCTGAGTTCTTTTTTCAACAACTACGAAAATAACGTAAGTATCGAACGTATCTATAAATTGTATATGCCTGTAAATTCTTCGTTTTTAGCAGCCTCACCATGACACAGTGGTTATGCCACTGAAAATGGTGGATGGCCGAAGTGTGAAGGTCCCGGGTTCGGATCCCATCGTGCGGCTGTCGATCTAACGGTCTGGAGTTTTGGTAGGTTTTCTTCAGATGTAACGTGAATACGCGTTAGAACCCCTTAGAAAGTCATCCTGCCAAGGCACCCCCCGCTGGCAGATCGCCCTAGTGTAGCGTTGCCATAATCACACACATCATTTTTTTCAACCAACATAAGACATAACTGTATGTAATTCGATTAGAGATAAAAGAGAGGCGGAGTTATGTCCTGAATATGCTGAATGAGATTGTAATTGAGAAACTGAGTAGTAGCATACTTCAAACACATGCGTTAGATGCAATTTATCTATCCATTCTTTCTTTCTTCATTACAAAGCAATATTTTCCTTTGCTGTTATTCCTAGGGAACGCAATCGCGCACTGTTTTTCGTCGCGCGGGATATCGGGATTGAGATTTATTGATCCCTCGAGATCCCGCAATCCCGAGGGATTGACATTTCATTTAGCTAGGTCTTAATTTCAACAGAGGAAAGTAGAAAAAGTAAGATTTTAAGCATTATGAAGTTTATCTTGAATAAAAATAATTAATCTTATGAGATAATTAATACAATAACTTATAGAAATATGAAAATTATAATCATGATTTTCAGAATAATATACATGTGTTTGAAGTATGCTACTACTCAGTTTCTCAATTACAATCTCATTCAGCATATTCAGGACATAACTCCGCCTCTCTCTTATCTCTAATCGAATTACATACATTTATGAACATGACCTGCATACGGGATTACAAAGGCGTGGGGACACGTGTACATTTTAAAGAACTCAGAATCGACGGCCTGATGTCTAGTAATTAACTAGAGAAATAAAACATAGCTCCAGAGCGCGCGTGGCAAGTATGACAGGAAAGCAAAACTTACAGTGAAAGTACCCGCTTGAACAATAGCCAAACTAGTAAAACCCAAATTACCTTTTTATACATTACATATATATATACACCAGGTGTAAAAGTATGAAACCGTAATTTTTTTGTAAAAATTATACGTCTGTTATTTGAAAATCATAAAAAATATTTTATTCAAAATAATCTCCATTGCTTTTTGTACATTTCCCCGCCTCCCCGGCAGTTTATGAATGCCATACCAAAAAAAAGTTCTCTTTCGAAGCGAACTAGTTATCGAGCCATTTTCGAACATTTCCATGCGCATTGAAGCGTTGTTCAGTAAGAACGTGTCCCAGTGATGCGAATAAATGACAATCGGACGGAACCAAGTCTGGAGAATAAGCCGCATGCGTTAGTATTTCCAAACTGAACACCTCGATCTCTTCCCTGACCCGTTTTGCTGTGTGTGAAGGGGGATTATCATGGAGCAAAATGACTTGGTGTTGCCTTTTTCCATATTACGGTCGTTTTTCACCTAATTCTGGATTTAAATCGATCATTTGGTGTTGGTAGCGATCAATTTTTACGGTTTCACCAGGATTTAGCAGCTCATAATAGATTTTCGGTGGTTTTCAACGCTCTTCGTTTCTTACGTCAAAATCACCACTTTTGACATTTTTGAACCACTCGAAACACTGTATTTTACCAAGTGCATGTTCACCGTAAGCTTCAACAGTCATTCGATGCAATTCTGCAGCAGTTTTCTTCAAATGATAACATAAAACTAACGCTGTCCGCAAATCCTAGTTCGTAGACACAAAATTCGACATGTTTAAGGTTAGACAAAAATATATCGGTGTATGAAACTTGGGTTCTTGTGTGTTGAAAATCTTCGTCAGCTGTTAGAGGAAGATAATGGCGTAGTAGAAACGGTCTTGCGGTCTCTAAAATTATGGCCATCTGTAGGGAAATTCCGGTTTCATACTTCTACACCTGGTATATACACTCATGTCCATAAATTAAGGATAATGAAGTTCAGGCAAAGAAAGAGAAAGAAGCAAAACAAATTTGACTTATTTGTAAAGTCTATTTATTAAACAAAAAGTAAAGAGCAAAAAAGATGCTATATGTTTGACATAATTAATAAAAATTGCAAGTTTTACTCCCTTGACCAAATTTCAAAAAAGAACCTATTTACAAAAAACAGTATAACATGGTTAGTAGGATGGTTAATACGGAGTATGTCTCCCGGACGATGCAATACAGGCCTGACAACGCCTAGGCATGCTGAGTATCAAATGATCAATCTGATCTTGGGGAATATTACACCACTCATCAAGCAATGCACTCCGAAGTTCCGGTAGACAGGTGGGAGGGGGTTGACGGGCTGCAATTCGTCGGCCAAGCATATCCAACACATTCTCTATTGGATTCAAGTCCGGTGAGTATGCTGGCCAATGCAAACGGGTGATATCCTCCGATTGAAGGCATTCGTCTACAATGTTTGCACGGTGAGGACGGACGTTGTCATCCATAAACACAAATTCAGCACCCATGGCGCCCCGAAACAAACGTACATGTTGTTCCAGAATGACATCCCGATAGATGTGGCCTGTCATCGTTACACTCTGAACATGCAGGTCAGTTCTGGAACCAAGAATAATTCCTCCCCAAACGAGCCATCCTGCACCACCGTAACGGTGTCTTTCAATGGTGTTCTCTTGGTGGTAACGGGTACCTGGCGCTCTCCAGATGAATATCCGGCGAGAATCAGACTCCAAATTAAACCTCGACTCGTCGGAAAACATCACACAAGACCACTGTTGCGGTGTCCACAATGCATGCTCTCTACTCCAGGTTAATCGCAGGCGATAGTGAGTTGCGGTAAGTGGAACACATCTGACAGGCCTACGAGCATATAGACCAATGTGCCCTAAGCGTCTGTACACGGTCTGTCTTGAAACTGTCGTACCGGTAGCTGAAGAGAGCTGACGAGACAGGTCTGATGCTGTACTCCGTCTGTTTCTTTTGGCAGTAACTGCCAAATAGCGGTCCTCATTCGGCGTTGTAACTCGGGGGCGACCTGTGCTGTAACGTCTACTCACATTACCATCATCTTGGAATCGTTGCCAAAGCCTGGAGATGACACTCTGGGCGACTCCAAGTTCCTCGGATACTTCCAGCTGGGTACGTCCACATTCCAGTCGTCCGATAATTCTGCCACGTAAAACATCATCCAAATGCCTCCTTTGTGCCATAACAATGCGGTTTTTGCACTGAAAGACTTTCACAGCGCTTGTGAACAATTTTACTTCTTTGCCACCATTCCTTATATACCTCTCTCTTACACTCTCGTCATTGTGACGTACCATCCACGCCATCTGGTGGTTTCCTGTAATTTGCATATTCTTCTTCAAGATGTGTGTGATCATTACACAGGTGAAATTTTTATTTTAGAGATCAATTTCTGTGTGATTCTGAATTATCCTTAATTTATGGACATGAGTGCATATAGTTTGTGTATATCTATGTATATAAGTCCCCCCCCCTTCGGAAAAATCCATCGCTGCCACTGACTAGAAAAAGTACACTTGTGATGTACTATAGCAGCAATCTAGACCTGCTGATTCCTACTTTAGGTCCCCACTCAGCCAAGTTGTGATAAATACATTAATGTGGTAAAAATGGTGACTTTTTGTGAATATATGGCAATCTTCGTGAAAGCGGCCATTTCGATCCCAAGTTCTTGTTACGAGCCGCTATTTTATTTCTAGTGTCCATCTGACGCGTCGCCATTTTGTTTAAGCATGGTTTACTGTTGAAAATGCACACTCTGTTTTAGTTTTTAAATCATTTTTTACTGTCTAGTTTTCAAATTTCGGAGTACAGTAAACTTTTTTTCAGTAAAGAGGGGGGGGGGGGTGTACTGCTCCGAAATGCACTCCTCCCTGGTTACGAGCCTGATCGAATAGTATACGCTCTCTGTATCCTAACGTAATTTAACAACGTTCAAATTTCACCTGCATCTAAGACAACTTTGAACAAGCAATATCTGCATACTGCCTTCCGCCTTTCGAGATATTCTAAAACATTTGAAATTCAGAACAGTAGCTTCGCCAACGCTTTCTGCAATGTCATCAAACGCCAACGCGTTGAGCACCCATTTAAAATCTGAGGTGAATTCGATAAACGTATTTACGTTAGTAGAATGGTGAATGACAACTTCCAGAAGTTTAAACATGCGAATGACAATGTCCACGCGACGTATTTTCCTTAATAAAAAGATCTAAAAAAAGCTCAATGTTTTACTAACTGATTTTTGAAGCATTAGAAGGTGTAAGAAAGCTTATTACACGAATCTGAAAAAATCCTTAAAGTTCTATCTACTTTTTATTAAATTTATTCCATTTAAAGTTTTCTAACTGAATGAAAGTTTGTTTTATACATAAATCTCTTGGAGAAGGTCTTAATTTAATATCTACAAACTACATTTAAAAGTTTTTTTAAGAGTTAAGAAACGTAAATATTAATAATCTAATAATTTTATAAGAAAAAAAAGAAATGGAAAAGTTAAAGAAAATTTGTTGGATTCGAAAAAATGTTAACGTTTCTTTAAACGAATAACTTAGCGATGTCTACAAAATATTCCATCAAGCATTCTTGATTCCACCAAATATCAACACAGATTTTGTTGATTCGTCTAAATTGCTTGGTTAAAATAACGGGGCACAATTTTTTTCAATTCATAAAAATTATTTTTTTCACTCTATAATGTATTTGTAAAATACGTGTTTTTGAATAGGAATGTATCGATTCAAATATCGAGTAAGAATTTATATTTATATAAATCAAACGTATTTACCTTCACATTGACTGTGCGACTGTATAATAATAAAATTACATTACTTTTATAATATGTTATGTTTTCCTAATGAATCTGCGGGATTTTTATTTAAAAAAATTTCAGAGATTCTAAAAAGAATTGTATTTAGAGTTTTGAAGAATACAAAATTCAACAAAATATCGCGAGAGATTTGACCAGATCACTTGGCAACCGCTCATTTCAGGAAATAAAATTCTTCTCTCACTTTTTCTGTTGGGATTAAAAAAAGAATATTTTCTAGCTTTCTTGCGAGTACACTTTTCTCGATTTCTTGAGAATAACATTTCCTGGCTCAAATTAAATTTACTTTCTACCTTTAAAATTTTAGATAGTTCTGGCTGATGTTACAGGGTAAGAATAAGGCATGGAGCAGCATCATGTTCCCAAACATTAAAGGGATTCCTAAGTAAGTCTCGAAATTTCTAAATAAAGCAACCATTTTATTTTTTTAATATAAACTGCACTTATTTGGCAGGTTTTTCTCTCTCTAATGGCAAGTACAAATGACAGCAGATGTTTATACAAAAAAGGAAAGAAACAACGATAATAAAAGAACATAAAGAAGGAGAGACATCGGTTAGTCCATCACTTAAGTCTGGCTATCCAATAAGGCCACAGGAGGTAGAGCAGGACAGGAGGCAAGATGGGAAATATCAAAACCTTCTTCAGAGTCGCACAAGGGACATGCAGGATCCGGAGCCAAGTTAATTTTGTGTAGGTGCTTTGGGAGACATTCGTGGCCAGAAAACATCCGTAACAATGCCACCGATTTAGCACGAGGCCACTCAAGAATATCTTGCGTATGATTGTTATGACCAGAGTTTTTGACCACTTCTAGCAGCAACGTCCCGAGAGAAGGAACTCATTAGAGTCCTTTAATTAATTGCCTTAATAGATTGTTAGGGCAGTTTCTGGCTATTTAACGGCAAAACAAACAGTTAACAGTGACCCCCCCCTTTTTTTTTGGCTAGAAAATCAGTCGTTTCGTTCCCCTTGATTCCGCAGTGTACCGGGATCCACAGCAAGGCAACTGATTTCTTATAGTCAGATAAATAAGAGAACTCTAGTAGCACATTTAGTCCAAAAGACGTTTAAAACACGTTTTTAAAGTCAAAAAACGTGTTTCCAACGTAATTTGAACGTTTTTTGAACTAGTTGTGCTACTAGGGTAAAGATTGATATTTGGTAGTTATATCTACTATAAAAAGTGTCTCCAATTTATTTAGTATCATGTACTTTGAGTGCTTTTACCATTTTCACATTTTCGTTAAAATACTACTCTGTAAATTTTCCACATTATTTAATATTCTTCAAAAATACTAATTTGAATAAAATTATTTTTTTACATAGCTGTTGAGTCAGACATTGCGTAATTGTCGAAACTAAATCCTGTCAAAGCAACTTTTACTGGAACGAAAAAAAGTATATAGATTTAGTAATAAACTGGTATAGATCATTCTACTCACTGCAAATAATTAAATAATAAATAATTGAAATATAACTTAGTGTTGATGCACGCTAAAATTAAAAGAATCGTTAAAGATCGTCATCTAATTTTGAACTCCTGCTTCTTAAATTAATTGCATTTAACTATCTTCAAACGAAAAAGAGTTCTTAAAAATATGTTAACAGAACGTTGAATAGAAGAGAATTTGTGTATGAGCGAGAGCCTGTCATATCTTGTTACAGGATCTTCCTTCGTAAGCACTTATGTAACATTTGAAAATAAAGAAACCGTTAAATGTAGGGAAAATAATCATCTACCGTTTCATTTTTAAATGAATCACAAAACTAGCGCTATAATTTGATGTACTATAGTTAAACATTCTTACAAATAAAATTTTTGTATGTTCCGAAATGCAATTTTTAACAGAAAGCACCATAAACTGTCGTGCAAGTCATTCTCAAAACATATTACAGTTTTCACTATCTACATGTGTTTAAAAAGTTTGCTTTTATAAAGATTTTTTATTATTATCGGCTAGAAAATAATTCCTTTTAGGAAAGTTTAATAAAATTTATACATTTTTCAAATTGTGATCGACAAAATTATTTTTTGGCTTAAAAATGGTGACAAATATATTTTCTGTTACCAAACATTAAATTAAAAGACATTCTTAAGGTAAACATTTCTAAATTTATACATATTCCTTTGCATGTACCCAGTATCATAAATGTCATATTGCATTTAAATAAAAACAATTGTTAAATTTTTTTTATTGGTAGGAGATTAATTTCGGTTTGCACAAATATACGTTCAACATTTAATCCGGAATTACTCAACCAGTCAGTGTGAAAATCTGTACACTTTTGTAGACTAGCATAGGGAAAAACATAATCTACCTTATAAATCTCATTGTTTGACCGTATTTTGATTTTTCGTTCCTTATTAAAACTAAAAGATCGAAAATACTTTTTTAATAACCCTAACTTAACAAATACAAAGCCATTCTATTGAAAAAAAAAAAAAAAAAGATGAGAGAGAATTCTTAATTTTATAGAATTTCAGTATTTTGAGCTCTTTTTTTTAGAATTCATTAATTTACATCAATGTTTATGCCACCTGGGTTGTGTAGTAGCTAGAGAATTATTCTACTACACCACACGGGTCCGGGTTCACTTTCAGGCATAGACTTGAGGCCATTTCGTCCGTCCCTTTATAGAAGGCAACGCTAGTTCACCTATTAGGTGCCTCCTTAATAAAGCTACCAATACTTCCAGCCTAGTAGTGGCCAATGCCTTTAAAGGGCTAATTAAAACCTGCCGTTAGAGAAAAAAAAATGACAAAAACATCAGTGTTTACCAATTTATCAATGACAAAAGTTTTTAAAAAAAATTGTATGTTATTTAATACGTGAACTTGATTAGTAACATTTATTTGAGAATGATCTAAGTACGAGGTCTAATTAATATACTGCACCTCAAGCGAAAAGTTAGCATTTATCTTTATTTAATACATAAAAATTGAATAATACGTTAGTTGTCAAGAGAAGAGTAAATAATTATCTTCACTTAATTCCTAAAATTTGCAATACATATTCGCGAAATTTTTATTAGCATTCGTGAATGATAAGTATGTTTCATTCCATTATTCTGATATTCAAGCTTTCGTCTAAACAAGTTTTTACTTTAAATTCAATGCACTCTTAAATATCACGACATTTAAATTAGTAAGAGTATAGGACGAATTACTCTCCTTTTAAACAAAGCATGCAAGGCCGTAGCCAAGGGGGGGTTTTGGGGGTTCAAACCCCCCCCCCGAAATTTTCAGTCACATAACTTACTGTTCGTAGAAAAAAAATTATCCCTTGTATCGCCAATTACGATTATTGCACTTCAGTTCATTCAAACCGCATGTAATTTTTTACTTGTGTTTCTCTGAGGATCGCAAAGTGATAAATTTCACTTAAATATGCTACTCTTTTCTCTGTACGTTATATACATACCTGTCTTCTGAGTATGGCCAAAAGGAAATGCAATTTCCGTGGCACTTGCAAGCAGAATTTCTCATTCTCATCAAATAATTCTTTAAATAAACAGTGTTTAATGTATCATAGTAGTAGGAATTTGTGAAGGTGGTAGCAAAAATGTGCCCTAAGTACACTATGTACGGCTGCTTTATTTACACAATTTTACACAGTATTTACATTTCCCATAATTAGAATGCAGTATGATCGGAGCAAAAGCTCACATTCGTCTCAATGCTTCTCCACATTGGTTCTCTCTCTTCTTCTTTCACCCCCCCCCTTACACGTAGAGAGAGACAAAAAAGAAATATCGTAAATAAAAAAATTTCTCTTTCCACAAAAAATAGTGAGTCATCTCTCGATTCCATCGGAGATCGAAACACGAAACAGTTTCACAGTATCGTGTTTATGACCTCTATAAATAAAAAAGTCAGAGTGATAAGTTTGTGATTTTTGGAGTTTGGGACATGTAGGCTCCAGTCTCGACCCATGTGGACCGGGAGGGAGATCCTACGTTGCATTATTCACGTAACCAGTCCGCTACTCCTTAGAATAAAAAGAGAGTGGCACTGCGGACAGCAGGAGTAAAAAAAAAAAAAAAAAAACATCCGCTGCCTGGCTAGTGTCGCCCCTCTCGAGTCAGCGCCCTAGGCAGTCGCCTAGTTTTCCTATATGGTCCAGCCGGCCCTGCTCTGTCACACAGTGCTTGTCATTCTTTAAAGGCTGCACTGACACAGAGGTTCGCTACGCCGATAGGATATTGCTTACATAGCACTGTTTCAATTTGGATGCATTATTTTCGCGTTTTAAATAAAAATGAAAAAACACAAAGCTGGAGATCATACTTTGTTTAATTTTAATTTCAGTGTGCTGAAAAAAGTACCATATTAAAACATTAAACTTGAAACCCCCCCCGAAAAATTTTCCTGGCTACGGCCTTGAAAGCATGAGTACTTATTGCCGATTTTAAATGAAAGATAAATATTCACTTAAGAATACGAGAAAAGATCCTTCCAGAACCACATTAAGAGAAAAGCAAATATTTACTTTCAGTTATTTCATGGAGCATTAGAATATTGACCAGCTTTGTTTCCGAAGGTTATTGTTCCCATTTTCACACATAGGTTTTATTACACTCATGTCCATAAATTAAGGATAATGAAGTTCAGGCAAAGAAAGAGAAAGAAGCAAAACAAATTTGACTTATTTGTAAAGTTTATTTATTAAACAAAAAGTAAAGAGCAAAAAAGATGCTATATGTTTCACATAATTAATAAAAATTGCAAGTTTAACTCCCTTGACCAAATTTAAAAAAAGAATCTATTTACAAAAAACAGTATAACATGGTTAGTAGGATGGTTAATACGGAGTATGTCTCCCGGACGATGCAATACAGGCCTGACAACGCCTAGGCATGCTGAGTATCAAATGATCAATCTGATCTTGGGGAATATTACACCACTCATCAAGCAATGCACTCCGAAGTTCCGGTAGACAGGTGGGAGGGGGTTGACGGGCTGCAATTCGTCGGCCAAGCATATCCCACACATGCTCTATTGGATTCAAGTCCGGTGAGTATGCTGGCCAATGCATACGGGTGATATCCTCCGATTGAAGGCATTCGTCTACAATGTTTGCACGGTGAGGACGGGCGTTGTCATCCATAAACACAAATTCAGCACCCATGGCGCCCCGAAACAAACGTACAGAATGTTGTTCCAGAATGACATCCCGATAGATGTGGCCTGTCATCGTTACACTCTAAACATGCAGGTCAGTTCTGGAACCAAGAATAATTCCTCCCAAACCAGCCATCCTGCACCACCGTAACGGTGTCTTTCAATGGTGTTCTCTTGGTGGTAACGGGTACCTGGCGCTCTCCAGATGAATGTCCGGCGAGAATCAGACTCCAAACTAAACCTGGACTCGTCGGAAAACATCACACAAGACCACTGTTGCGGTGTCCACAATGCATGCTCTCTACTCCAGGTTAATCACAGGCGACAGTGAGTTGCGGTAAGTGGAACACATCTGACAGGCCTACGAGCATATAGACCAATGTGCCCTAAGCGTCTGTACACGGTCTGCCTTGAAACTATCGTACCGGTAGCTGAAGAGAGCTGACGAGACAGGTCTGATGCTGTACTCCGTCTGTTTCTTTTGTCAGTAACTGCCAAATAGCGGTCCTCATTCGGCGTTGTAACTCGGGGGCGACCTGTGCTGTAACGTCTACTCACATTACCATCATCTTGGAATCGTTGCCAAAGCCTGGAGATGACACTCTGGGCGATTCCAAGTTCCTCGGATACTTCCAGCTGGGTACGTCCACATTCCAGTCGTCCGATAATTCTGCCACGTAAAACATCATCCAAATGCCTCCTTTGTGCCATAACTATGCGGTTTTTGCACTGAAAGGCTTTCACAGCGCTTGTGAACAATTTTACTTCTTTGCCACCATTCCTTATATACCCCTCTCTTACACTCTCGTCATTGTCACGTACCATCCACGCCATCTCGTGGTTTCCTGTAATTTGCATATTCTTCTTCAAGATGTGTGTGATCATTCCACAGGTGAAATTTTTATTTTAGAGATCAATTTCTGTGTGATTCTGAAAGATCCTTAATTTATGGACATGAGTGTATATCGCACTGTTTTAAATATCAGTATAAATCTATAAAATGTGTTTATTCAAGCAATTCCTGCTTATTTTAAAGTAAGGTTAAACATTTTTGATTTATAGGATGTCCCATTAATGAGGTTTGGCTGCATTATTAACCAATTTAAACTAAACTGAAAAGCGAGTACGACTTCTATTTATGACTGTATGTCTTTGGGTATTTGTGAGAATCTACTGTAAATTTTCTTTAAATGACTTGAATGCTCGTGGTTTTAACACTTATTCGTGAATTTTCCAACCCTTATTCATGAATTTTCCTTTTTGAAAAAACTCTATGAAACGTAATTAGCGATTTTCCTGCATATTCTGTACAATCTTCTCAGTACACTCATGGGTAGCAGTTAAATACGTTTTAGTGATGTCCTATTTTAATTAAGTCCATTTAGAATTTATTGATATTTTTACGATTTTTATGGGTAACCCGCTCTTCTGGGGGATTACACTAGTCTAAAAATCGTAGTCTACGCGTCGAATAATTAAATTTTGCCTTTTGTTTCATCAAAATCTGTTAACTTGAACGCGAAATATTGAGTTTCGTGTGCCCCCATTGATTAACATGGGGTTTTCTCGAAATCTCGAAAAATATTGTTGCTAGAGCATAGCTGACTTCATTTTGGGGGACTTATTTTTCACACCAAATTTGGCGATATCTCGAAAAAAGTCGCCAGGCTTGGCGACATTTTGGACAGTTGGCGCGATTTTTCCAATGGGGCCTGTAATCTTTGCTTTCTTGCAGTAGTATTACGCAATAGCCTGGTATTACTCATAACATTTCTATGACGTAATCAAAACGGGATTGTTCGGGGTCTTTCAAGAGATCCCAATTTTTCTTGAATGGGGGACAAAAGCTATAAAAGAGTAGGGTTGCCCAAGAGCAGAGTTAGGTACTTCTTCAGATAGGTTTAGTAGCTATTAAATTTATTGTTCAGTTACTAAGATAGTAAGTATGAGGGGATACTAAATGTTAGTAAATAGGAATTCAGATACATTTACTATTAAACGACTAACACCAAGAGAATAATGAGGGAAAAGTTAACAGGGAAGCTAGTAGACCAATCAGACCGCTTGTTTCAGGCGTACGTTTTTTTAGTCACGGGATTTATCAGCTTGTTTGGTCTCGTGATTTTAGCAGCTTGTTTTGGTCACGTGTTTAGTATCTTCGCCTCGAATCGACTTTACTAAATTTAGTAACTAAACAATAGGTTTAGTAGCTACTAAATCTATCTGAATATAGGCTTTAGTCTATAGTTTGTCTGCTACCGCGGAAACTCTGCTCTGCTGGGAAGCTGTGAGTAGTTATTTTAGGTACATTTGAAGCGATCTTCGGCTTGCTTTCAATAGTTTGTTTTTTGAATGCTGTCCGTGAATACGTTATTGCTTCATGCTGAGGAATGGATGTCAATTATCCTCGAGCATTTCCACTGAATTTTAGCCTGTGGAAGTGTTTATTTTGTGTGTGAAATACAGCATCTGAGAAAGCTTCTGTAATACGTTGACAGTTATAAAGCAAGTTACTGGCTTTCAATGCCTGTGCGCTTTGTAGAGCAGATTGTTCGACGAAGTTCTAGAAGGAATAAAATTTGTGTTACATCCTGACAAGCGGACAGCTTACTAGAACTTTCTATATACTTTTAGACGACGAGCCCAAGAACTAAGCAGAGTTTTCTGCAACAATTACAATAGAATCGTCTTTGAATGAAAAGAGCGCGAGTATCCATGATAGTTTTTTTACAGCGACACACAAATGAATTCTTATTATCGGCGAGCATTAATTGTTCAAATTCATTTTTAATGAATTGTTAAATTCTAATCAAAAATTTAAAAAAAGAATGTTATATTTTATCAACATATCCAATATCTGAAAAGTGCATATGACATTGTCTTTTTCAGCTATCTGCCTGTTCACTCTGTAGCTTTTGGGTATGTTATAAGAAAATTTTATAAGTTTTTAAAGTTTTCTATGATACATTCCCTGTACGGAATAATTGATATGACGTACGAACTAGAACATGACGAAATTCTTCTGTAATTTTGTGTAATTTGGAATTTTGCAGAAAGTTCAACACATAAATAAGACATTTACTCTGAAAAATGCTTCCTAATCGATATATTTCGTTTAATTTATTCTCCTGTTGATGTTTCTAAAATGATAAATCTAATAATAAACCAATAAGTAATGTGAAGATTATTTGGGCCATCTGTAGATTATCTGTGTAATTTGAAAAAAAGTTCAATATTCGAAACCGAATATTAGCATACTTAATCTGTAAATTACCTATAGGTAACATACACGTTACCTGATTTCCATAGTTAAAACAAAATATAAAACTATCGGCCAAACACTTTTTAAAAAATTCATTGAATTACCATATGCTTACAGGCAATACTTTTTCAGGTTTGAAAGAGTATGATTACAAAAGTTATCTCTGATAAAGTAAAAAATATTTTCATTTGCTGATAAACTATAATATGTTTTCAATTGAATCACAGAAATTACATTATAGACTGACAGAATCATTTCATCATATAACCTTCGTGACACATTTTCCTCTGCATCGTGATATACCAGAAGGTATATCACGACTAATGACATGTCACTGTTTAAATTAGAAATGTTACATAAGAAATTTGCACAGCCGATATTTATTATTCGTACTCTACACTGATATGACTTTTAAAGCAAATTTTGCTCCTTACTATAGCAGAAATGTAAATGTTTTCCTAATTGCACTAGAAATGTAAAGATATAATCACCTTACTTGTTTAAGCATTTGTAACATTTAAGCATTTGTCTTACAACTGTGCAAACCCCTTCAAAACATTGTTGGCAGGTCCTACAACAGTATGTTTATGACCTTTCTTCAATTCTTCGTTATCATTGTATCATATAAACATTGTATCATTGTAGTGCTTGCGCCTAGGGTATACGTTAGATGTTTAAAAAATTTTAAATTTTTGGGAGAAAAGTCCAGACTGTATGGTGGATGATCTAAACTCCCCAATGAAATTAAACGATCATTTCTTTCGTCTGGAGAACAATGTGAGTCCTTGCCTTACCCGGAAGTAGTAAAATTCTCTTTGTCAGCCTGCCGCGTTGTTTATTTTTGATGGCTCGTTGAAACTTCGTCATATAGACGCAAGCTACTAATATTCCTACTATAACAGATAGAAATTTTTTTTTTTTAAATAAGGCAATTTATTTTATTTTTTAGGATAAGACAAATTAACCATCTTCAAAAACCAAGGTGGTTATGGGAAATATATTTTCACAAAATTTCCTTGGTTTTTTTTTTTTTTTTTTTTAAGAAATTTCATATGCATACTTTTCAAATGGATGCTTCGGAGCGACAAGACTGTTCAAATAAATTGGAATAAAAACTTTTTTTAACGTAGAACAAGAACCTGCGATAAATTTATTTTATTAACTCTTTCTAAAACATGCGTTCTTAGACATTTACTGTATAGTCAGTGATTGGGTCATTGCATTTAAACTGACCTAAATTTACGATAATTTTGAAAAAGTTAAAAAGTAACATTGTAGATATAGGAGCTGAGAAGTCAAAGATATTTTACAGCTTCGTATACAGTTTAGAAGGTAGGGGGAGCATTAGATTTTCAAACATAAATTGGTTTCCACCGGAGTGAAGAAATATACTAGAAAGTGCATCACCATTCAAAACTGTGAGGCAAAGGATTAAGCATGAGACTTGTGATACGGAAATGTGCCGACTAGAGATGAGACGGGCTCAGCCCGAAAGCCCGAGCCCGAGCCCGGGCTCGAACCGGGCTCGGGCTCTGTAATTCACAATTGCGTTCGGGCTCGTGAAAAATTTCTCCTTTATTTAGCATACTCCTTGAAATAAATTTTAAAAAGTGATTCATTAGAAAAATAAAAGTATACTTATTTTTAAAAAAATAGCGCCACGAGCGCCTAGAAGGTGCGTAAAGCTCTTTGGATATTTCAGAACGCGGCTTATATTACTTAGTTAGTCATGAGAAATGACATTATTTAATAAATATGGATATATAAAGAATTAGAAAGTGCATTGAGAGTTTGCAACTTTATTTGTCTTTAATTTGCACAAATGGCAAAATTCATTGTATTATATCAATGAAATAATTTGATTATTTTTTTTATCTTTAGCTGAAATTTCGGGCTCGGGCTCAGGCTTCAAAAAATGAGCCCGAACTCATCTCTAGTGCCGACAGGCTAGACTTGTGCATTATCGCTACATTTGGCGATTGGTAAATGTAAACTACAAGCGAAACTTTCTGTCAACATTCGCATTACAAACCCTCTTGGCGTAATAAAAAAATATCCCCAAGACTTAGCAGATGTGGATACATTGAAATATTCTGATTTATAAAAAATACGTTTTAAAAACATGAAAATAAAAGACAATTCTCCTGCAAAATGCTATTCCAAAACCATTCACATATCATAAATTGCATCCATATGCAGAGCAGCTATGTACCATTTTTTCGTAAAAATAGAAAAATGGAAATGGAAATGAGCTCGCAGCCCACGAATGCTCCATAGTACACTGAAGATAGTTGAATGTTCAAGAATTATGCGAGTGAGATCTTGCCACAAGTCACGTGATAGGACAAATGCCTCAACAAGGTTGCCATAGCTCTCTCTATGGTAGACGGCCGAAGTGTAAAGGCCCCGGGCTCGAGTCCCATCGCGCGGCTGTCGATCTAACGGTCTGCAGTTATGGTAGGGTAATTCGGGATAGATTGACCACCGGGTGAGATGGACGAGCCAAATATTTAGTTGATGCGTCTCTCCATATGTGGCGCAACTATCTCAGTGAGACGCTTAAAGAGATTTTGTAAGGCGTGCTACTATTTGCTATATTATCTTTTCTTTTAGAATATTTCTGTAAAATGAACTGAAAATCTCTAAAATTTTTAACTAAATTGTCAGTTTAACAGACATTTTTTTGCACTGTGGCTTTCTTGACAGCGTATGACGTCACATAGAAATTTCTGGATAATTCCTCATAACTTGTTTCCTAATCACGATAAGCAGTAGATTTGAAAATTTTCATTTTGTAGCTAAATTTGCCAGCTTTGTCATCAAGTAACCAAACAGTCGTTAAGGTCAAAAGACATAGGTTTTCTAGATCAGCGGTGCGCAAACCGGGGGTCGCGACCCCCGAGGGGTCGCGAGATAATTTTTGGGGGTCGCCAAATTCAAAGAGATACACATTTAAGAAAAATCTGCAATTATTCATTTCAAAGAACTGAAATAATACAAGAGAAGAAACTGACAATTATTATTTTAGGAGCGCGATATTCGCGATCGCTATCTCGGGGCATCAAAACCACGATATCATGCATAGTGATCTGCAAATTGATCATGCATAGTGATCTTCAAAATTATTTTCCATTAAAACAAAGCATCGATCTCGATTGGGTCCAGAGGATGACTTACGATTTGCGATTTCCAATACAGATCCGAACATAGAAACAATCATGAGCTCTTTGCAAGCACATATTTCACATTGACTTTTTATGATGTAAAGTTTTTTTAAAGTATTTTTCATTAAAAAATATTTATATCCATATGCATAAATAAAGCATTGTTTACTAAAATTATGTGTTGATTCATTAACTGATTTTTATAATGTTACAACTTTTATAACATTTTTATGGTGGCGCATAAGTTTGGTGCGCTATTTTTAAAACGCGTTATTTCAATCGATGACGTCACGACACTCTTTTAAAAACACCCTGTAAGAGCAACTCCCAGAAAAAATTTCAATCTAACTTCGTTTTCAATTAAAGAAAATTCTACTGTCTATGCAGGGGTCGCGACAACATTATACTCAAAATAGGGGGTCGTGACAAAATTTTACACAAATTAGGGGGTCGCAGATGAAAATAGTTTGCGCACCACTGTTCTAGATCAGTAATAACGTCTGTAAATCTCTCTTTCCTACCATAGACTCATTATAGCACAGAAGTGACTTTACAATTTTGTTGGTTACGTCCTAGCATTGGTCTGCGGGGCCGAGATTTTAGATTGCACAATACTTTGTCCCAGCAGGGCATTCAAAGACCAATCTAGAACCACAATAAATACAGAGGAGCATTCTTATTAAGCGATTTACTTGTAACAAAATAGTAAACTTTGATTTTTTATTGCATATAGAGCATTTGTTTAGACATATCTGTTATTATTTTTATGATGAAAGGTTGAAACCTTGTACATCACCTAATAAATGTATGGGGCATATTTCACAAATTGTGATTTTTTTACGAAGACGATATAAAAATGTAAATTTCGTATTCATTTAGATTTAACCTTCGCAAAATTTTAATCGATTCGAATAAATTCTACTAAACCTGAGAAGAGTAAATTCCTTGCTCTCCGCGTCCGCTCGATAGAAAACATTCTATAAAAGGATATTTTTTTTTGTTATTTGTTTGAATAGTGCACGAAACACATATTGTGATTTTCTATGATTTTGAATACAAGCATGATTTAAAAAAAAAATACTGAGATTGTCATAAATTATAAAGTCAAAATTATGGAATTCCTTTGTAGAAATGCAATATCTTTTATTGCTATTGATTTACCAACAAGCACAGTCTTAATTTTCTTAAAACAATCAATGAGAGATTATAAATTAGGATTAGGTGGGTATGGTTCTGCTACGGTTCCTAGCACCTATTGTATTAATTCTCACAAGGGGGTGATAGCACTGATATGTACATACATTCCGAGATTTACAAATCTCAAATACTATTCAGTTTATAAAGTAATGTAAAAAACAAATTCGGTTACAAAAAGTATTTGTTTCGGTAAAGTATATTTGGTAAAGTAGTTTTGTAAAAAGTATTTGTTTCGGTACGTAAAAAGTATTTGTAAAAGCAAAAAAAAAAAAAAAACTTACACTTTTTTATCGTTTCTGGATTATTCAGCGCAAGAATTATTTCAAAATTTACTATAATTCATAATAAGAGGTAAAGACTTGGTGAATTTTATTCAGGAGTTACTTTTTTATATTAATGCACACCAACATGTGTCACATTTGTTAATCAAAGACCATCAAAATTCTTAATTTCCCTCCAGGCACACCAGACCAAACAAAACATTCGAAACTGCTCTAGGCATTTTCTAATTGTTCTGTCACTGGATTGGGGGGAAAGGGGTGAAATCATTAAATGCACGCCTAAGTTGCCTCTGAACGGTTTTCTGAGACGTTTCCCCACAACTGGAGAATTACGTCGCTTTTTCACTGTATTACTATGTTTGCTATCTAAAGTAACCTGTTTATCTGTTGTTATTTGAAAGCAAAGTTAGAGCTAATGAAATTCCCTGAAATAAGAACTGTATCGATGCAAATCATTTTTTTATCTACAATTCGTAAAATTACACTTACCTAATGAAAACTAAAATAAACACCCTGTATAGAAAGATTGAATCCTTATTTAACCGTCTTCTCCGCCAACAGGGTGATAAACAGTTATATGGGGCAATCTTTGTGTTGGTAACCCTTGAGATCAGACGCCATTAATGGGAGCTTTAAAAGCCTAATTCTCTAAACAATTGTTACGCGAACTAATCTGACTAATCCAAGCACGCTTGTTAAAGTCATGAGTAAGGTATCTTACCGATGACATTAGCACACGTGTTTGGATTAATCCGCGTGTCAAGTGTTTGTTAAATAAATCCGTAAAAATATCAAGCCATGAAAGTAAAGTCTCATTTTTAGAGTCCATTTCTTGCCTATTTATATATTTCTATATTCATCATATTTTAATTTTTCGTATTTGATTTCATTCCCTAAATAAAAATGCGCACAAAAAATTCTAAATTTACGTGCTGATTGCTATTTTCTGTGCGTTCTTCAGTAATATGTTCTCTAATTGCATTTATTAACAATTTATGTATTTTTGTATTCATCATATTTTTATTTTCGTATTTTTATTTGATTTGTTAAATTAAGTATACGAATTGTTAAGAAAAATATTTCAGATTATAAATTTGTGTTCTGGACGCTATATTTTGTGTGTGTTCTACACTAATACGTTCCCTAGTTGCATTTCTCGTCTATATATATATCTTTGTATTCATCATGTATTAATTCTTCGTAGTTCTCTAAATTTATGCTTTAAAAATTCTGAATTTGTGTGCTTGTTGTCATTTTGAAAAATGTTTGGAAAACAGTTGGTATGTGGTCGTGAAAATAAGCAAGTGTAAGAAAGTGATAACAATAGGGTACTACCGTTAACTTTCAGATTATCTGAAAACTGATGTGTCATGATGGTATCATGAATCAAAAGTTATATCGTAGTAACTACACTAAAAAATAAAAAAAGAACTATTTTTTATTTCAAAATAAAATTATATTCCACTTTTGTGCTCATTCGATGTAACAGACTTTTGTATAGAAACGGTATAAATTTTCTCTGTTTTATAAAAAAATTAATAAATGAAGAACAATTGCGAAAACGTGGCTTAACTGCAATGGAGGTTATGTTTGAAGAGTGTAGATGTAAAACTCACATTCACCAACCATGCAGAACTCACATTTACTGTATTTAAACTTAAATTCTAGCATTACCAGAATTATTACAAATTTGGGATTTGTGCAAGTGGCAACAAATATATCACACACAAAAAAAATGTGACAATATATCATGTTTGGTAAAAAGTATTTTACATTTTTCTAAGAACAAAGAACTAGCATTCTAAGTGGAGAAGTCGAGTTTTGCATCAACACCCTTCGTTTGTACCATTATATTTAAACGCAATACGACTTTAAATTTGATAGTGTCAGTACCTCTGAACAGCGGTGGTGTCTAGCACCATGTCCACTTTCAAGGCCGTTTTTCAAATCAAATTTATCCCAAAAAAATGCTGATGGTGATAAACCTTCTTATCTTTATTGAAAAGCATTATGCGCAAAAGATACCATTTAGCACTTAAAAGAAACTGGCATGTTGCGAAGCATATTGAGCAAGAATATAAAAGTTTGTTTTTTCATATATGGTGCAAAATGGGAATGTTTCAGATAAGAATACATGCTATTATTGTAATATAGAAAAACTGCATTAAAAACATGTCTCCAATATATTAAAACGCAATAGAATTTTAGTATTCTACAGTGGAATACGAGTTACGAGAGGAAGACATATCTATGAGTGAGAAAAATTTTATTTAGACGTGAAGAAAATGTTAACATTTTTGTTTCTTTTACAAAAAAAGAGCCGCATGCAATATATACTTGAAGAGCTTAACATCAGTGTCTACTCTACAACGTGTTCTGAATAAACTATAAACTGATGTAAGTTGCATAAAAAGTTAAAATGCAGCAAAAATGTTTCATATTGTATCAAGTATATAAACAATCTTATTATCGCACAAAATCAGATAAAAATAATGCAATCTTTCTGGCTACCGTTACTAATAGATTTTTCTTGATAAATAATATATTCATATGCAAATTAAATGTGCTAGGAGTGTTTTTAAATGAAAGCTATTAAAATTACTTTATACTGAACTCCAGTAATTGTTAAAAGTTACTTCATAATTCACCTTTCTTTCAAATATTCCAGAAATGTTTCGCTTATTCGTGTAGTAAAGAAATTTTTGCAGAGAAGATATTTAGATATTAAAATAAAGTCGGGCTGTGTACTTTTAAATGATTCTATAGAAAATATTATAATAAATCTTATATAAAACTCGAAATATAAAAATTTGACAAATAAAAATATCTACTGTGTAATATATATATTATAATAATATTTATCCCCAACACCAGTACTTTCGCACCGTTCAAAAGGAGGCAGTATTGATGCAAGTGGTCGGCGATATAAAATAAATAAATTAAAAAACAGCAATTATTAATCACTAACTGTATGCGATTACTTTTATGAAACAAACGTAACTTGGTTAGATTGTATCGCGATCCTATTCTCCGTAACTGATTGTACTAGCATTTAGAATTTTTGCGGTACCTAGGCTGTACATTAAAACGGTTAGAGTGTGTTCTCACTTATTTCACCATGCCACACAGAATACATTCGATGTTGGCGAAATGAACACTTCGTTGGGCCCAAGCTTTGAGCTTGAGCAATCGCATGGTGTCGGCGGAGTATTGTTTTGACTTGTGCTGGTGTAACGAGTGACGTTGATGTATAAGCTGTCATTGTAGTACAGTAACAAAAGTACTCTGCTAATTCTGCCTAACGATTTCAAGTACGGTTTTTAACTAGAAATTTCCAAAACAAGAAACAGACCTGAATTTTAAATATGTGGATTTATACTACTTTTTTTCTTCCATTCACTTAAAATAGCATGTTTTTAGTTACCTAATTTTTAAAAATAATATGAAGTGTTCAGAGTCCTCCAGCGAGTGAAGCATAGGACGAAACATAAACAAATTTCATTGTCATAATAGCGGACCGTGGGATTTCAATTTTTAAATTTAAAAAAAATAGTACCAAAAGTCGTCACAAGGGGAAATATTGGCGCTACCGAATAAAATGCATTAATTTGAATAATCCCTTTCTTTGTAGCGATTATGAGTATAAAAAGAAAGGAGAGAATTCTCAACTGTACTTTATTCTCAACTGTACTCTGTACTATGAGAGAATTCTCAAAGTACTTGTAACTCATTCCATTTTTTGCAGACTAACAGATTTATGTCCCCGGCCTAATGATACAAAAAGTTGTTATGCTCATAGGTCCTTTTCGTAACTTTTTTAACGTCAGAAATTCGAGAAGGGCAGCTACAGCATGCTAGTTATATGTTTGCTAGTTATATATGATGTTTGCTAGTTCTTTATGATGTTTGCTAGTTGTTTATGATGCTGTTGTATATGATGTTTGCTAGACTATGTTTGCTAGTTATAGAGATTGATTAAGAAAGTGCGGTCCTGTGAAGCAATAGCCACCGAAAGCCTCATAATGGGGGAAAATTCTCTCAGCCTTTCCTTTTAAGCTCATAATCTCTAGAAAGAACTCGATTATGCAAATATTAATGCATTTTATTCGGTAAACAGTGCAACATTTATCCTTATGGCGCCTTTTGGTATTTTTTTTTCTTTAAATATCGGGATCCCATGGTCTATTTTGTACGCCCATTTAATATTTCGACCAATATTTCACTTGCTAGAGGGCTCTGAACAACTCACGATATTTTATGTAAATACACTGGATTTTAATATCCATCCAATACTTTTAAAAAGACTAACAGAAAATTTTAATGACTCTGTTTTCAAAATGAATTGCTATTCATATAAACTTAAATACTTCAAAATAATAAGAGGCAGATGTATTTATCGAAAAATAAACAAAACATTTTTTTTCCTTTCTAATGGCCTGGTCAGCGGGCTACTAGCGCTTGGCTTGTAGGAGGGCCGGAGATGATGAGTGAACCCAGTAGGCAGACCAACGTTCCCTCTGGAACCATTTCCAGATGAGAGACCTGATAGCTTTATTGGCATTCCCATAGATATCGTTTGAACATGGTGGGCATTGGAACTATGAAAGATTTTACTTGTACAAACTCTTGATAAACAAAACAAGAGCAGCTGAAAATCATGTGAAAAACAGGTGAGGAACTGAAGATAAAATGTTCATTCATGAACTGAGGGCTCATAAATATTAATCAAGATTAGCCTTTACATACTGTCAAAATAAAGTGCTTTAATTTGATACTGCCAGAATGCTTAGCGAGGAAAGGGCATGTTCTTCAGATCATCCATTTTAATTCAATAATTTGGGAACGTAGTTATCAATATAAACCAGGCCCGGACTGGTTCCTTTGGGGGCCCTCGGCAAGAGATTGAAAAGGGGCCCTTTACTGGAGAATTTAGAGGAAATAGAATATTAGGATAATATTTAAAAATTAGGTTTACGTGCCTAGAAAACACAAGTTTTATTTCACAAAAGTATAATATGTGAACCTTTCGTAGCAGAGAACGGATTAATGCAATTTTGTCGGGGGTGGGGGTGGCGGGAGGACAGTCAGTTTGCCGAATCATCAGCATCACGAAACAAGGACGGATTATAGAGGGGGTTGGAGGGGTGACCGCCCCAATTAAGAAAAAAGAAATTAATGTATAAGATCCTATTTTACGTCCATAAAATGGATGTATATGTCAATCTTCTAACTAACCTTTCCCATCGACAAACTAACTGCCCTACCTCCACCTCCACCCCCGAAAAAAATTGCATTAATTCGTCGAAGGTTCACATACTGGACTTTTATGAAATAAAACTTGTAATGTTTCTTTCTCCAGTAAAGTCAATTTTGTTACTGTATTCGTAATATACGTATATATTTTTTATAAGCCTTTCGAATCCCGGGAGGGAATTGTGATACATCCTGTATATCAAATTATAAAGTAATATATCCGATTTTGGGAGGCCTCACTGGCCCTCGGCGATCGCCGACCAGGCCAGTCCAGGCCTGATACAAACATTCTTTGACGTTGTTATTGTTTATGCCCCCTGACAACTGCATACAGTGCTAGATCCCCCCAGACAGGGAGGTGATGGGCAGAGGGGTGCGCCTTTCATTTTGCCCCAATGCTTCCCCAGTGGGTTCCAGTGGGAGGAAGTCCGACTTTAGCCCGCGGTCCCCTAATTTTGAACCAATTCCATGGGAAGGACCAACCCCCTGAAATCGGCAGACCCAGATGTATCATATCAGCATGGAGAACCGCATTTTATGTGTACCAGCTCCCATTAGCGTACATGGTCTCACAGCAGCCGAGCGGAGAGGGAGTTGACCCTCCCAAGCACTGGCCAGACCGGATGCTGCTTCACTTGCCGTGTTTTCATGGGAACGGAGTTTAGTGCCCAGACCACTGCAGGACACTCTTTGATGTAAAATATAAGAAGTAATACATGTTAGCAATCTCGAGAACACATTGCCAAAGTAAGATACAATGAAAAAAATTAAAAACTAAATTAAATCAATTCAATAGTATAACTCGTGGCGTTGAAATGAATTGTATACTATCAAACGAAATAAGTCATTAAATGGGTGAATGGAAAAAAAAAAAAGAGGTCACAGGACAGGTTCACACGGGAACTTTTTTCTGTCACCTTGCTGTTTTTAATGGGACGCCTTAATTGTGCACACCAAGACTGTTTGAAACGTCTGATTAAGCATACTACTTAAGCTACGAACACCAATTTTCATATTTTTTTAACGTGAATTTCTGAGTTAGCGTATTTAATGAGCTACATTCCCACAAAATTTCCTTTCAATCGTTGATTCGAAGGTCGTTTCCTCTTCTTGTAGAAACATCCGAATTCCTAGAACTGAGAAGAATGGTTGCGCCAACTTGTACACAAGCTCTTTTTTGGCGCATTTAATCTGTAGCCATCGCCTGATTAAACAGCTGCTTCCGGGGTTTCACAGCATCTGGCCAAGCAAACTTTTTCGGGAGACTTGTCTCAAAACATTTTCGTGCTGTAATAAAGCACAGCTACACATACATAAACCGCGTGACTGACGTCACTTTGCTTTCAAATGCACTAGGTGCACAGAAAGTTCTTATGTGGACAACATTAACTCTAAATGGCCAGCGGCTATCAAGTAGAGCTTTCATCCAGAATTATGGGTGAAGAAAGATATATTACGCCTAGCACATTGATTAAAAAGCGCTCTCCAACTCGTTTGTTTCAATATTCGGGATGCACAGCTCGCAAGGTTTCTTTTTAGTATGTCAAATACCTAGCTTCGAATATCTTTTTTATTATTATCTTTTTTTCACAGCAGTAATGAAACTGTCACTGTAAACTTTACAACGTATTGTTTAATAACTATGATAAACTGCCCTAAATGAAGATATACTATTCTATAACATGTAATAAACCTGTTTACTCGCATCTTTCATAAAACACAATAGCAAAGTCCCTTTTTTCGAACCAGCCTTCGAAGCATCAATATCAAAATCTAGTACTAGGCTTAAAAGGAAGCTTCTACTCAAAAAAAAAAAAAAAAAGGTTTGTGAAATTCAATTAAATGTTGTTAAATAAAAAAGGTTCATTACATTTACTTTCACCGAATAATTTTATTGGATCAACAAGTGTTTGTCTGAATCAACAAAAATTTTGTTAAATCAACAAAATACTTTTAAAAATTATTGAGTCAACAAAATATCCATAATTTTTTAAGTAAAGAAATAGAACCTTTTTCATTCAGTATGCAATTAATTCTCCGCAACGATGAGAGAACGAAGAGGATCAAATACATAAAGCGAGGTATTTATTTCAATTACTTCTCTACGAATGTAATCCAGAAGGATATATCTAACGAGTATTTTTTGTGAGTCTCTTTAAAAGAGATATTTATATAATATTTATATAGTGTTACATGTTTATATAATGTTTATTTAACTTTCATCGCACGGAATAGAAATTTTTATACAAATAAACGCAAATGATCCATTCGATTTAAGCCTTCTGCTGCCGTACTGACATATTCAGAACAGATTCCGAAAATTACGTAACCACAAAACTGTTTTGAAAGTGTAAGAATTCACGATTTCTAATTCAGAAGTTAATTAGCAGACGATTTTATTCTGAATATGCCCGATTTCCACCCTCAAATCCATGTGAGTGGCTACATGATTGTATCCATAAACTCCTGTACTCCTTCCACACATGCGTTTAGTTATGTAAAAGACCATTAGAATTTTGGGTTCCAAAACACTTATTTAAATGAATAAAAACACAAATATGGGGTTTCGTACTGCAATATAATTTCCACCTTCAAACAAAATCTCTATTACAATTTGCGTAATAGCAAAATCTTTATAAATTCTTTTAAAATTAAGTATCATCGGAAGAACTGATATAAAAGGTAACCTAACAAATCTTAATTTGGTTAATATTTGGCCTTTATAAACTTACTTTTATAAAAAAAAATTAAAGATTTAGTAAGAACGCGATAAATTTTAATTCATGTATTAAAGGTTTTCTGCACGATTTAAAATCCATAAACAATTGTTCCAATGCAGTTTTATAGTCATGACATCAAAATGATCTCACTTTCATTTGCGAGATACTATACAACTTAAATTATCGAAAGCAAGCAGAAAAGAATTTCACGTTACTTTAATTTTCTAAACTCTCTGCTACGGCGGAATCTTATTATTTCGCTACTGGCGCAGTTTTCATCTCAAAGCCTCATAACCTAATGCAGTTTTGAACTGGTGACATCAAAAGGACGTAGATCTCACTTACGAAAGCTACTTTCATATGTAGATGGTTCATCACGTGACTCGCTATCTTATAAACTGGGATATCGGTAGTGCTTTAAAGAGGTGAAAATTAAGAATTTTTTTTTTTAATCTGGAAGAGGGTGCATTCTGAAAGTTTTAAAGTTGAAAAAAAAATTGCTTTTTTTTTTTTTTTTTTTTTTTTTTTTTTTTCATATTTCAGTAAAGTTTCAAGTCAATTGGTCAAATGATGTGGTTTTATTTATTTACATATTACCGTTTTTATTTATAAATATTTTTAGCTGACGTTGGTCTGCCAAAAATTTTTCTTGTTTTTGCCGGTTAACAGAAGTAAAAAGGTTGGGAAACACTGCATTAGAGTGCTTTCAGACCTCGTTTGTGGTCTGCATGAGTTGTAAACGCTGAGTAAATTTTCGAACAGTATATATATAAGTATACATATTTAGAACATACCTGACGAAGATTTAAAACAGATTCAGTAGATTTTACTATGCATTTCGATTCCAAAAAAGTGTTTTGTGGAATAAGACAGACAAATACGGTACTTTCAGGGGTTGTGATACCCTTTCAACATAATGGAACAAAGAAGTCAAATAGGGAAGATGCACAGATTGCGATGAACTTCCCAACATACTTTAAAAAGGTAAAAAATAGGGGATACACAAAAACAATGAAAACGGACAAATAGGAATTACGCATGGCTAATGAAGCACTTTCTAAGATAATGCAGCAACGAAGTGTTTTTATAATCTTGCTAATTTTACAATTTTATTTTTTTTTTAATATTTCTTTTTATTTTACTAAATTTTGAATTTATTATCATTTTGTCTTCAGAAATATTCTTTTATACTCTATAACATGAAATCCATCGTATTAGATTGTTGCTTTTTTAATATCCCCAAATCTAAGATACTGGAATGATTTCAAAATGTTGCCATTCACAGGTGGTAAAAGTGTGGAGTATTATAAAGTTCTGCATAATACGCCATTTGAAAAATTTATCTAATTTATTTTGATAAAGAAACTTTATTATAAAAATTTTTCTTCTTCTATTCAATTTCCTACTACCCTTTCAAATCTGTGTAATTCTACTTAAACAAAAATGCACTTAATCTGAGGGGTAGGAGGAAGAAGGAATAAATCCTGATCAAAAACTGTTTATTCCGAGTCATTGTGCTTAATGTAGCTTCATTCTCAGAAAAATTCTTCTTTATTCACTAATTTATCCCTCATTTTTCAACGAATAATTTCCGTACACTTTGGAAACGTAATTAGGGGTCGCAATACCGAATCATTTAAGCAAAACCGGTATTTTCGGTATTGGCTCCAGACCAATACCGATAATCCGGTATTTTCGATATTTCCGGCATTAAGCTAAAGTTAGCAAATTTAGTATAATAAAGTTAGTTTGCGGAGGAATAGTAAGTAGGTACCTAACCTAATTGAATTTATCTTCTAAATAAAACAAAATATTCATTGACACAAGGTTTATTATTTGATATGTTGGTAATCAATCAGTTAGTTCTTAGCAAAAATTTACTAATACTAAATGCCCGTTTATTCCTTTTTAAAAATAACTTAGGTTAACTAGTTCAAATACTTTAATTAAATGTAGTGTTCGATAAAGTTCGGCTACTCGGCTGTCGCCGGATTCATCGGTCATGTCGTAAGGTGAACGAACTCGCGCGCGCGCCTAATTTGAATGAAATGGCGCGTAACTTTTTCTATTTGTATTTGTTTTTTATTTATTTTACTAAAACCGAAAATACCGAATATCCCGGGTTTTTTGAAATGAATACCGGTATTAATTAGACCTAAATTTGGCCCGGTATTCCGGTATAGTCGAAATTCGGTATCCCGGTTTGCGACCCCTAAACGTAAAACTTCCGTGAATTCTTCTTTCCACTATCTGAAGAACAGGATAAAATTTCGTGAATCGGGAGAAGTTTCTTCAATTGATAGGAGAAAAAAAGAAACGGGTGATCGTCAATTAACGAAAATATTCCGGCAGCACTGCTGCCAGAAAAATTTTCGTGAATTGAAGAAATAATTTTTGAGTGTGCGCCTTTGTGCACTAATTTATCCTCATTTTTCAACGAATAATTTCCATACTCCTTGAAACGCAATATTTCCGTGAATTCTTCCTGAAAACTACGAGAAGATGAAAAAATGGCGTTAATTCTAAAGCAGTTTCTTCAATTGACAGGAGATAAAAGAAACGGGTATTCGTCAATTAACGGAAATGTTCCGGCAGCACTGATTGCTGCAAAATTTCCGTGAATTAAAGAAATAACTTTTGACAGTGTTGTTTAATTATGCCTTAATTGCTTTTCATTTATGTGTCATTAAATTTTCCATATTTTATTTCTGGCATAATCATAATAAGAGGAAAGTTATTTATAAGTATGATCATACTCAATATTTTTAGACAGAAATACACGCTATTCTTTTTTCAGTTTTTAAATGATATTAGTTTCTTTCCTTTGATCTTAACAACCTTTCCCAAATTCAATTTTGCAACAAATTTTCTAGAAATTGAAAAATACGAATGCACTTCAAAATAATGTAACTGCTACATTTTTTTTAAATCCCCATTTTTTTGTTATATTTAGTCAAAATTTTAGTTGATGTTTAATCTAATTATTCCCAAACTTGATGTTCACTATTTAAAATATCAAGCATTTTAAAAAGAAAAAAAAATCGTTTTTAACAAATAGCAATATGATTTCTACCTCTTCAGTATGGTTATTATTTATTTAAATTTTTCGTTCTTTTCCTTTATTTCATCTTGTCATACATTTGACCTTTTTCTTAATCGTCACAAAAATGATTTTATGTTTTATAATTGTGGAAGACTGAAACTAGTTGGAAAATTTGTAACTCGTACTTTTCTTTCAATCAAAAATTAATAGGTTTGCAAAATTTCAAACTTAGTTACAAAACTTGAAAACTATCGTTTCTACTACTAGTAGACATGGTAAAATTTACACAAAACCAGTTTCCACAATTTTTGAATAAAATTGGTAAAAACCGATATTTGATTTGACAGTTTAACGACCTACTCCCTCCCCTAAAAAAAGTTTTAGCCAAGGATCTGCGAGCCAATGACTGAGAAATATGCAGGTATCAGATCGTGGTCGCGAAGTTCGTAACAAGGAGCTTGAAGATTCTCTTTTGTATTAAGCGTAAGAGTGTGGTTTGCTGTAGAATGTTGTTATATTGCTGTAATAGAGATTGAGAGTTCTGTTCCAATCGAGGTTGTGTGCATTTGTCTTCTAAGCTTTGTAATTTTACAAAACTTTGCAGAAAATTCCCATAAGATACACTCTATAACAAATAACGCACCAAGGAGGTGTCCGATTGAGACGAAAATTGGTCGATAGGAAGATAATGTACAGAATAGTAAATGATTAAAGTTTCAGAACAATTGAATAATTTATTTCAGAGTTACAGTAACAAGTTCAATAAGGTGTTGACCCGCCGCTAGCCTGGATACAAGCTGCCACACGGCGTGGCATAGACTGATAAAGCTCCCGGATGGTCTCCTGCGGTATTTCCTGCCAAATTCACTCCAATTGTCGAACGAGGTCATCAAGAGTCCGGGCCAGATGCAATCGCCTTCTCATCATATCCCAGACATGCTCGATGGGAGAGAGATCTGGTGATCTGGCAGGCCAAGGAAGAGTTTGAGAAGCTTGCAGACAGTTTAGAGCAACAGGAGCCGTATGTGGTCTGGCATTGTCCTGCTGAAAAACCAGCCCAGGGCACTGCAAAAGGAACGGTAGCAAAACAGGTCTTAGGATGTCGTCCACGTAGCGCTGTGCAGTAAGTGTACCTCTAATGACTACCAAAGGGGTCCGGCTGTCAAAGGAAATGGCACCCCACACCATAATGCTTTGTTGAGGACCGGTGTGTCGTGCACCGGCACACCGGTAGTGAAAATAGGATCCACCCCCTCTGCCCTGTGCGTCTCCAAACACGTCTTCGATGATCGTCAGGACACTTGGAAGCGGGATTCGTCGCTAAGGACTATACGTCCCCAGTTAGCATCATTCCAACCTGATCGAGCCCCGCACCACTGTAATCTGGCTCGGCAGTGTGCAGGCGTAAGTGGCAGGTGGCGTAACGGTCGGCGTGAGCGTAGATTTCGCTCTCTCAACCGTCTGTGAATGGTCATGACCCTGCTAGCAATTTTGCTCGGGCCGTCATCGGCTGGCTGCGTGGTCGGTGTCAGCCCGAGCAAAATTGCTAGTAGGGGATGGACACTGGTGTTTGGGTTGAACGTCTGATGGTTGATAGAGATGAAGAAGGCGCTGTGACAGCTGATCGGACCATCACTCTGTCCTCACGATCTGTTGTAGTCCTAAGTCGACCGCTACCATCCTGACGCTGCACTCTGCCATTTTCCACCCATCCTTGCCAGCATCTTCGAATCGTAGCATTGCTTCGACTCAAATGACGAGCGATTCTCCGATTAGTCCAACCGGCCTCTTTCAATCCAATGATACTACCTCTGTCAAACTCTGACAGTTGCTCGTAATGAGCACGAATCCTGCATTTTTCAAGTTGTTGAAAGGTCATCTGAATCGCAATCAAACCGAAAGTTTTAACAACCGTTGAAGAACTGCTCCTTATATACGTCTGCTGGATGCGCAGTTCCGATGCGCTAGAGATCAAACTATTCATTCATTGGAAACAAATTTGAATCATTTGCATATCTGTTCAAAACATTCATGCATACGAAATTTCAAAGCAATCGGATGATTGTTTCTTGGTGCGTCGATCTTTTTGTTATAGAGTGTATTTAATAATAAGTTTCTGTAAAATTAAATCTTCACTCTATAAATACAGCACAATGATTTGTTGTGTCAGTATGTCACAAAATGTTTTGTAAGATCACAACACTGTGCTTGGAAATCGTAGTGTTTGAAACTTACATCAAAATCTTCTGACGTTATATTTAGCTTCACGTTATACAATGGTTGTGTCTAGATAAACAGCCTTAATGAACAATGGTCTAAATTTATTATCACAAAAACAGAAATGCATTCGCATGAACAATATATTCACGACTGATAGAGAAAAGGCAAATGGAATCCTATACATGAAGAAAGCAGGTGATCTAATAAAACAGTTTTATCGTTATAAGCAGATATACTAGCTCGATATACGCATCTTACTTCCAGTTTACCCCGTGAAGACTTTTGCTAAACATATCAATCCTTCTTTAAAACTACGGGGAGTAGTTATTTGCATAGGAAAGTGCAACATGCAATTAAAAATAAATAGCAATGAAGAAATAAATTATATTGAATTTACTGTCCATAAGCTGTGTAAAATTTCATTTAGGAGATATTTTTTTACAGCCATAACCTATTTGAAAATTTGGAAATGTTTATTTAAAATCTGTGGATACCACGTGTAAATAAATTCATTCAGTTTAGTAATAAATATAAGTTAAAAAAAAGTTTTTTATTTGATTGACTCAAACGTATAAAATAATTTTTGAAAGAACTTTCAAGTTCAAACACATATTACAGTACGCAAATCAATTCGAAATCACAGATCAGCGGCAAAGGTACTTGAGGTACTTGGAATTTTAATTAAATATTACTTTATTTAAATGTAAAATAGTGTATAATTTACGGAACTCTAATTTGTAACACTTCTTTTCATCTCATGTGTATGTTAATAGATATGCGCCTCAAGCTTTTATAAATTACGTGCTACTTTACTTTAAAAAAAATAATAATGGCAATGTCTAATGAATTTTCAAAGTACCTCCGCCACTGATCAGTGAGCTATCAGTAGAACAACAGCGTGGCATTCAAATTTTAATCACTATATCAAACTAGTTCTTTTTCCAGAATGTCAGTACACAACTGTCAATTTTCGTGCTGGAAATTACAAAGACCAATCGGAGAAAAAAAAAAAAGGTCAGTTCCAATGTTATTAGATTTATCTGTTGGATGATCCAGAGAGATGCTGGGGACGTTTCCTACCTACCTACCTACCTACATGCTGAAATATGACATGAATGGAAAATAAAGTTCGTAAACTGTTATTCATACCATGATATTCCTGTACATTTTACTTAAAATGTAAACACTATAATCCTGAGTCATGAGGCAATTTTAAGCCTTATTTTCGTGTTCAACGACCCAAAATCTATAAGGGACGAATATCTCTGTAAAAATTTCATTGTTGAACAGTGTAATTGTTTATTTAATAATTGTTTTGTTGCTTCTTAATTACTTCAAAACATCAATTTCAAATTTTATCATGAGTAAAATGTTAAAATCTTGTAAAAAAATTTTTAAAAAGCAACTTTCAAACACGATAGTTTTACTCTTTACTTAAAACATTAAAATGATTTCTACTCGTAGTTGGCAGATGATTTGACCATCATATTACTCAAATCTGCGCGAGTAAACTGCTACGTATATCTCATCGACCGCCTTAAACCGCGCTACTATATCCAAAGAATTTATTTTGTGTGTACTCGCGATATAACAATGAATTATTAAAGATACATCAGTAAGTAACGTACATCAGTAAGCAACGTACATAATTATTCGGTTTTATTAAATAACTAAGAAAATTTACAGGATCGTTAGTTATTGAAACGCCCTCATATAAATTCTATCGCCAGAGAATGAAACTACAATAAAATAAATCTTTTTTTTTTATAACTAGTATGTATCATTTTTCCTTTATTCCACAAAAGCTATACTAAATATAGCTTACTGTCTGCATATCATATTTATCTTTCACGCAGTCACAATTTGGATTACTTAAAAACAATTGAACACGCGGAAAAATTATTGAGTATTTCGAGCAAACGCTAATTGCGGAATATTTTTTTTTTTTTTTTGAAAAAGTCATCTTTAGAAATCAGTGAATCGTAAAATATCAAAGATCAACAGCCACGATTTTGTGGGATAATTGAAAAAGGGATGCATGGAATTGTCTATTGCAAAAAGTCACTTGATTTGGTATTGTTTAGCTGATAATGTTGCTATTGGCGTCTGCCTTGGTGGCAAATATCGTGAAGACATGAAAACATTGTGCATTGAAAAATATTACATATATCATTTTAAATCGATATTCATCGTGCACGAAGAACATCCAAAGAAACAAGCACGTGTCTGAATCATGTGATTCTTAGTTTTTCACAATGCAACCTTGTTAGAAGTTTGACCTGAAATATATTAACTGTTCGTTTATGTTTTGGAGAACCTTCCAGGTATTTACATATCATTTGATTTTAATGAAAATAGAAGGCTACTGTGAAAAAATACTGAATTTTTCGCGAAAACGCTCTTCCTTTATTTTTTCTTAAGAGTGTAAAGACGAATTAAGAAGAACTAAGAAAACTGGAATCAGAAATGGACAGCTTCAAAAAAGACAGCGCACGTAAAATAGAACTACAGCATGTGCCCTTCTAAGTGTTTTACCACTTGTCGTAGCTGAATCGTCCTGTATGATGTAGTAACACGCGTAGAAAACTTACAGCATTAAAAGTACCAACATTTTGGTAAATTGTATAGTATTTTTTATTGCCATACAAAAGACCATATTAATATTGTAACATTCAGTTTTAGAAAGCTTCACGGTCAATTATGACACGACATACAAAATTATAATTAGCTTAACTATTCAATTAGTTCGGACTTTCTTGTCTCTGAAAACATTTTTTAAAAAAAAGTTTATTGATATGTATTCAATATATTGAAAATTCCAACAGGTTTAAATTAACTTCATGGGAATATCGATAACTTAGAAAATCGGAAAAGACAATTTGAACAAAAATTCAAATGAAACAGTTTAGAAACGCAACCGTACAGCTATATTATACGTTAGTACTAATCTTAAGTTTCAGTTCGCTAAGTCGATAATAAAATGTACCATTTCAACGTATTCTTGAACTGTGAATTGGGTATTTTAAACACACAGTGTATGATTTTTTACTATTTCTTTAAGAAAAAGATATATTGATTAACCTTTAAGAAGAAAACATTATAAAATGCTTAAAGCCATAAAAAATAATCATAGATATTCAAAGATTCTTAATCAAATTTTAATTTTTTACAAAATAACTTAATCTTGATGAGTAATGTTGTCATGTGATTACATTTGTTTGACTTTAGGCAAGAGAACTAATCTGTAGACATTGAGCAAGTCTTACTATATGAAGTTCCGTTAATAAGACTGAAAGTTAAAATTTGATATTGAAATCTTCGAGTTTATAACAACAATTCTGCTGACACATATTTTTAAGTGAACGCTTATATAAACTTTTCATGGGATTTCAACGTAGCTATATACTCATGTTCATGAAAGTATTTTAAAATATACTCATACTCATGAAAGTATTTTAAAAAGTATATTTATCTCCTGATTTTGCACTAATTTTATTTTTGAGTATACAGAGTGTTCTAAAAATTTTTCTTTGTGCTTCAGAATTTGCTACCTTATTTTGTACATTTAGCATTTTCTTATTTTTGTAAACCAAAAATGAATACAAAATTGTACAGCGTTAATTTTTTCAAATCTTCAGAATGTCGTGGCATAACTAATCGAAGTATGGATATGGAAGAGAATATGTTAAAAGTTTTTCGATATTCATTTGACATAAGATTTATAAATCTTTTACTTTTATTTATAAATTGATTTTTATAAATATTTCCTTTTTACATTCATAATTAAAGAGAAAATAAAAGCTCTTTTTTCTGTTTCTTTAATCCAAATTAGTAGTTAAATTTGGCACTCAGAATTTTAAAACACTCAGTATGTACATAAATGAAATTTATGAAGCCCTCAACATTTTAAACATTGTAAGCATAACTTTGAATTAGTAAATGAACTTGAGATTTTCTGCATGTGTGTTTGTTCAATTTCACAAAAGTAAGTCCTTACTTTTAGAAAACCCGTAAAAAATTGAGCTTCAATCCGGCGAGATCCCACAAGGGACAACACTCTATTATTCCATTTCGATTTCAATAAAACAAACGAAAATTTTTGTGTTAGCCTGGATCAATGATTCCCATGCAATTTCTTTTATGCACCATAAAAAAATATTCAGACATAAAATATTCAGGTAAGAATAAATAAACAGATCATTTCGAAGTTTAAAAAATCTGATGTGGACATCACATGACCTCCCTATTAAATCACGTAAATATTTCTGGTACACGTCATCCTTATTTCATTTGAAAGAGATACAATACTGCAATAATACTAAAGTTTAGAGATTTCTAGGCAAATATTTGAGATACCTCCAAGCTGGATTCAGTTTGAAAGAGTTGTGTTTGGCACTTAATTTGGCGATACTTTGCCGAGAGCCGCCAGGCTTGGTGATAGTTTGCGAGATTTTTAGGTGCAGTCCAAGTAATGATTTATCAGACTTTTAATAAAATGAAGGTATCCATATGGACCTGAATGTATTGAAAGTTTTTTGAGTGACCCTGTAAATACATTACCCAGTCTATTGCAATCAAAAAAGCGATGCACAACAACGTGTTACTATAGTTCTAAACAAAAAAATTTCAACATTCTAGCTAAAAGTTTTGAAGTTATGCTAGATCCGCCATTACTTTCGACAGAAAAATTTGGCGGTATTTTGACAAAATCTTCATGTTCGATGACGGTTGGGGAGATTTTGGGCATGGACTAAACAATGACTGACTATACACATAATATATTGAAGATGTTCATAGACTTTAATGTATTGATCTTTTTATTTTATTTTTATTTATTTTTTTTTTGGAGGGGGGGGGGGGCGTCTGTAAATAAACTATTCAGTGGATTAGAACCAAAAAGGAGGTGTACAACAAGATTATACAAGAATCCTAAATATAAAATTTTTACATTCTACTGCTAATAGTTTTTGAGATATGCGAGTTACGTACAGACGTCAGAAAAGAACTAGTAAAAATGTATTTGCGGATGATCAAAGTGAATTATGAATGCATACATACAAACATAACATGAGTACGTTGAGACGCCTCGTAAAAACTCTTCAAAATAAAAGTAGACATAGTCAAAGTATGAATATGTAACGAAATTTTACGCGATCACCATTAACAAGGAAGTAAAAAGGTAGTTCTAACCAGCTATTTAAGTCATGTTCGTTGGAAATACTCAGTTTGGAGAGATTTTGGGCATGGCCTAAACAATGACTGACTATACACATAATATATTGAAGATGTCCATAGACTTTAATGTATTGATTTTTTATTAGCACTCGGGTGCTATTTCTTTCAAGCAAGGGATTTTTGTGTACACGGCGCGCCGTGGTCACTTTTCCGTTTGATCCATGGTTTCTGCCGTGTGGATCAATGTTTTCTGCAGAGGGATTTGATATTGCTAACGGAAACATGGACTATCCCTTCAGATGATTTTCAAATACCAGGGTTCACTTTGGTCGAACGGATAGCCAGTGGTTTCCAAAACAGAAAACCATCTGGAGTTATGATTTTTATAAAGGAAAACTTAATGAAACGCTTCACCCGTGCGTACATGACCCAGATCAATATTGTTCAAATGGTCATTGCGAATATTCAAGATAAAGTGAAATTTGCAGTCACATACGCTAGTCCTCGAATTTCTTATGAAGATGAATTAGACGCTCTATTCGAAACGTTGCTGAAGGAGGATGATTGTAAGACTATTTTAGTAGGAGATTTTAACATAGAATTAAATTCCGATCAAGTATCCAATTTTATATCTGAAATGGGTACTTTAGATTTTCCAATACGCACTAATCCAAAATATTTCACCACTAGGAAGCCAAACAACAATGGATGCAATTTTCAGCAACAAAATTATGCGAACAGGAGTCTATATGAGCAATTACAGTTATCATTTTAGTCTAATGGCAGAATTGATTGAATAATTTTTTAAAAAATCTTAAACTCTTCCAGTCGAGTGCGTAAATAAAATTCGGAAGAATTTTGTTTTTTTTTTTTTTTGTTTTTTTTTTTTGGGGGGGGGGGCTGTAAATAAACTATTCAGTGGACGGAAACCAAGAAGTAGGTGTACAACAAGATTATACAAGAATCCTAAATATAAAATTTCTACATTCTACTGCTAATAATTATAATTTTTGAGATATGCGAGTTATGTACAGACGTCAGAAAAGAACTAGTTAAAATGTATTTGCGGACGGCCAAAATGAATTATACATGCATACATACAAACATACATACATGCGTAAGTTGAGATGTCTCGGAAAATCTCTTCAAAATAAAATTAGAGATAGTCAAAGTATGAAAATGTAACGAAATTTTACGCAATCACCATTCACAAGGAAGTAAAAAGGTAGTTTTAGCCAACTGTTTAAGTCATGTTCGTGGGAAATACTGCCAGTGTATAAATGTAAAATGACACAAAATTCTAATTTCTATAAATTCCATTTTTTGTGAGATCACCATCAAAAATACAAAAAAACAGAAATGATTGGAATGGTCTCCCATTTTCCTTATTTTTGGTTTACTTGTGGCATTTGCTTTAAGTATGTATTTAATAAACATGGGGTGCTTATCAAAGCTTTTGAAAAACTGTTTTCAACATATAAGGAAAACAAGAATGTAATTTCAAATCAAACTTAAAGTGCTGTTTTCTTTCATCTAACCCAGAAATTATTCAATGTCTTAACACCAGCAATGTTACCACATGTTATATAACACTGTAACTTAATGTCAAACTTACAGATCGGTTTTCTGTTATCTAACCTAAAATTTATTAAGTGTCTTAACACAATGTATAACAAAGTTAGCACATGTTACAGCACTGTAGTTTAAGGTCAAACTTTAAATACGATTTTTTCAGTTATCGAACCCAAAAATTATTAAATGTCTTGTTTATTTTTTAATTGTAATGTCCATATGTTGAAATAATACCTATGCCGATTTCATTACTCAAACAATTTTTTTCAGTAATAACAATGATAGCAAGTTTTAATTAGATAAGTACATGAGTTTAAATAACCTTGTTTAATAATTCTCATAATTATTTTTTTTATCATGCATTTCATTTAAAACTATTTCACTGTTATGTTTTGATGGAAAACTTTCGTTAAACGTTTCGATTTAAAACATTTTTACTTTTAAATATGCATTTAGCACTATTGTGTTAATCATTAAATTTTTTTAAGCTGTGCTTGACATTTGAGTGTGCTGTTGCTTTCAGAAATACTAAGCATTTGTGCATTACAACGCCATTATACTATGTCTGAAAATGTTAGTGATACGCACTCAACTATATTCTACTATATATTCAACTATATTCTACTATAGTAGAACCCCGATCTATCGTTTTTCAAGGGGTGCGTAGTAAAAAACGATGCATGCGGGAAAACGACGAATGCGGGTTAAAGTCAAAATACGAAGAAAACAGTATTTATGAATACACACAATGTATACAGTAATACCAAACATACTAAATTTGTTACCAAACTGTAAAAGAAACAAATAGAAGTTGTGTAGAAATTAAGTGATACTTATTTTTAAAAAATCAGTAATTTGACACTGGGCTTTTCATTAATCTTTTAATTAAACAAAGTTTGCAAGATTCACAATATATTTTTGTCTTATATTCACAATATATTTTTATGTGCATTCATGTTTGTATGTAAAAGTCATACAATTTCGAATACCGTTATTGCGTAGGATAAACTAGGCACTAGTGTTGACCCAGTCTCATCGGCATGAATATTATTTTCAGCTTCTTCGTGATTATTTTTCTTTTGCGTCACATTTCTTCCATTCTTAGGATACCGCACGTTGATACATCTAAATCCATGGAAATATAATCACTACATTTCACACCATACACATCCCTGCTGGATGTAAGAACTCGTCATCTATACAATCATCAACCCAAGATATCATACCAGGAAATAATTAGATTTGTAAGCCATATTGATCCACTTGATATTCAATTTCATTTTGGTCATTAGAAACATTTTACAACGATGAACGCGGGAAACCGAATTTTTGACGAACGATACATGCAGGTTTTGTTAACGTTATTTGAATACAGTTTGTGCAGGGACCATAGAAATAAAACGATCAATACGGGAAAATGATGAATGCGGGAACGATAGATCGGGGTTCCACTGTATTTCTACTATCTACGTTCTTCTGCCTATACATGTACATTCAAGTTCTGTTCTCTTTATACATGAACAATTCTGTTGAAAATATTGAAAATATATTCCTAAAAAATCATGTGCTGCTAGATAAAAAAATCCCTAAATTTCTTTATGGTATAGTTGAGAGGGGAAATTAAATTAAAAAAAAAATAGTAGAGAATATAGTAATCGAATAGTTTACATTGCATTTCCAAATAATCTAGTTCGTGGCACTCCAAATTAATAAACAATCAGGATGGATATGAAAAAGGTTGTTTAAAGTTATAAAAGCTATTATAACGGTGGATGGTAGTATAGTAAAGAAAGGCACGGCTTCACACCTGAGGAAAAATTGTTAAGTGACAAAAAGGTCATGGGAATACAGTAAGCCAACTTGGCAATAGCGCCAGGAGCAGGAAAGAAATTTCGCCAATTTAATCTCGCTAAATTTCAAAAACTTCAGTCGGAAGCTAAATATAATTTAATTGTAGTGAATTTCAAATGCAGATTTCCCAACTGGGAACGGTAAAGGAGAGCTTACAACCTTAGAATATTTATTGAAGTTCTGAGGGAAAACTCTGGGGAGATCAAACTAGAAAAATTCATACAAACAAACCATTTGGACGCTGAGAGAAGAATAAATAACACTTATAACGAAGAAATCCTAAGCAGTATACAAAACGAAATTAAGATAGCATAACGTCGAGAAAGACGGGAATTAAAAAAAAAAAAATGGATACAGTATTACATTTAGAATAAGGAAATTAAAATTAAACCTAACTAAAAATATGTGAACTGCATCCCATTCCTTATACAAATTTATGCTCAAAATACTCGGTTCTTGCATAAACTTCATAGTTCGCATAAACTTGGAATTCATAAGATGCTCCTCGTATTTGATTTAGGAGGATTCAAAGCAGTTTGGAATACCTGGATTTGTATAAGGTGATACAATTCATGGGGGAACGATTCTAGCAAATCAGAGTACTGAATTCAATAATTTTCTGCAAACATCATGACTGAAAGAATTCTTTTCACAATGTACTTTACAATCTTTGAGAGTGCGGTTGTTCTTCCCTTTTCGCAATATCGATAAAATTCTGCAAATTCGCAGATTCTGATTTCCTTGGAATAGCTTCCTCAGTCAAGAAGACTTTGGCTCTCTTTGAAATAAGAGAATCTAAAATGTCTATTCCGAAATATGTTTGCTAACAGAAAAGTTTCACGTGAATTTCTAATGACTAATTGTTATTAAGAAATTGCGAGTTTATAAATTCCTTTAATATATGACTCAAGATGACAGGTTTTTTCAACTATCAAAAACTTAAATCTTAGCTTCAGTTTTCGATAGTGATCAGTTGAAATAATTGATTGATTGTTTAAAATATATTTATGTAAACTATAACTCTAGAAAATTATACTATCACAAATAGAATCGACAAAAGTTTCCTATTTGTCAAATTTTTCACCATTCTCACATGTATTACAGACTCAGTAAACATGTGCGTTAAATTGCAAATGCATTCGATCAATGTTCTGATCCATTCTAGTGAATGTGCATTCTATGCAGCAATCTAATTTAACAAAGTACGCTTCCGCAAAGCCTAGTTTAAATCACTTTTGAATTTTCACTTAATGTGAAAAAAGTTTCACTTATTAAATAACTCGTTTTAGTTTTTAGCATATCTGATAAGGAAGAAAAGCATTCTGAAAAAAACTGCGTTACTTTTTACCTCACGAATATATTTAAGTACAACTCAACATGCTGCTGTTGCAAGTTACGTAATATTGTTTTTACAATTAACCACAACACCAATGTGTAGTACAGGGGTTAAAGCCACTTGCATTTGGAGATGACTCAAGTGGAGGAACAGGGTTCTGTCTTCTCGCGAGGCCGTCGGTCCAGCGGTCTGGAGTTTTAGGAGGTTTTCTCCAAATGTAACGTGAATACGCGCTAGATACTCGGAAAAGTCCTCCACCAAGGCATTTTCGCCCCATTGTGTTTGTCCTTTCTCGGACTTGGATTTATAAGCGGTTCTTCGGGTATAAGCACACAAATCCGAATACAGGTTCCAACACAATAACAACAATTAACCACAACACAACTTGAAGATAAAATTAACGATTTTTTCCAGTCTAAATGGTGAAATCCAATGTAGATCACTTTACAAGTTTCTCTTATTACTTTCCGAACATGTACCATGTAAGGAAAGTATTGTAATCATGAAAAAATTCGACTTCGAGATTTTGGTGTTTTGACACGTTTTGAGGTCTTCTGAATTCATTTATGCTATTTTTACGATATTTATGTATGTATGTGTGTGTGTGTGTGTGAGTGAACATGATAACTCCTAAACGGGGCATTCGATTGAGCTCAAATCGGGTATATATGTTATAAACCACCGTCGCAAGACCGGTACTGATTTTTCTGTGTATAGGACGCATAGTTTTTCTACAGGGCTACGACAAAGATTTCTTTTACATTATGGCCTATGGGGAGAAATTCTTGAAAGTGGGCTAAGCGTTTAAGCGGCGCATTCGACTGAGCTTCAATTTGGTATATATGTTTGAATTATGCATCGATTAAAATTTATTTAAATGCTTGGTAATGATCTTAATCATAAGTGTTCGGAAACTCGAGTGGAGTCACTCCAGATTTTTTTTTTCTTATTATAACGTGATTTATTTTAACCCACTCGTCACCGAATTATAAAAATCAGAGAAAATAAATCTGTCTAGCATTTAATGCATCTGAAATACTATTATAAATCATGCAAAAATATTTTTTTCTAATGTCGATTAATATTAGATTTTTCTAATATTAATTTCTGCATTTTCGAAGCATTTTGTTATGCTAAAATTAATTTAAAAGGATGCACCTATTAGGTAAAGATTGAGGAATAACAAAAAAAAAACTATGCTTACCTTAAAAAGAAAAAAAATGGTAAAAAAGCAGCGTCAATATTTTCTTAATTTTTCTCCTGAAACAATTAGCGAAAACTGTAAAAAATGGCCTAAATTGACTAGTACTGCAATCTAGGCACGATTTATGCATCTAGTTAAGAGCCTCATATACTTTCTACACGAATGAATGATATTGATATCACCGAAAGAAAAAAATACTCAATTTAATTGTTTTCTCTTTAAATATTGCTATTCGAAGTAGGAGCCTCATATGAGGTTCAGGGTGACGAGAGGGTTAAGCATAACGGAATACCAATCGAACAAAGAACGTGGAGTAAAACCTTTCCCACTCCAGCTCTATTGTTCTGATGTGCGCATCGTGAAGAATACACTCACTAATTTGGGGTCTTGTCTGCGTAATTTTCCTATCCAATTATTTTTTCCCCGTCTATATATACTTTTAACTTCCCTCAATAAAGCAATTCCGTGATTTCGTTGCAATAAGACCGTTTTCCCGCGTAAGCACAGGACATTGCCTGTTTAAAGAATCGTAATAAATAAACGAAGGTCGGTGTCATTTCGAATAGTAGTATTATTGACTTTCCGTTTTCGAATGTTGAATGCGTAATTTATCCCTGTCATTACTGCTGTTCTAACAGAAAAAGACTCCTTGGTCTCGACACGTGTTTATGAGAATGCATCGACATCATTACATCTTAATGCGATGTAAATGCTTCGCGTTACCTCTTCCCTGCATGCTCGGATGCCACAGTCTAACATCAAAATCAGCGATGCAAGTTCTGTTTGCATGGTTGTTTCTGATGACGGGTAATTTTTGTATTTCTAAAAATGTCGGTAAATGGATAAAAGGGTTATTTCTCAGCATTATCTTCGGTGGCGTTCAATGGATGTATGCGAGTACGCAAAACAAAAGTATATTAGGTGATTTATTGACTGACGTAAAATGAACACGTCAGCTGATTGAAATATCAAGGCATCACACATCTATCGCATATGAATGAACCTTCATGCATTCGTATAATCATTTTAAACTCGACCATCGTGTGTAAGAAAATACTAAAAAGAACACTCAATTGCTGGAGTTAAAGGTGGAATAAATTAAGAACATTGAAAAGTAATACACATAGATAAAAAAAAAATATACCGCAGTACGTTAATTTTGGGAGGTTCAAAAGGTCCACCCTTCCTCGACCACAAAAAGCTTCACAATCCACACAGGCATGAAGGATACAACTGAATGAGGAAAAGGGGATCTTTTCTACCACGCGAAATGATCATATTGTGGCATATTTTTATTTATATGTGTTATTTTACATAGCTATAAATTAGGTTAAGAAATTATAGTTTGATACAATGATCAAAATAAGGATGGCACATTGTTTATTTTTCTTTCCGTTGATCTACTGATAGCTTCTTCTTCGTTGCAACGTTAATCAATTTCAAGATAATTAATGAATTTCTGGATTTTCCAAGCAAACCTTTTATTATGCACACTATAACTATATTTACTTACACTACACTACAACAATAATGGACTGAAAAGCAAAATGTGATGGTATAAGGGAAAGAGTACATATTTTAACTGGAGTATCATCCTCCACGTGTTGCAACTACACTAGCAACCCATATGCGCAGACGTTTAAAAAGGCTTTTATAAATAGCTTTTGGTGTTTGTGGCCATGTCTGCTGCAAGAATATCGCAGCTCAGCTACAGTCTTTGGACGTGTTTCTCTGGTAAGTACGTAAGCATTGCTCTAACATGTCTGACGATTTTTCTGAGGATTTAGTTCGGGACTCTGAGAAATCTGGATAGATATTTTACAACTATTTATCGTAATCACTGCTTGGCAGAGGCTATAACATGACATGGAGCGTTTTCGTCCTGGAATAAAATTGTCCATTCCATAAAACTGCCAGAGCATAGAAGAAATCTGTTTGTCCAATATGCCCTTGTCAGTATCAGCGTTGAGTTTACCAGGAACAAAATACCAAGTTCCAGAGATACCACGAAATACAACTCCTAGAACAAGCATACTATCACCATCGAATATGACGGTGGGAATGAAGCGACAACGCACTTTGACGACAGCTGGCTGTGCTGGCACAGCCAGCTGTCGTCAAAAGGGTCTCTAGATCTGTGACCCGCGATGAACGTTTCCATCATCCGCCATTTTGCTGGTAGTTAAGTCGAGCAATGGCAACGGCTGCCCTTTTTTGAGCATTGCGAAAGGGTTGCGCCTCAAAAGGTTAACACTTAAATTAGCATTCTTGTAACAAAAATGTAATTCACTTTTAATCAAAAATTTCCGGCGACATTAAAAAAAATCCTTTTAAGAAAAGCGTATTATATCAATACTATTTCTTTCACAAATGTAGTAGTACTCGTAATTTTCTCATTAACATTTTAGAGATAAAATAAAAACAGGGAAAAAATCTCAAAATATATATTTATTTCTAAAAATATCCTAAGTTAACAAGATCAACTAGTGGCCTTTTGAGATCTAATGATTTACGAAATCTGTCTTTTTGTTGTAACTTAATAACATTTTGATTGAAAATGAAAGCGAGGAGCCTTGTAACATTTCCTTGTAATTGAGTTGGTGTTATCAATTACTTTGGGTAATCGGTGTTCAAAAGAAAAAGAAACTCTGTGACTTTGAAAATGATTATACGCTGGATATTTTTTTTTCTTTAGTGCGTGTGTAATAAAGAGCTGCACACTATTGTTACACTAATAATATATATTAGTAAAAGTTATATAAGATAATATTTTAAAGTGAAACTGAAAGTGAATTGAAAAATGTGTGTGTCACACTGAGAGAAAATATTATTAGTTTTTTCTTTTTGATCCTATTTTTGTTTGTACGTGCATGCGTTTAAAAGTACATATTTAAATAAAATAATAACAAACTGTCGATATAGCTTTAACTAAACTCTCTTGTATAGTTAAAAACGTTTGATAGTAAAAAAATAAAGCAAATTATTTTGCTTAGAAACAAAGAAATTAATTTTGTTAATCTAACTTTTGGTAATTCAGACAAAATACTTTGTTAAATTTCAGTAAAATAAGTTTTGGATTCGACAAGATATTTTCTGACCATATGCTGCTGTTAAAATCCCTGTTTCCTAGTAAAAAAGTAATTTCAAGCTTTTCGTTAAAATTGGAACTTCGAAAACGATTTCTGAATATTCGTTAAAACTTAACATTTTTCATTTAGTGATAGGACTTTGTGCGTAAATCTTTGAGCGTTAATCTAGTTTTATCAAAAAGCGTTTAAGTTATTATTCAAATTTACTGCTGCGTGCTCAACACGAAATATAATTAATGCAACATATAGTATAATAATGGAATAGATAATACAACTAATTAACGTGATATAAATATATTTTTTATAGAAAGTTCAGTTATTTTAATTATATTAAAACATTTGTGATGTTAGTAATAAACTGACACTTAAAAATACGTTTTATGAATATCTGCTTAAGATGAACAAGATTATAAAATTTGAATAATATTTAATATTTTTAAAAAATAAGCTTTTATATTTCATCCTCATAAAAATTACATGTCATACTAGAACTGTAACTAAAATTTTCAACGAAAGGTGTTAGAAAATAATTTGAAAAGTCACAGTAATAACCTGCAACTAAAAAATGAACCTTAAAGCAAAAGGGAAAACAATTTATTTTTCCTTTCCTCTCGATGTATGCTTTTTAATTACGTGTTTACGTAAGTGTTTATGCCCGTGATATCCATAGAAAATTGTCTTCAATTATAAAATCACGAGAATCTTCGAATGTAACATTTGTTTAATAATTCTTCTTTTAGTTATGTAAGCATGTAATATGGATTATAAATATTTACTTAATTGAATTATATTAAACTGTTGCTCTAAATTTAAAATTTTGATTTTTAAATTTCGAGTAATTTTTATTCGAACATCCTAAATTGTTCAAATATGTTTTACGTAATGAGCGATTTAATAATTTTATTATATTAATAAGTACGCTTTTGACATGTTTTTATTCATATTGGCATACAAACGATAATTATGACTTTAACTAGAATATCAAAGCATTCTGCATTAAAATAGAATTACAATTTTAGGCGAAATATTAAACATAATTCTACTGCTAGATCCAAATAACGCTTAAATATATTTTTTAAAGAAATGCTAGGTTTAAGAAGCATTTAAATGTATCTTTTGAAATGCTAATTTTAACTAGATCAAAATAGTTTTAATAAACCGTTTAACTTAAAATTAGTTTCAAGCAAGAAAACAGGTTTGTAATGCTACATATGTACCGCTTTACTGAACATAAATAATGCAAATAAAATCAAAATAATTAAAACGCAATACAGATAATCGCATTATTATATATAAATCATTTTAATTTAATATTACAATGATTCTATAAATGGACTATATGAGACGAATTCTATTTCTATGCTCATTTATTGAGGAAATCAGAATACTCTAAAGCAGTAGTAAGTTATTTTTCTGGAGCTAAGATATGTTTGTTTCATCAAGTATTTTACTTTTCTGAGTATGAGTAATATACAGCAATCAAACCAGAACTGAGTATGACTTCAGTTCTGGTTTGATTGCTATATATTACAACTTATGAAAAAACAGCAGACTTTGTTGCTAAAGTAATTATAACGTTAAAAATAAAATATGAAATTAGTTATTTATTGTAAGTGAACAAAGTGATTGTATGCATACTTATTTTTATAAACACAATTAAGGATTATTTTATTGCCAGAAAATTTGTTCCGGTGTTGTGCTGGCTCATTTAACAAATTATTTTGATTTTACTGTTATATTTTTTAACCCACAAACTGTTGGTTGAAATTTTAAGAGGTAGGACTAAATAATTTATCCTTACATCAAAATTAACATTTTTATTTTTGTGTGTTAATAAATCTAGAAATTCTTTTTTTTCCATCCAAAGAAAAAAACTTGATAAGGCAATCCAGAATTGCATTTGCGTTCGTAATAAAATAAGTATGAATACTATATCCTCAAATTTTGCATTATGACGAGATCTAGTTTATTCGACTTAGTAACAATGATCTAAATTGTAGCAGAAAAAGAAATATACGCCTCAGCTAGTATTTTGAAGTACCTGGTAGCTCTATCAAATAAACACCGACTGCCTAAATGAGAATTTATACAATCACTTAACTAGCAGAACTTAAGGGCTTTGATAAAACTAATGCAAAGCTAATAACCATTTTTATCGCCAGAATGTTTCACTTGGAAAAAGAATGTATTTTCATTTAGATAAAGAAGAATATAAGAAAAGAATATAAGAAAATAATAGAATAGAAGAATAGAAGAAATTAGAATATAAGAAAGAATTTAGAATATACGAAAAGATCAAAGTACGAACCAGGAGGATTTTCTTACCGGCGTGGTATGCGAATTTCAGCTGTTTGCTATATAAAACCGATATGGATTTAAGGTATGTGTGTTTCTCTTTAAAACTTAACCTACAAAAATATTTTCAAAATATTGTTGCGGAATTACTCGGCTACTCCTATGGTTCGTCGTTCTAAAGTCCAGTTGGTGTATAAAGTTCAAGTAAAAAGTCTCTTGTCAGGATGGAACACAAACTTTATTGCTTCTAGAACTTCGTAGAACAATCAGCTGTACACAATTCACAAGCACAATCTAGCAGTAAAGTGCTTTTAACAGTTCGATTAGATCAGAAACTCTCACGAATGCTGTATTTCTCACACAAAATAGAACACTTTCACTGACAAGAATTCAGCGAAAATATACGAGAAATAACACTAACAGTCTCTCAAGACTCAGCAATGAAGAATTTACACACAGCACTTAAATTCAAAGCTTCACAAACAGCGCGAAACACAGCTTCCTTCACAAAGCAAGCGTATTCACTCTCTCAAAGCTTGATCAACAATGAATCGTCGGGGCGACACGCTTCTATAAATAGCCGACGCAGGAGGTACAAGAGGTTTCCAGAAAAGTCAATTTCTCGAGGGTTCTACATAACGCGTGAATATTGATTACGTCATAGAAGAGAAATGTTAGGTTATTATGCGTTTTTAATGCAGGAAAAACAACTTCCAGGCCCCATTGGGAAAATCGCGCCAAATGACCAAAAAGTCGCCACGCTTGGCGACTTTTGGCGAAATATCGCCAAATTTGGCGCCAAAAATAAGTCCTCAAAAGTGAAGAGATCTAAGCTCTAGGACTAATATTTCTCGAGATTTCTAGAAGCCCATAGAAAAACATATGGGAAAGCGAAACCTCCGTATCTCCGGTTCTAATTGGCCGATTTTGATGCAACAAAAAGCAAAATTTATCTATTTGAAGCGTAGAATACGAATTTTAAACCATTCTAAGCCCCAGAGCAGCGGGTTGCCCCGAAAATTCGTAACATTGCCCCCTTCCCAAGGACTGCACGTCCCGGGCAGTACAATCCCTAGTTAGGAGGTCACACAGGTGCCTACACTGTATAACACTTAACAAGATCTTAACAACATAATTCAAGCAAGTAATCAATAGCACAATAAGCAAATACACATTAATAAATAAATAATCAACATAATAAATAATTACACTGTAATAAGTAATCAATGTAATAACAAATACACATTAATAAAATCCAATATATTACAAATATATACACTAAACATGGCGTAAGTAATGAGTGAAAGAGAGTTGACGAAAGAGGAAGAGAAGAGAAAGACAGGAAAGAAATGACAGTTGAAAGAAAGGAGGAATTACGCCATAGTGAACATGGTCTGATAGTCAAATAACTAATTACAACCGCGGTAGATGGCTAGCCGATCGTAATGTACAACTCTTGGCTTCGAGTTTGGTGACTTACGAATCCGTACGATGACGTCATTCAGCCGGTTTAGGACTGTGTAAGGACCGTCCCACGGCGATTGCAGCTTGGGAGACAGGCCTTTCCGTCGAGTAGGATTCCATAGCCAAACTTTGTCACCTGCGTTGAACTCGTGTCCCGTAGCTTTCGTGTCGTAGCGAGTCTTCATCTTTTCCGTGTTCAGGTTGATCCGCTCCCGAGCAAAATGATGCACATCTTCAAACCGTGCCCGAAGGTTTTCCACGTACTCCTCTGGCGATGAAGGCGCATCTGGAGGGCGGCCGAACACTAGATCGGCAGGAAGATGAAGATCTCTGCCGAACAGCATCTGGGAAGGTGTGAAGCCGGTAGTCTCATGGATGGCACTCCTATAGGCCAGCAGGAACAGGGGGAGTTTCTTGTCCCAGTCCTCTTGATTCCTAGATACCAGGAGCGAGAGGTTGTTCAAAATTGTACGATTGAACCTCTCCACCATGCCGTCGGATTGTGGGTGTAAAGGCGTAGTCTGGGTTTTGTCCATTCCGAGAAGTTGGCATAGTCCTTTAAAGACTGCAGAGGTAAAGTTCGTTCCTTGGTCGGAATGAAGTTGCAGAGGGGTTCCATATCTGGAAATCCATTCTTGCACCAGTACCTCTGCTACGGTCGTAGCTTCTTGATCGGGAATAGGAAACGCTTCGGGCCATTTAGAGAAGTAATCAATGACAACTAGGATGTATTTGTTGCCATCCGAAGTTCGCGGAAGAGGTCCCAGGATGTCGAGTGCAATCCTCTCAAAAGGCGCTCCTACATTATAACGATGTAGTCTTCCACGGCTTCGTTTCTTCGGGCCTTTGCGGGCGGCACAGGCGTCACAAGCTTGACACCACTTTTCGACGTCGCCTCGAGCCCTAACCCAGTAAAAGCGCTCGCGAACTTTCTGCAGGGTCTTCATTACGCCAAAATGGCCCCCAGTTAAGCCATTATGAAGTTCTTCTAGAACCTTCGGAATCCTCGAGCGAGGGAGTACCAACTGCCATCGGAGCATCTTGCCGTCGTCCGACTCCCATTTACGATACAGGACTCCATTTCTCAGGCGAAGCGAATCCCATAAAGCCCAGTACTGTTTTGTTGCCGGACTGTAAGATGATATTTCCTGCCAACTGGGCTTAGCGCTGGATTTTTCCATAAATTCTACAATAGGTTTGATGTCGCTGTCTGCTAATTGGTCCGCCCGAACATTTTCGTCACTCCAGGGATCTTGAGATGATGCCGATGATGTAACTTGGCGGACAACGGGATGTTTCAGATGGTAATTTTTCTCTGCCCTGGAGCAATAGCGACAACTGTCTATGCAGGGCCTTCTCGACAAAGCATCTGCATTTCCATGAGATGACCCTTTCCGATGACGTATCTCGATGTCATATTCTTGTAATCGCTGTATCCACCTGGCTATTTGGCCCTCTGGATTCTTGAAATTTAGAAGCCAGGTTAAAGAGGCATGGTCCGTTCGGAGCAGGAACTTTCGGCCGTACAGGTAATGATGGAAGTGCTCCACGGCCTTAATGATAGCAAGGAGTTCCTTTCTCGTAACACAATAGTTACGTTCTGCCTTTGAAAGGCATTTGCTCCAGTAAGCAATGACGTGTTCTTGGCCATCTATCTCCTGGGACAAAACTGCTCCGACACTTTCCTTACTTGCGTCTGTGTCCAGGATAAATGGCTTGTCAGGGTGAGGATACGACAAGATCGGCGAAGATGTTAAAGCCGTCTTCAGTTCGTTGAATGCGTCCTCACATTCCTCAGTCCAGAGAAATTTCTGTCCAGTCTCGGTCAATTTGTGAAGAGGTCTTGCAATTTGAGAAAAGCCCTTCACGAATTTTCGATAGTAAGTACACAGACCGAGAAAACTTCTTAAGTCGTGGATATTCTCGGGACGACTCCAGTTCTGGACTGCGGACGTCTTTTCGGGATCGGTTCGGACTCCGTGGGCGGATATTATGTGCCCGAGGTAACGTACTTCCCGACGAAACAAATTGCACTTCGATGGACTCAGTTTCAAGTTCGCCTCCTTTAATTTCTGCAGCACCTTTCGGATGTTCTCTAGATGCTCTTCGAAAGTCCTTCCGACGATGATGATATCGTCCAAATAAACGAGACATGCTTCGTAGGAAAGTCCTCTCAACACTGTCTCCATTAGACGCTCGAATGTAGCCGGTGCGTTGCAGAGTCCAAAAGGCATAACTTTGAACTGCCATAATCCTTGGCCAGTGGTGAACGCAGTCTTTTCACGGTCATCGGGATGGATTTCTACTTGCCAGTAGCCACTCTTGAGATCCAGAGTGGAGAACCATTCATTTCCCGATAAAGTGTCCAATGTGTCGTCTATCCTGGGAAGAGGGTAGCTGTCTTTCTTTGTAATGTCATTCAGACGTCTATAGTCAACGCAGAACCGGGTGGAACCATCTTTCTTTCGGACCAAAACAATCGGCGAGGCCCACGGACTAGTCGATGGCTCGATGACGTCATCACGCTGCATCTCCTCTAAAAGTCTGCTCACCTCTTCTTGCTTAGCAAACGGCAGCCGCCTAGGATGTTGCTTGATGGGAGAATGGCTGCCTGTATCTATCCTATGTTGAGTTAAGCTCGTACGGCCAAAGTCACCCGAAGTACGGGAGAAGAGGTCTTCAAATTCGGCTATTACTTTCTCCGCAGCGCTTCTCTGTTCTGCCGTTAACTCCACGTCTTGTATTAATTCCTTCGTCAGGCACTCGGAAGACTTAGCTGTCGTTTGGCTGATGTTCTTATTAATGCAGGTAACAGGAGTGCATGTCGCCAACACTTCATTTTTCTTTATCACCTTTAACTTGTCCGTCACATTTACTACTCTAACTGGAATTTCTGTTCTCGACAAGTCCACAAGTGTTGCTCCCACAAGTACTCCTCTGATGGAATCACTATTGCTTGGGTGTTCGATTAATCCAAAACGGAATTTATTGCTTTCTTTTACTGTTCCAGAAATTATTGAATCAGTTCTGGGAGGTAGAGTGATATCAGTCTGGGCTATTATTTGCTGAACAGGCAAAACAGTTTCATTTCTAATATCAAACGCAGCTATTTCTTCTGAGTCTGAACAAAGCTCATTATTCTTAAAGTCCAAATTAAATTTGTGTGATTTTAAAAAGTCCAGTCCGAGAATAAAAGAGTCTGTAATATTGGCGACATATACCACATGGTCGTATCTGGCATTTCCAAACGTGATTTCTACTTGCGCTTTTCCGCCCACTTCGATCTTGTCACCTGTCACAGTCTGGAGGGTCAGCGAGGGCGGAGTCCAGATAATCTTCAAATTTAATTTCTTGGCCAGATCCGTCCTTATGATGGTTACGTTCGCTCCAGTATCAATCACCATGTGGCATGGGGAACCATTAACATATCCCAGTACGAAGAGTCCATTACTGCCGCCATTCACTGATGAAATCTGCAAGACTTTCAAACGGGGCTTTTGAATATCCCTCAGCATCTGTTCCTGAAAGTCGTCTCTTTCCTGTCTTCCTTCATGGGCTTCTCTGGTGCATTGATAACTGCGATCTTTACGACGAGAGTTCTTTTGTGCGTCACAGTATTTTCGTAAATGCCCCTCGCTGTTGCACTTCCAACATTTTACTTTCTTTGGGCCATCTCTCGTTCTATCGGATCTTGATTTTCGCTCTATGAGATCTTCAATTCTCTTCAATCTGTTCTCGACGCTCTCTGTGTCTTTGTCAGCTTCCTCTTCGACCGTGACCGCTCTGACAGCATGCCGATCTTTTCTCACGGCCCGCTGGGCTGCCTCTAGCTTCATTGCAAACACCAGAGCAGACTTCAAATCCTGATAATCCTCCAACATGAGTGCCTTTTGGGTTTCTGGATCACGGATGGCTTCAATAAAATGACGCACCGCCATTTCTTCTCGGACATTATCAAGGTGGTCCATGTAGGCTAGATGACACAGCCTATCTATGTCCGAAGCCAGCTCTTGAAGGGTCTCGCCAGATCTCTGCATCCTTGACTTAAGTTGGATTCTACTATATTCTTTCTGGCACTTCTCTCCGAATTTCATCTCCAAGGCACTGGCAAGGGCGTCAAAATCTCCTATCTTCGTCGCTCCGATAGTTTGCAATACATTAATTGCATCTCCGCTAAGGGAAGCGGCCAGTTGATTAGCTTTCTCGGACTCGCTCCAACCATTGGCTCTGGCGACGATCGAAAATTGGGTCTTGTAAGCTTCCCAGGGAGTCTTTCCGTCATAGGCAGTAAGTTTCACTGCTGGGCGGTGTGAAGATAACCTGAGGTTTTCGGGTAACTTTCCCAGCTTTACGAGAGAGTCCAATTTTTCTTCAATTTTAGCTTCACATTCTTCATGTATTTTCGAAACTATATTTTCTTTCCAGTCTAGTTTCTCCTCAATTTTATTCTTAAATTCTTCCCGCATTCTGCAAATATCTTGCTGCAATTCCTTAACATTTTCTTCTATTTTTCCTTCAATTCTTTGTTCATATTTCGTTTGAGTTTCTTCTATGAGCGACATTCTTTTCTCCATTATCTCTTGACTTTCCTGCACACTCTTTTCGAATTTCTCTAATTTTCCCAAAGCAGTCTCCATTTTCTCCAATCCCAATTTCATTCCTTCTTGTCCGGCTTCAATTTTCTTCTCTAAATCCGCTTTCATCTGTTCTTGTCCGGCTTCAATTTTCTTTTCTAAATCGGTCTGTCCGGCTTCAATTTTCTTTTCTAAATCGGTCTGTCCTGCTTCAATTTTCTTCTCTAAATCCGCCTTCATCTGTTCTTGTCCAGCTTTCATCTCGTCTTGTCCGGCTTTCATCTGTTCTTGTGCGGCTTTCATCTCGTCTTGTCCGGCTTTCATCTCGTCTTGTCCGGCTTTCATCTGTTCTTGTGCGGCTTTCATCTCGTCTTGTCCGGCTTTCATCTCGTCTTGTCCGGCTTTCATTTCTTGCATCATATTCATGAGCTTTTGAAGTTGTTCTTCCATTTTTTGTCTAGTCAAAACCATAAACTGGAAAATTAAAGTCTTTATTTAGAATCCCGATTCTGACACCAAATGTTGCGGAATTACTCGGCTACTCCTATGGTTCGTCGTTCTAAAGTCCAGTTGGTGTATAAAGTTCAAGTAAAAAGTCTCTTGTCAGGATGGAACACAAACTTTATTGCTTCTAGAACTTCGTAGAACAATCAGCTGTACACAATTCACAAGCACAATCTAGCAGTAAAGTGCTTTTAACAGTTCGATTAGATCAGAAACTCTCACGAATGCTGTATTTCTCACACAAAATAGAACACTTTCACTGACAAGAATTCAGCGAAAATATACGAGAAATAACACTAACAGTCTCTCAAGACTCAGCAATGAAGAATTTACACACAGCACTTAAATTCAAAGCTTCACAAACAGCGCGAAACACAGCTTCCTTCACAAAGCAAGCGTATTCACTCTCTCAAAGCTTGATCAACAATGAATCGTCGGGGCGACACGCTTCTATAAATAGCCGACGCAGGAGGTACAAGAGGTTTCCAGAAAAGTCAATTTCTCGAGGGTTCTACATAACGCGTGAATATTGATTACGTCATAGAAGAGAAATGTTAGGTTATTATGCGTTTTTAATGCAGGAAAAACAACTTCCAGGCCCCATTGGGAAAATCGCGCCAAATGACCAAAAAGTCGCCAAGCTTGGCGACTTTTGGCGAAATATCGCCAAATTTGGCGCCAAAAATAAGTCCTCAAAAGTGAAGAGATCTAAGCTCTAGGACTAATATTTCTCGAGATTTCTAGAAGCCCATAGAAAAACATATGGGAAAGCGAAACCTCCGTATCTCCGGTTCTAATTGGCCGATTTTGATGCAACAAAAAGCAAAATTTATCTATTTGAAGCGTAGAATACGAATTTTAAACCATTCTAAGCCCCAGAGCAGCGGGTTGCCCCGAAAATTCGTAACATTATGTAAGTGCAAAAAATATATGATGCCGGTATTGTCCAGCTTAGTCTAGACTTAAGATTTTCTTTTCCCTTCTCTTCATCGGGCCTATACATAGATTAAAATTTTCACGAACCAAGATTTTTTACGTCTTGAAATATTTTGCTGGCCGTTATATTGTTGAAAAGGGATTCTGATTGTTTTAACTAACTTAGTCTAATGGACACTGAATAGCTTTCAGATAAATCTGTAGAAACTTATTAAAACACTAAAATAGAAATCTAAATTTTTATAAATAGATAAACTAATTAGGAATACTTCTGAAAATTTTTAACAAACTGAGTAAAAACCCAATTTATTTTGTACTTGGTATTATCTATTTTTAAACGTATTCGCAAACGCAAATACAGACAGATCCTGGACTCTTCCATAAAATAAGAATTTCTCGTCTGGGCGGATCTGCCTTAGTCTTCCTTTTTCCTGTGTGTGTCCTTTACGCATGCGTAAATTGGCTGTCGAGCCATTACAAATTTCATTCGTTCTGAGTTTCAACAAAAACGTTTTGTTAAATGGAAAGTCATTTCTGAAATCAATTGCGTTGAATCAAACAAACTTTTGTTCAATCATGAAAACAAAATTATCAAGCTACTTAAGCAAACAAGTTTTGTTGAATTCAACAAAACACTTTTTAGCGCGTATGTTTTATTTTGCGATGACAAACAATTTACAATTATTTTTAAATGAAAGATCATTTTACCTTTTGGTGAGAGTAAAATAATCATTTGGACATTTTTACAAAACTCTATTTGTTTCATTACACAGTGCGGGTTTAAAATATTATTAAAATATGTTTATAATGCAAAATATAGCGCAAAACATACAGACAAAAGGTCAAAGTTTTATTAAAACATTTATGTTATTTCATTCAAGTTTCCTCCTTAAGGGGATCATTTTAGGTCACCTTCCCCTACATCCCCTGCAGGCTATCATCCCATGACTAATAACAGAAATTCGACCAAATAATCTTTCAACTTTAATAGTTACTAATTTGCACAAATCAAACATACCCAATATATAAATGTATGATGTAAATCTGACTATAAACTAGTTATAAATAATTTCAAATTTTATGAATTACTTAATAAATGTAATGAATGAAGGCTTGAGTCTTGATGCAGTTAAAGAACGAAGACTGAAGCTTTAATAGCTCATAATTTAACGTGAATGTTTCTTATGAGTGTGGACTTAAGCGAAAGCTTGTTGTTAACATTTGCAATTTAATCTCGAGTCATAAAATGAGTTAGACATACAATAATGCTATATTAACATTTGATTTTCAGTAAGTTATTTCAGCATTAAAAAAGTATTGAATTATTTAAAAAATACAATTTTGATAGATAAATATACACTGGTTATCATTAATTAAGAAAAAATTACACAAATGACGAGATAACTAAAATTGTTACATGTAGATTAATGTAACTGACCCGCAATAAACTACAGATAATACGCTATAAAATAACATGAAAAGAAATTACCAGATACTTACGGAGTTGAAGATATTAGCATATACATAAAACCAACAAATTGGAGATGTCAGTTTGGTATGGGAAAGGTACATTCAATATAGAATATGATCCCCTGAAGAAGCAATACTGTACTTACAGCGATGTGTGATTCTGTTTGTCAATTATGTGGTCCATCAATTCCGTTCCGTAAGGAGAAGAGCTCTTGATTGATTTGTCGTCTGGTGGACATGCTGTTGTGCCCACCTCAAACATTCAATTTTGCGGCGTGACATGAGTGACAAGCAAATGGCTGGTGGTCTCCCGTACAGACCACCTTCTTGAAAGGATTCGAGTTCAGTTGAAGTTGTGGTTCTGCTCTTTCGTGCGCAATGTCGCTCATCGGCGCTAGTCGTAACAGTTGGCCGTCCTTGGCTGAACCTCCTGATTGCCGAATCTGTAGTTAAAAATTGTTGTCAAAATCAATGAACCACATGACTGGCTTTTAACCATATGGCCACTTGTGCGTGGTTTTGTCCAGCCTGTAGTCTCCCAATAATTCTCTATCGAAGTTCTTCAGGCAAATGATGCGTGGAAGTCATTATTACAAATAGGCATCCCCGATTTCTCACCTTAAAGTTACAACAAAATTTTCAGACTTAGTCTCAAAAACGCATTTTTATGCTCCAAGCAAATTATTTATTCTGATCGCAACGTCACTAATTTGCATATTGCAGCTGCATTCAACAACTTTTTGACAACATAATCCAATTTCACTCAGACTGTCTTATTTTTGAGCGAGCTGTCGATAGTTTTCTGATTTATCTATTACAATAAAAAACTCCTTATATTTTTGGTAATTTTGAATTTTTAGACAAAAAATGGCATAAAACTAAATGAGCATCAACAAATTCCAATTTGATTTTCTTGATCCACCTTATTTTATATAATGTGAATTATTTCTATTGAGCTATGAAATTAAAGCAGCTTTCTATATTTTTTATATTGTATTATGCCCGTACATTTCATATTAAATTTAATATTTTACACAGAACTAGCAATATTTTAAACATGATAATTCTCTTTTTAAATTTATGTTCTTTTTCTTAATTCATGAATTGAAAGATGTTTTAGGAAAAGAAGTTCTATTTTCCAATAAAGTTATTCTTAATTCTCTTTTTTCCTCAAATGTCAAACCTTTACTCTCCCAAAAGCTTATCTACTCGATAAAAATAATACTTTTATTGGCATGAAGTACTAAAATGATTTGTGCAAGTATGTCACTGATTACTCCTGTCATATACAAATGCTTCCCTAAACATAAGCATTAACTTAAGTATATTTCGGACTTTGACAGGTCTCATTAATCTCTGAAATATCATAGTAAAAATAATGCGCAAAATATAGTAAGAATAGTTTCCAAAAAGTATTAAAGCCTCACTCTGTTTCTTGTTCTGTATTTTTAAGAGACATTTCAACTTTTTCCAAAGATCTCTTTAGAAAATAATCTTGATAAAATCTGAAAGAATTTGACAGAATAAAAGAAATGGGTTCTTCGCTGTACAAAATCTTCAAGAATTTTGTTTTCATATCTTTCAATAAACGACAGAATACTGGAGAATATAACGATCAAATCTGCATTCTGAAACTCTTGTCATTGCTTTATAGCACAATCGAAAATGTTTTTAAAATTCGCCTTTCATATTTATTTCGAAAGATAAATTTTCTTAGCGCATTTCCGAATATTACCCCAATGGATATCTTTGAATAAATGGAAAGATTTTGGTTTACTCAGCTTTAGAGGAGAGATACCGCAACTATTCTTAAGATTTCTTTTTTTTCCGAAATATGTACAAAAAAATGTTTCTTATATCATAGCAGCATAAATTTTTGCTGTACAAGGTTCTTCGCGAATGGTTTATCAAGACATTACGTCATTTTGTGAGTGGATTTACAATACACAGTGTTGCATTCCAAAGCTGCAGCACTAGTGCTGTATTATTTTACAGCAATATGGGTGGCAAAATTATAGGTATTTCTTAGAGCATAGGAACAAGAAATACATATCATTTAAAGTTAAAGATTACAAAACTCTTTCCAATAGAGTATGGCTATTTATAAGATCAATGTGCATGAAAAATTAATGAACTAGTTTATTTTGTGTACCTTCTTAGAACTTATATGCTACTCTTTTGTTGTATAATTTTCTAGTATTTAACTGCAATTAAAAAAATTACCGCTCATGGATCTTAATTACTCTGGATTTTTGTGTGGTCCTCAGAAAGATCTACCAATACTACGAATATGATATTCTTCATAGGATTCACGCTGTAGTTAGTCTTAATGACGTTCATCAGTTTCAATTTGCTTAAAACTATTCAGTGTCATTAATACGTAAACTATGACTTCAGTTATTTACTACTCATATACATTTGCTTTATTTTTTTTAAGTAATTTTAAAGTAATTATGGGATATGCATATTATGGAACATGGAAACCATGCACTTTATGAAACTTCATGACACGATGAAATTTATCGCACTTAATGGAAACGAACGGTAAATTTTTATGTGTAAAAGTCCTACCTTTTTATGGCCATATACTATCTGATAGCAATACTTCTTGAGAACAGTTTTAGTTTGAATCTATATAAATAAAATTAGACTTTTGTCTGTACATTTCTTGGAATTCAAAAATTTTGCGATTTCTATCCATTTCAAGCACCCGGGAATCCGATGCGACCCTCAAAAAAAAGTTTGTCTGTCTGTCGTTCTGTCATTCTGTCATTCTGTCCGTGACGCTTTTTCTGTTTAAGCATCACGTAAAAACGGCTAAAGCGAATGATATGAAATTGGGTGTCATGATAGGTGGTCACTCAACTTAAAACATAGGCATCGAATTTTTAAAAAATCTTGATTGGACTTTGAGATTTTGTGAAAATCGTTTCAAACTGCGTAAATTTGTGTTCAAGCATCACATAAAAACGACTGAAGCGAATGATACGAAATTTGGTGTCATGATAGGTGGTCACTCAACTTAAAACATAGGCGTCCAATTTTTAAAAAATCTTGATTGGATTTTGAGATTTTGCGAAAATCCTGTCAAACTGCGTAAATTTGTGTTCGAGCATCACATAAAAACGACTGAAGCGAATGATACGAAATTGGGTGTCATGATAGGTGGTCACTCAACTTAAAACATAGGCGTCCAATTTTAAAAAAATCTTGATTGGATTTTGAGATTTTGCGAAAATCCTGTCAAACTGCGTAAATTTGTGTTCGAGCATCACATAAAAACGACTGAAGCGAATGATACGAAATTGGGTGTCATGATAGGTGGTCACTCAACTTAAAACATAGGCGTCCAATTTTAAAAAAATCTTGATTGGATTTTGAGATTTTGCGAAAATCGTTTCAAACTGCGTAAATTTGTGTTTGAGCATCACGTAAAAACGACTGAAGCGAATGATATGAAATTGGGTGTCATGATAGGTGGTCACTCAACTTAAAACATAGGCGTCCAATTTTTAAAAAATCTTCATTAGATTTTCAGATTTTGCGAAAATCGTTTCAAACTGCGTAAATTTGTGTTCAAGCATCACATAAATACGACTGAAGCGAATGATACGAAATTGGGTGTCATGGTAGGTGGTCAATCAACTTAAAACATAGGCGTCCAATTTTTAAAAAATCTTGATTGGATTTTGAGATTTTGCGAAAATCCTGTCAAACTGCGTAAATTTGTGTTCGAGCATCACGTAAAAACGACTGAAGCGAATGATATGAAATTGGGTGTCATGATAGGTGGTCACTCAACTTAAAACATAGGCGTCGAATTTTTAAAAATTTTCATTAGATTTTCAGATTTTGCGAAAATCGTTTCAAACTGCGTAAATTTGTGCTCGCACATCACGTAATAACTGCAAAGGTGAAAAAATGATATTTGGTGAAATGATAGGTGGTCACTCACCTTAAACTATAAGCATCTAATTAAAAAAAATCGATCAGGTTTCGAGATTTTGCGAAAATCGTTTTAAAATGCGGAAATTTTGTTTCAGCATCACGAAATAAAGACTGCAGGGAATGAAACGAAATTGGGTGACATGATAGGTTGTCACTCAACTTAAATTCTAGGCTTCCAATTTTTCAAAGATGTTGATTAGATTTTGAGATTTTGCGAAAATTATTTCAATATGCGTAGATATTCGTTCGCGCATCACATAATTACGACTAAAGCGAATGAAATGATATTAGTTACTCTCTAACCTGTAATATTTTAACAATACATAAAAATTATAACTTCGCTTTCTTTACTTTGGCAACATACTCCATCCATTCTGTGTACTCCTACAATGCTGACGAAAGTTCTTGCTTTTTGGAAATTTGCATTCACTAACCCGTCAAGGACGGGTACTTCAGCTAGTTTCCTATAAAAGTAAACTTTTGCTTAGAACTGTCTTGTCAATTTTACCACACTCCTCTTAGATTGCTTTCGTAAGACGATTTTGTGTTATTGGATGTCGTTTTCTTAAAGGTTCCTTTTTAAAAGTTCATTAGAAAAGTGAAAGAGGGGATTTTGCATTTATTGCTGTAAAAAGGATAAGCTTAACACTTGTTCTGATTCTTTCTTTGCTAAACAAGCGGCAGTAGAGGCATAGATGTTTGGCTTTGCAATGGATCTTTGAATCATCGGATTTTCTTTTACTCCCAGACTTTTGTTTCTTGAGACTTACCTACGATTGAACAATCTTAGGTTGTAGCTTGGAGGTAATGATTTCAGTTTTACTTTCATCTATTCGTTATTTTTGCATTCTTGCTTTCAAATTCAATATTTAAACCACCCTTATTTTGAAATGTCACAACCGTAATCTTTACACCACTATAAAATTTATACATATGAATATTTCTCTTCAGAAAGTGCAGTTACGTAACCTTCGTACCATCTGTAGATTTCAGAGAAAAAAATGTAAAAGTTTATTCTAGATTCTAATCAAAAGAAAACATTTTTAGGAGACTACTCTAATCTTGCCAAATTTTTATCTCACATTGCAAATAAAAAAAGTTAAATTAAAATTCCATTCCATAAAGTGCAAACGACCTTTTCCGCATAGAAATCTCTAGAGACAAACCAAAACAAGGACGTTAGAGTAGGAAAAACAGTTGTATAGGCACTCAAATTGAAATCACGAATAAAAATATAACTATAGAACTATTTCATTTGTACAAGTTTATCAGATATAATTACTATCATTCACAGTTTCACAGTAGACCATTCGCTTTAAGCATGGTTCCCATAGGAACACCGAAAGTAAAGCGACGTCGACCTTGATCAGTACTTGGGAGAGCGACAACCTCTCTCGCCTGGACTGCTGAGGGACGGGCATGTACGCTACGTAAATTCCGTCATGCTCCAATATCTTCCATGTTCAAACGATATGTCAGGGGGATGTTATTGAAGGTGCTGGTCTCTCATCCCGAATTGGCTCAAAATTAGAAGACTCCGAGCTAAGTCAGTCTTCCTCCCACTGGGGCTCAGTTTAATGGAAACCGATCGATCTCGCCCATCGTCGTCCTACAAGGAAGATCTGTCCCCACAGCACAATTAGCCAGAGGTCATTAAAAACAACAACACGATCATTTATAACCAGTGGCGTAACCAAGGGGGCGATATGGGGGTCACAACCCCCCCCCCGTAAGGAATTTTTTGCCATACAAAATGTATATTTTTTACTCCCTTATTACACACACTTATAGACTATATGTGAGTTACCGTAGTCGTAACTCCCCACTATGAAAAATTTTTGGCTACGCCACTGTTTATAACTGATCCTTACAATATAGGTTTTTAAGTAGTACAGGCTGATTTTTCTTTCTTAGTTCAGAAATCAAACGTATTTTCACTAGTAAAGTAAAATAAATGATTAGTGGTTTTTAAATTTGAAATTTGGAATTTTAATTTTGATGGGACACATTTGGAGCTTAAAATTAGCAAGAACTAAACGGAAGTCAGAGAAAAGATGGATTTTAAGTTTTATAACTAGGTACGATTCTTTTTTTTTTTTTTTTTTTTCGTTTTCTTACATTTGCATAACATTTCAAGTCGATTGTCGCATATGTTTGTGGATCTTTCTTTGGAGTTAATTACCTTGATGTTGTTAAAAAATATCTTTTAAAGTAAATTTTATTTTTAAAAATGCAGATCTTCAACTCAAATCAAAAACAACACAGGTGAGCTCAAAATACTCTAACACGATCTCATTGATGTGACAAAAAGGACAAAATTGCAACATTAAATCGTCTTCCTCATTATCAACTCTTATTAAATATTTCAGTATGGTTTATCTGTTACTTTTGGTTACGTCTATAAATTTTCTTAACGTCTATAAATTTTCTTAAAGCTGACAACTTCAAACCATGCATTCATCTAAATCATCGGCTACCAACTGGTGGTTTGCGAACCAAAAGGTGTTTGCAAGTGGTATAAGACGGCCCGTGAAAATAATATACTACTATACAACGGCTGCACAAGATGTTCGCCAAATTCTTTCGGGTTTTATAAAAAGTTCGCATGGAAAAAAAGTTTGGGAAGCACTGATCTAAATGAATGACCTTAAGCTGCAAAACACAAGCTAAAGCTTTAATGTTTGACCATTACTTTTAAAATCGTAAGGAACTTTGTTGTCAGTTCTAGGGAGAGTATTAAAATATTTTTCTAAAATATATTGACTTAGCTAAACATATATATCTAGTCCCTGGCAATTTCAATCGATTAAAATAGCAACTTCGTCTCTGAGTATTTATTCAAACAAATCTCTGAATAAAATTAAATTTTTATACAAGACTTTCATAAGTAATATCGTTTTTTGATGATTTATTTAATTTTTATCAATAAATACTGAATTAACCATGTTAAAATTTTAAAATTTTAATTTTCTTATCAAAGAAAGTGTACAATAAATCATTAAATTTCTAAGTTCAATTTTATATATTTAAGAAATTGTAGATCACTGCATGTTCGACTTTATATATAGATAAATATATTTTTATAATAGTAATAATAATAATTATTATTATTAAAAAACTATACGTCCTATACACACTAAAATCAATACTGGTCGCGCGAGGGAGGTCTGTAATATATATACTAAATTTGAGCTTAATCGAATGCACTGTTTAGAAGCTAACGCACTTTCAAGAATTTCCCTCCGTAGGCTGTAATATAAAACAAGTATTTTTTTTTAGCCCTGTAAAAAAAAATTATATGTCCTATGCACACTAAAATCAATACTGGTCGTGCGACGATAACCTATAATATGTATACTGAATTTGAGCTCAATCGAATGCACCGCTATCGTGTTTACACACATACACATACATACAAACATACATCACCGTAAAAGTTGCAATAATGATAAAAACGTGTAAATTCATGAAAATATCGGAGTCGAATTTTTTCATGATTACAATACTTTCCTTACATGGTACATGTTCGGAAAGTCAAATTACCAATAATACAGAAAATATAACTCTTCCAGCAATAAGTCACACTTGTGCTGCGAAACAAAATTAAATCTCCACGCTCTTTATAAACACGATCATTAAATTTATTGCGTTTGCTGGCATCGGTTCCCTCATTTTCTCTGACAGAAGTTTTCTCCAAACACAGTTGCAGTTATTGATTGTGTTTCTCTCATGCCATTTAGCAGTAAATTGCTTTCGAGAGATAGAAAAGATCTACGAGTTGACAAAAAGTTTACGATGATCATTATTTCACCCTTGATCCTTTCTCTCCTCCTGATGTACTGATTTCAGCCAGCAAAAGAAGGACTTTGTATAAATTATCCTGTCAGATACTCTCCATCTGTGAAAATAATGAGTTGGCTGAATACGGAGAAAGTGTATAACTGACGGAACATGTTAAGGAACTAAGTTTGCCCTTGTCTTAGGAACATCGGACAGTCTTGCCAGATAAAATGCAACCTTGGCTACAGGCCCGGACTGGCAGGGTCGGCTGATCGGCGATGGGGATCGGCGACCCAAGGGGGCCCCGGTGAGGCATTCAAAAGTGGATATACAACTTTATAATAAGAGTAATTTAATAAGATTATTTATTTTCCGGCAATCTTACGCAGTTACGCAGCGGAGGATCCCAGAAACCCCGCGACGCAAGGGGGCCCCCCAAATCTCTAAAATAGTTAAATGTGATTTTTAGGCGCGTAAGCCTAATTTTCAATTATTACATATTCTAATATTCTATTCCCTCTAAATTCCTCAGTAAGAGGCAGGGCCTGATTTCCGGGAGGGCATTCGGGGCAAGCGCCCGGGCCCCCAAATTTTTCTTTAAAAATTTGTAAATTTTGAAAAAGTTTTCGAAAGAGGGGGCTCCCAAAGATACTTTTGTCCAGGGTTCCCAAATCAACAGATCGACTCCTGAAGAGGCCCCTTTTAAATCTCTAGCCGAGGGCACCCAAGAGAGCCAGTCCGGGCCTGCTTGGCTATCAGTTCTGGTTATAAATTTCAAATAACTGTATATACGTATATGTAAAACTTAATGTACGGACAGTCAAAAGACTAAAAGATCGATCGATTACTAAGGGAATCAAAGATTCCATGTATTTTCTCAGTATTGTTACTACGATCAAGTACACTTCTATCGACATATTTGACTTTCTTTAGTAATAACAATAATAAAATTCATGGAATGTCTGATTCCTAGATATTCTTTATTTATCGACCAAGTTTCTTTAGAGTGTACTTTCAAACGTTTTGAAAAATTCAATACTTTTTCAATAATTATGATAATTAAAATTATTTTGTTAAAATTATTTGATTATTTCAACAAAACATTTTCTCAATTTAACCAAACGATTTGGTTGAAATAACCAAATGTTTTGTTACTTTAACCAAACTATTTGTTTAAATGGTTTATTTAGTTAAAATCAACCAAATTATTTATATGAATTTAAAAAAAAATTTTGTTAACTGGTACTGTGCTGGTTCATTTAATAAAATTATTTTGTCGATTTTACTCTTTTTCTTTTTTTAACCCACAAACAGTTGGTTGAAAATTTGAGAGATAGGACTAACTAATTTATCTCTAGATCAAAATTCACATCTTTATTTTAGTGTTTTCATAAATCTAGAAATTGAATGTCAGTTGTTTTTTCTTTAAAAAACAAAACAAAAACAACAAAAAAAAAACATGGTAAGGCAATCCAAAATTGCTTTTGCTTTCGCAATAAAATAAACGTGCGTATTATTTCATCAATTTTTAAATTATAACAAGAGTTTATTTGATAGTAATAATGATCCAGAGGGCAGTAGATTTGGGGGGGGATGCACTTCAACTATTTTGAAATGTGTTGTCTCTCCAAATAAACCGACATAAATAAAACAGTCAAGCGGCATGTGTTCCGGCTTGAGAACTTTATGCAATCAATTAACTACAAGTAGAACTTTAGTTCTTTGATAAACGTAATACGAAGCTATAAGCACTTTTATCGCTAGAGTGTTTCATTTGAAAAATGAATGTATTTTCCCTTAGGAAGAATATAAAAAAATATGAGTGCTAACCATAAGTAATTTTCTTTCCGGCATGATATACGAATTAAACTGTTTGCTACATACTTTATTTTTACTTAACTACTAATATATTCATTAATACTAATATATTTTATTTTTCATTTGAAGCCCTTCGGTCAATGCGTGTGCAGTGGCGCCATCTAGAGAATGAGGCATTGTCATAAATATTTCAAATGAAAAATAAAATGAATCAGACGCTATCTTCGTGTTTTCAATTTATGTCATTTTATTAAAAGATCATTTTTTACCTATTCACCAAATTTCAAGATTTTATACAAAATATTTTGTAAATGAACTGGTCCAGATGATTGTAACATAGAGGATATAGGGGCTGTTCTTTACTAGGGCTTCACCTTAAGATAAAAATCTTGACACGGGTGTCTGAAGGCTACGAGGGTCCGAGGACTTGTCGCTGCCAGCTGATATGCGAACGACTTTGATTTCAAGTTCAGCCCATGGACATACGCGTTTGTCCAAATATTGTGATGCGGAATTTCAATTTGAAATATACAGGGTGCCCCGCTCCATAAATACTGGTACAAATTTTAAGGGGAGGTAGGACAGCATAATAAGGAATAGGAATCGAATAGGGTGTGGGATCTCTTACCTGTTAATAATCACTCAGGAAAGTGTTCGTCTAATTTCTGAACCAAGTTTCATAAACAAGAAGCTTATCTCCATGAAGCCTGTCCATGATAAAAGTGAATAACATTATAAGTCAAATTTCTTCCACTGATGAAATTTCATCAGTGAAATGAAATGTAATTTTTAAACGGTCAATTTTAGTCACCTGCTTTCTGTAAAAGATACATTAGTGTTTGACAAACAGGGGTTGGAAAGTTAACTACCATTTCAGCACTTATTCCAAAGTGATTATTTACAGCTACATGAAGACGACGATTCTCACCACACAGTGCTATGTGATTCTTATTCCTCATCATGTGCCCTACCTCCCCTTCAATTTTGTACCAATATTTACGGGACACCGTTTATACGATCTACGCAGGAACAGCCGAGATAAAAGACTAAGAGAGCAGTAGACAACGATAAACTCTCTCTTTAAATTCAAATACAGACACTCAAACGAATATACAACTATGTTAGAAAACGGGTAAACAAGGAATTATGTGGCTAAGAATCAGGTACTAGAGTTTTGCGACAAAGCAGGAAAATAATTTAAGACTCGATTCTCTCTGGCTGTTAATTTAAGGAATCGATATTTGAAGATATCGTCATACATATCGAACTACATATTACGTAACTGAAAATTGTATAACATTTAACGCGTGTACAGTAATAAATATATTTATTAGAACTTGTAGAAGCAAATGCAAGAACTGGTAAATGAAGAGATGGCTTTGTGTTTGAAATACAAATATAAAGAAAAAGAAAAAATACTTTATAACTCTTCAGAATCTAAACAATAAAGATCATATAATAAAAAACTACCCTTGTCATTAAGCGAAAGAATTGAATAAAAGTGAATCACATTATAAGAGGGAATCATTAAAACAAAACAATATTTTATATTTCAGCGAATAAGAGCTTTGTTTCTAATAAAAAGAATTTTATAATGTCATTGAATATTTGAAATCCTATTATTTTATCAATATATAATACAATGAACAGTATAGTGAAAATTAATAAGGTTAATAAGGTTACTATACAAAAAGAAGCTTATTCTTATATTAAACAAGTGAATACATTTTAACGAATACAAGAAAAATTAATCAATGCCTGAAATTTTCGCTGCGCTAAGTAGAAATAAAACTGGTATTGCTACAGAAGTTTAATTTTATATAACTAAAATACTGAATAATACAGTCAAAGGAAACAAATAATTTAACAATTTGTGTATTTTCAATTTTGTTGTTTATAATTTAAAGAATTTAATATTATTGTTATTATTATTATTATCGTATTTCTTTAAAAATTATTTTAGCAGCGGAGATCTTTGGGGATATTTGTTGTCATTTTAAACAAAATATGAAAAGTTTGTAAAAAAAAAAAAATCCTATTGAAAACTGCCAATATTATAGGCTGCGATGTCGCAATATGTAAGCACTCTGGTCACACAGTCACTTTGGGACTTCATATGACAGTATGTTTAAGTAGTAGAGAGGCGGTGGCAACGAACAAGCGCCACCTGGAAGAACAGTTTTAGTGACATCACAGTAGAGATGGGCGGTTCGACTCATTTTACTGATTCGAATCTCGACTCACTCACTACTTCGATGATTCGAATCAGTGATTCGAATCTTGAATCAATAAAACAACTAAAGAAATTTCCCCTCTCTCTGCGCCGAAAGCCGTACTATTTAAACACCCTTCACCCATTCATCGGGTTTCTTCTCCACTGAGTTCTCGGGCAGTTAGCATCTCTCTCTCCTTGCTCCAGTAAAACTAGTGTTTAAACTGCCCGAAATGAAAATACAGGGGAGCTTCGTATGACCCCCTGGGCCTGTAAGATTAAAAGGTTAAGTTTGGTGTCAAAGTATTCGAAATTTTATGTATCGATGGGGGTATACGTCTAGGGGGGGTCGAGAATCAATAAAAACGCGCTCCGATTGATAGTTTTCGAGATATACGTTAATTAATTATGGTAATTAGACTAATTAACCATGATTGAGGCTTAAAAGGACTGCAAAGATGTAGAAATTGGCTCTGGGATGGTTTCCAGACTTTGGAGATACCGCCGGAGGAGGCTAGTGTTTAAAATGCCCAAATTGAAAATATAGGGGAGCTTCGTATGACCCCCTGGGCCTGTAAGATTAAAAGGTTAAGTTTGGTGTCAAAGCATTCGAAATTTTAAGTATCGGTGGGGTGTTGAGTCTAGGGGAGGGTCGAGAATCAATAAAAACGCTCTCCGGTGGATAGGTTCCGAGATATACGTTAATTAATTATGGTAATTAGACTAATAAACCATGGAGCTGTTTTTTCCGCGATCCGGCATCGTCATCAACGGAGAGAAAGCAGTAGCAAAAGCACACAAGCTGGTATTGATCTCAGGATTTTCTTATCGCCGGCCTCAGAGACGTAGCCAAGGGGGGGGTTAGGGGGGTCATAACCCCCCATGAGGAATTTTTTGCCATACAAAATGTATATTCTTCACTACATTATCATACACACGTATACATATATATGAGTTTCATTAGTCATAACCTCCCCCATGAAAAATTTCTGGCTACGCCCCTGGCCGGCCTGTATTTTTTACCTTTATCGAATTCGAGATTTCAATGAAATGAAAATGGGAATATCGGATATTTGATGTTGAAATAAAACCGATATGTCGATATTTATCGATTTTTGGCGCAGTCCTACTGAGGGGCTGCTGCCCCCCCAAAAAAATGGGACCCTTTACTTAGCTTACAATTGAACTTTATCTTTAAATTTGATACCCAGCCCACCCCGAAATAAAATCCTGGCTACGCCACTGTCAATAACACTAACTACGCCACTGCTTTAGACCCTATTTTGTATTTCTCTGAATTACGAAAGAAAATAAAATCATTCCCCTTAAACGAAAAACAAGGTAAAAAAAATATCTTAAACGAAATCTGCAGCAATAAAGCGAAATGTTATTTTGCTTACTACAAAGTCCTTTTGTGAGAGCGCTTAATACCGCCCCTGTATCCTTCATTAAAAGTGACAAGCACAATCCTAACTTTATTTCATTCTATTTCCCTTCACATGAAAACCCGCCACCATGTAAACTTAACGTTCCGTTTTTTTTTTTTGTTTTTTTTTGACGGTAGGGGCAGGGGGACATATATTGAAGTTAAAAGTAGAAAAGGGATGTTTCAAAAAAATTTTAAACAAATATTAAACCAGCCAGACAAGTTGGAAGGAGGGAGTACCCCCGAGGGAAAAAGGTTTAAACAACTTTGAGACACCCCCCGCTCTTCCACGAGCATTGGCGTTAATTGGCATGTAATATTTGGATGGGGTGACAAAATGTTTCCGATTGTAGAAAATATCGTTATTATAAATAGCTCTGATACTTGAATTTTCTTAATTTTTTTTTCGGGGGGGTGGTATTGACCCCTCTTGGCCTTAGGAAGTAACGCCTATGCCCCCCGCCAAAAGCAAACAATGTTCGACCCACTCCACACCCACAGACAGATGAAACTTTAAATCCGACCACCAACCAAGAAATGAAACACCAAAGATTCGAAAAAAAAACTTCAATTAAATGAAACATCCTTTCAACTCTTTTCGACTCCTTTCGACTCTGAGTCGATAGAAGATTCGAAAAAAAACCTCCAATTAAATTAAACATCCTTTCAACTCTTTTCGACTCCTTTCGACTCAGATAGAAGATTCGAAAAACTAACGAATCTCAACGATCGTATACAATCACCGAAACAGAGCGAAACACTGAATCAGTAAAGATTCGTTGCTGCACCAACTCAGTGACCAACTCACCCACACCCACTCATTTGCTGTTTCAAATCATCTATCGACTCAGAGTCGAAAAGAGTTGTAAAGAGTCGAAAAGAGTCGTAAAGAGTCGAAAAGAGTTGAAAGAGTAAGGGAAAATCTCTGGGAACGGCAAAGGGAAAATAATTTTTCCTTCCCTTCGAACTTGGAATGTATTTCCCCACAGTTGAGGGCTTGAGATTGGAATCAGTAGAGAGTGAGTGTAAAGACTGAGCCACTCAGTACCAAGATTCGAATCACTGATTCGACTCATCGAATCATTGGCCATCTCTACATCACAGGGTGACCAACATGGGCGTCTCGTCAACGTCACATTGTGTTTTATTATCATTTACTCTGCCACGTCACACATTTCACTCGTCGCAGAAGGTGTGCATTTGCATCACATTTGCGAAGTGATGAACATAAAGCAATATAAACGCGCCACAACGTCACTGCCAGCTTGATTGCTGTATAAGATCTTATAAAACTGTATTAATAAAAATACGTAGTTAACACGGCATTTTGTACCCGTGAAAATTATGATTTTCAGACAAAAAAAAAATTGTTAGGTTCCAATATTTTGTGTAATACAGTTAGAATTAGCAATATATTTCAATATGTTTACTACCTTTTATATATATACATATATGAAGGGATTGTGTATTAGCTGCGGTTTTTGAAAGCGAATTCCTTTGTGCCCAACTGAATTAAAACTGCGTAGTTCTAGAAATTTGGGATTTAGCGGTCTTTTGATTTATTGTGTTACATATTTTATAACATCGCTTTCTTCGCTTTTATAAACCGCAACTAATACACAATCCCTTCAATTCCTTTGTAACTTTTTAAACGGTCCCCGCGCCCAGTTAATCTGGCGTCTTAAAAGTCACAACAAACCTAGAAAAACCGCTGACCAGATTTTGGGATCGGCCAATAATTGCAATGTGCACGGGTCATGTGACACGATCTCAAAAGTTGATAAAAGGGGCTGACGCAGCCCGGGAGAAAACGTCTGGCGTGGCCGCAACTGCCAAGGAAGCATGTATCAAATCGTCGATAATAAAAATATGTAAACCCGCAAAATCTTCTTTTTCTTGGCCCGACTACGAGTTCCAGCGCGGGCGGCCGGAGAGGCTCTACGCCAGAGTGCTTACCTATTCAAGCCGACTTTTCCAGCTCCGACTGTTATATTACGCCTCGCCTGCTCTGCCCGGCATCGCTCCACCCGGGGTCCGACTACGAAAAACCATTGCAACGTCGTCTTTATTACATATCTATCTATGTATCTATCTATCTATCTATCTATATATATATATATATATATATATATATATGTTGTTCTTAATATATTAACTATAAAATACTTCGTTTAATGTCCATTCTACGTATGGGAATCAGGCTTATTTACCGACTAACACTTTTCAATTCTTTTTTTTTTTTAAATCATAAATACTTTGCAAACAATGTTTATAATTTCCAATTATCTGTCCGAGCTTCAACCGTGTGACATTTACCACGAAACTTCCACATGTTACCGATGGCGACATACTAAATACCTTGTTGAAAGTGGTATGCATAAAACGAAAAATTCTTTTAGAGGAGCACTCAAAAGAACTCAAATGTATTAAGGACGGTTTCTTTTTAAAATCCATTCAGAGACATATTCATCTGCTTGGACATAATTAATGTCAGATATTCGGACCAGTGAATAGCAAACATTACTGGTTAGAAGCTACCAAATTTGCAGGAAGTCTTAATGAGATCTTGGAAGAAAAATTTTCTTGGGAGAAAAAATAGTTTTAAAAATCACCACTAGGTGGCGTTTTATGCATACGTGCTGATATGCGTATGTGCGCAAATTCTTTCACCGCGCAAAGATGTAAAACATCTGCTTCACAATCTCTTCATTGTTTACTCTTGAAAATGGTTATTTGTATGTTTTATTCGCACTAAAACGTTGTAAAACGCCACCTAGTGACGATTTGTTGAACTATTTTTTTTTTCCAACCCATGATCTTATTAAGGATTTCTGCAACTTTGGTAGCTTTCTGATCATTAATTTTCGCTATACACAGCTGTGAGTAGAGAAAAGTTAATTATAAACACCCTGTATGTAAGAAACAATCTAAATTTGGGATCAGGGATATATCGGCTCAAGTAATTTCTAAACCTCTTTCATTTAGGTTTTTTAAAAATAGTTTTTCTCTCTGTGTTTTTTTTAATGCATGTTCAGGTTTCAAAATAATCAATTTGACAATGTCTAAATCCCTGTCAAAGTTAAAAAGTGTGAAAAAGATGTAAAACTTTGATAACTAGAGGATATTTTTAAAAATAAGGTACTTTTTATTTATTTATTTTTTAAATTTACATATCTTTATCATCTATGCAAGATATCGCACTAATCAATTTAATATCTAATCATACTCAGGGTGCTCAAAAACAAGCAACTTTCCCCATGTATGAAACACTTGCAGCCTGCCCTCTTAGTCAATCAAACCAAAATTTCAGACATGGTTTTTTGAAGGTATGCGCCTCCATGCGCTGCTATGATTTTAAACAGCGCAGAGCTCGCGGTTAAGGTTACAGCTCAAAAATTTCGAAATTTTCCAATGATAAAACGCATAGTTTTTCTCGCCGTAATGCAGCTTTCTGCGAAAGTTAATTAGCGCATTTAAAAATCATAAATGGCGTTGGAACGATACACGTATGACAAAAATTGGCAGCTCAAAACATTTTCAAAGGATAGCCTCATAACTAACGAAAGCCAACCCAGAGAGAAGGTGTATCGCATTAGTTCACTGGAATAGTCAGTAGAAATATAAACTAAAATTAAGGCACATGAACAATTTTAATTCAATTAAAACAATTCCCCTCTCTTCTCTTGGGCTTTTATAGATTCGTTATAATGATCTCCTTTGAAAATGTTTTACGCTGTAAATTTTTTTATACGTGTATCATCATAGCGCCTCTTAAGGCTTTTCAATACGCTGATCAACTTTCGCATGAAAAGTAGTGGGTGTTGCCATTGAAAATTTTTGAAATTTTTTAACTGTAGCTCAGTAACCGTAACCGTGAGCTCTACGTTGTTTAAAATTATCACAATCGCCAGCACGTACCTTCGAACAACCATGTCTGAAATTTTGATTGACTGATTAAGGGGATAGGCCGTTAGGGTTTCATTTACGGGGAAGTTTCGTTTTACCATCCTGAAGATTTGTAAATGGCAGAAAGGTTAATTCAGGCTTTATATGTAAATAATTAATGCTTGTAAAATAATAAGAAAGTACTCATAACACATAGAACTAGTTCGGAAAAAGAAATAATTCTGTGTGCGAGTTTGAAATAGCATAGAAATATAAATATAAGCCAAAATCCACTCTCCTAACTATTCATCATTAAATCGATGATAATGACATTTTCATGGTAAGCACTGCCATGAAAGAGAATAACAGCATCGAAAACAGTTATTAAAAAATATATTTTATCTTTTACTGGAGTAATCTAAAGCTTTCCGAGAAAGAGATTGAAATTTTGCTGATAATGAAATTTTTAATATCATGGAACCTCCTGAGAAATGCAGCTAATTTCGTGAGCAGTTAATAAAGGTGGTAATAGAAAAAAAACAATAAGGTTATTTCAATCAAAACAAAGGTTGATCTTCAAATATTGAACAAGTGAAAATATGTTAAAGAATTCAAAAGAAATTAATTAATACCGAAAAACTGAATTGCGCTAATTAAAAATGAAGATGTCCTTGCTACAAAAACACACGAAAGCCTAACCAAATACATGTAGTGCAAGTTAAAAAGATAATTATAGAAATAAATGATGAATGAATTTGTGTATTACCCATTTATAGTATTTAAAAGAAAAACAACTTAACATTACTATTGATAACTGCACATTTTACCAGCATTTTCTTAAAAAAGCTTTTAATAAATTAAAAATTACAATATTGACCTTTGTCTTAAAAGTAATAGTGTACATTTAATAGAATAAAAATTAGGCACAAAAAAATTGAAAATACTAAAAGTATGCAAATAAATAAAAATAACAATCAGCTTTATTCTTTTCGAATGTTTGCCGCAAAATTTTGAAATTATAAAAATTTCTATTAAAGGCAGAAAGCTTTTCTAACAACAGACAAAGAAGAAAACTTAAAACCTAGATATTCGTACACAAATACAAAAATTTCTTTTATTGTTTTGGAAAAAATCAACAGTTTCAAGCAAAATTGAAAACTGCCTATCAATATGTTTTTACTGTTTGCTTGTTTTTCTGTCTGTCCCCTTAAATGTGATGAAAATTTTTAGATTTCGGCGAAATCTCGATATCAATAAGTATTACAAAACAGTTATGACCTCACAAAAAATGTATACAGATTTTATTTATAACGGCAAACAAAAAAAAAAAATTCAAAAGCAGAAAGTCCTTTGGACAATAGCAGTCAATATGTTGGCAAATACAAGTTGTTTTATTGGAAACAATGATATTTTTGTATATGGCAGTGACTCCTATTATTGAAAGCTCCGTTACAAGGGCGTAAAACATTCTCGTTACATTGTAATAAATGAAATGTATATTTTAGAGGCATGTTGTTCAAGCAAAATAAAATTACGGATAGTCAATAAACTTGTTTGCATATACTTTCTGTATAAGCCGTTCCTGCACGAAAAATAACATTCGTAACGCCCCAAACCAAGTTGGTAGATATGAATGAATTACTATTTGAAACATAGCTTATAGCCAAAAGAAATACAACTGTACTGGAAAGGGTTTCATGATTCAAGTGTTTTCCTTTTCGTTCTATTTTAACAAGGTTTAGGCTGTATTAATTAAGCTAAATAATTATTTAATGAAAATATTTTTTTAATCATTTCTTAGTTCTGGTTTTTAAAAACCCTGTAACATAATAAAACATGTGAAATTATACTTACACAAAACTATTTACAAATATTTTATTAGTGTTTGATACCTAAATATTCGGTATATCTTGCAAGAAATAATTCAGCCAAATTATATCTTACTCCAAATTCTCCAAATGGTGGCCTGTGAGCTTCATCCGATCCCCCGAATAATTTTATGAGGCCCGCAGAGTGATAGAAAACAAAGAAGAGACAAAATACGTTTGTAATTCATTTTTTTACAATTTGTTTCTATTAAAACAAAACCCTACACTTACTTCTGACTCAAACATATCGAAAACTGGTTATGATTCATTTTTTAACCCATTCCGTGTCACTCCCGTGATATCTCCGGACTGGAGAGTTCAAAAGTTACACTGTAAAAACTGTTGTGTTTTGCTACACTGCATTTGGTGTAATATCACTACCGAAATCGGGTGAACAAGTACTTTATTTCGGGTTAACACCAAATCAAAGGTTAATATACACTTTTAGTGATGTCAAACACAAATATTGGTGTAATCTTGAGCTCTGCGAATCTGTGATACACTTACTTAACACCAATTGTGAATTTTCTTACACTAATTTTAGTGTTCAGTAAGTTTCAGTTTAGTCTGTTGGCATCATCGAATCTAAAATCGAAAGTGTTTGTTTGTTGATGACCGTGTTGATAACGGCCGATCCGGTGGCGGGCAGTATTTTATTCTACTATTGTATTGTTCTGTGGAAGGTTTCATGCCTATTGGATTAATTTATAAGTACGTATTAATTCTCAGTTTAGTTTATGATATAAATAATTGCTAACTATCCATTTCTTGTATATATGCCTCAGTATTCAATTGTATTATAGTATTGAAAGCATGTTGCAGTAAATTACGGATTTCGGAAACTAAAGTTTTTTTTCTTCAAGAATTGCTATTAAATTTCTTTAATTTAGTGCTTAAAAGATATAATTCTGCACAGAAAATGAAATTGTGATAAATATTTTTGTGAAAATTTATGGTTCTTTTATGCTGATTAAGAAGATAGAGCTGATAAGAAAACTGCTCTATTATGACTACTTATATTAATGTAGATTAAAAATATCACTTTTGGCTGCTTTATTATTTAACATGACTTACTTTAATTAACTTAGAATTGAGAGTTTGTAATTTTTATTAAATAGTATGTGTGTTAAACAGTAAAAAAATTTTCATAAAAGGTCCAGGAAAATAGGAAAGGATACTTATTTTGTCTTTGTCATTATTATCATTAAATCAAGATTATCATTAATCATTAAAATCAGAATAGGTGAATTCTGAGGAAAATTGCACATGGCATTTAAATTTCTGAAATTAATAATTGGTCATACGTAATGTATCATTTTATTCAGAAATATGTGTTGACTGTTCGAAGCTGAATGTGCTTTTTTCCAAATCACTCAATGACTTTAAAAAAAACAAAAGACAAAATCACTTTGCATTTCATCTTCGCTTTGTGCGCTTCAGGCTTAAACTGAAATAGTCTATTTTATTGCTTGTTGTAATAAAGTAAATTGATTTTTCAAAATACCATAAGTAGGTTATTTTTTATCCTTTAAATGTCTAATTAAACTTTGTTTTAAATAATTTTGAAAGGAAAAATTTTTAACTATAAAACAGATGATGAATTCCATCATAATGGACATTACATTCACACACAAAATAGATTATGAGATGCAAACTAATCCTTCTAAATAGGAATAAGTTTTTTGTTGTTGATAAAACCAAGACGAAGATGAATTTGACAGGTATCAAAATTTATTTCTGGTATATTTAAGTTGAATAAAAAAATTATTTTTAACTGTAACGGATGTTTGTGTGTATTTTAATAAACATTGATGATTATGTGTGTTCCATTCCCTAAGAAAAGATTTTAAATATTTTTTAAAAAAGTTATGGAATATATTACTTTTCATGTAATTTATCTTGTTTTACGATAAAATTACTATTGTTGTTATTATTATTATTATTATTTTTACTTAAATATTTTATTATTTATTTATTTGCAATATTCTGGTGAAATCCTTTCAGAAAGTGATCAATAACCTTAACAGAGATTTTTTTTTTCTCTCTTTGAATTAAATTCGGTATATCCTTCTGATGTGGCAGCTATTTTGTTATTTTAAGCAGTAAACTGTAAAAATTAATGGTGTAAGTGTACGCAAAAATGGTGGCAACCACTTTACACCAAAATTGGTGTAATTCAGTATGTTCGGTGTAGTTAAACACCAAGAACCATATTTGGTGTTTCATTACACCAAAAATTATGGGTGGTGTTTTCTTACACCAATTTTGGTGTAAAGTAGTTGCCACCCTTTTTGGTGTTTTCTTACACTTTTATTATTTGCAGTGTACGCGCCAGAAAAATTAGAACATTGCAGTCCTTATGCAAGAAAATTTATATCAAAATATCCAAAACCTTAAAATGAATGCATATATTGTACACACTTATTTTCATACAATGTTTTTTTATTTAAAAAATAGGTACTTTAAGGACCGTTTTCTTGAAAATACGTCAGTTAAAGGGCTTATATAGCTTTGACACAGTGCATCGCAGGTTCCAAGTCAATTGTTCATACATCTTTGGAAAATTTTGACATGTCTTGTTTTTTAATTTTCTATTCCGTTTTTGTTACATCGATTTTCCATTTTCAAGGTGTTACCCGTTCTGATAAGATCATGGATAAGAAAGAGAAAAGCTGAGAGGAAAACGAACAGCTTCTACGGGAATAGATACACTCGTATTGTTTCATCTTACCCGAATCCACTGCAAAGGAACCTTACTGATTTGTTGTATTTCTCACTAGATAGTGGTAGTTATGAAAGTTTTCGACGTTAAATGTCATCACAGGAACTCATACGAGCTATTTGACAAAAAAAAAATTCCCAATTGAGAGTCTGCTTGTAAAATGTACCCCAGTAGAGCGATGGCAACGGCTGCTCTTTTTTCAGCATTGGGCAATCTATCCAGCTGTTCTGGCATTCTTCCATTTTTCAGCAGATGTTAGTGCTGTTAAAAATAATCGTGACAATTTTTTTACGGGAAATGACGTGCTAAAAAGTAAAGGATTCTCGTGCGAGCTATGCCAACCGCAACTATTGTTATAGAAATCAAATCTACTCTACGTGACTGGCAACAGTCAAACGTAAGAGTTTGGTGCGTAAGAGTTTAAATGCAACCCCAATTTTCGTTTCCAGCAATGACTTCCATTTTGGACGAAATTATGAGGAAGAAAGCCATGATTTTATTCTTAATGTCATCCGCTGCAAATGCTCGTAACAGCACTGATACTTTAACTCATTTCCCAAGAAATCGATGTGATATTCGAGGATTTTCTACTCCACGGTAATGTGAGGTTTCTTAATAAAGAAAATGTTTCTAATTTGCTTTTTGATCTTATTACAAGAAATACTCTTAACTACTAATTAGTAAGACGAATTCTGCCGCCAAGGAAATTTACAAATTATCAGTGACAACAAAAAAAGCAGCTACAATTTCATTTTTGGCTGATATACTCTAACACTTCATTTCTTTGTATTTTACACGTCATGGTTAAAAATAAAGTCTCTCTGTCGCGTGGAGTCGAAAGTAAATGGTGTCTGTAAAATGATGGAATTATGTTTGTAAGATGTTGATAACGAATGCTTATATTTTCTTAAATTGAAGAAAGTTTGTGATGAAATTGATTATATTTACATATTTGTTTACATTTATAATGACATTGCTGGATGACATTTACAATGCCAATGTAAATATAAATCTTTTAAAAAAATTAAAATTCTACTGAACAGTAGTTTTATTTTGCAGCCTGGCGATGAATGGGTCACAATCAAACAGCAAATATTTTCATACGCAATAAACCATTCCTGCAATTGAAATAATTGATCTCGAAGAAGATACTGTTCTAAAAAGCCTTTGAAACGAAAAGTTTTCAAAAATTGAAAATGACATTACCTACAACAAACTTTGGTTGGTTAAAATATGTATGTGAAAAGAAATTACCGATATTGAAATTTTTGGCAGTGTATATCTGTCCGATGTTTAGTTCCACAGACGTTTGTTTGTCTAATTTGTCAAACAAATTATATACACAACGATTTCAGAACCCGGCTTACGAATACAAACTTTAGAACGCTATAACTAAGCACGAGAAAATCACAGACAATTTCAAGTAAGTTAGCGCAGATTAAAACTTCGCTTTCCTTTTTCAATGAAAATCGCCTTTTTTCATTAAAAAACTAACAAAAACTCCTCTACTCTAGATTTTTATTACTTTTGACTTTTTGTTAGTTTTTTAGTAAATTTTTATAGAACTACGAAAAGTTTTCCCTTTAATTTATTTCGTCTTAACTATCATTCCAGGGAAATAATGAAAATTGAGTATTTTGAAATTTCATTGCCGTCGAAAAAATTCAGATTTTCTAATATGACCATTGCAAAATTAATTGGTAAACCCTGTTTTATGGTGATGGAACTTCTTTCAGTTCTACATTTAAACTAACTGTACGTGTAAAGAAACATACACATACACAAACACATTTAACGGGGGGGAGAATTCCTAATAGAACTCTGATAATTACGTAAAATTGTATTTTTTTTTATTTTTTACAAAAGTTAATTGCGTGAAGTCTTAAAAGCTTGTTGCAGCAGTTTTAATTTTTTTTTTAATGCCAAGGCCTATAATGAATGCGTAACTTTAGTGCAGGCAAAGACTTCCCTAAAAAAACTCATGTATATATATTTCCGCCAAATAAAGCTTTTATATCTCTTAATACATAAATCATTCCCTGCGACTAATACAAGTAAAACAGGAAAAATGCTAGAAAATATTTTCTCGATATCATCTTTAATACTGCTAGATTTCCTTGTTAAAGATCTGTAAAGTGAAGAGTCATTATCATTGTCTTTAAAAGTGAATTTTGTTTGTTCTTTAATGATCATTATAACTGAATAAAAATTGCTAACGCATATTACAACTGATAAAAATTCAATCAAAACACAACATGTATACGGAAGTTACGAATTTAAGATTTTGTTATGTTTTTTAAACAAAAACAAAGGTGCGGGGATTTATTCCAAGCACATCGCTTATAAATAACTTCCGGACAAGATGGCCTCTCCATGACACAGTGGTTATATCACTGAAAAAAGTAGACGGCCGAAGTGTGAAGGTCCCGGGTTCGGGTTCCATCGCGCGGTCGTCGATCCAACGATCTGGAGTTTTGGTAGGTTTTCCCCAGATGTAACGTGAATACGTGTTAGAACCCCTTAGAAAGTCCTCCTACCAAGGTATCCCTCATCTTAGGCAGATACCCCTCGCGCAGGTTTGCCTTAATCACACACAATCACAATCCGGACAAGATGTTTTATTTATGTAGTACGAAGAAAAAAAGCTTGAAAAATGAAAAGAAAAGAAAGGAGTTCGAACTTCAGTAATATTTTCGATTTTAAATAAAATTAATCAGTGCGTCTTATTTCGATAAATGATCTATACGATTTATATTACACATATGTTACATTGTCTGACAGGTCTATTTAAATATTAAAGCTAAACGCAAATATCAAAAGTTTAATGTTGATTCTGCGTTTTTCAAATTCATATTTCCATTCAGTATAGTTAAAAAAATTCAAACGAATCACAAAGTTTAAAAAACTGGACAACCTCGTGGGCAGAATTTCTAGGAATTCTATAGTTTGACACTGAAAAAGATTAATAAATGAAATAAATAGACTCCATTCTGCACGGGGAGCATGCAGTAGTAAAAAAAGCATAAAACAAAAACAAACAACAAATATTGATTTTGAAGGAATTGGATTAGAGCATCATTAAACCTTCAAGTAGTTAAAGGTCATTGATTGGAAATCCTTTGGACATAATGAGACTCCAATAAAAGAGAGATAGATCATACTCGAGCTGTTTTCAGTATAGAAAATATTATAGTGAAAATGACAATAATTTAACCCTCTCGTCACCCTAAACCTCATATGAGGCTCCTACTTCAAATAGCAATATTTAGAGAGAAAACAATTAAATTTAGCATTTTTTCTTTCAGTGATATTAATATCATTAACTCATGTAGAAAGTAGTACTAGTCAATTTATATCATTTTTACAGTTTTCGCTTCATTGTTTCAGGAGAAAAATTAAGAAAATATTTACGCTGCTTTTTAACCGTTTTTTTTTTCTTTTTAAGGTAAGTATAGTCTTTTTCTTGTTTCTCAACCTTTACCTAATATGTGCATCCTTTTAAATTAATTTTAGCATAACAAAATGCTTCGAAAATGCAGAAATTAATATTAGAAAAATGTAATATTAATCGAAATTAGAAAAAATATTTTTGCATGATTTATAATAGTATTTCAGATGCATTAATTGCTAGACAGATTTTTTTTCTCTGATTTTTCATAATTCGGTGACGAGAGGGTTAAATTTGGTAGTTAGCTTATCAGTTTTATGGAGGTTAATTCTTCTAAAGTCAAATTATTGGTATAAGCAATTTTTAATTACAGGTATTATATATATTACACAGCTCTTTCAGTTTGTTATATTCGTCAGAAAAAAAAATGGATCCAAAAAGGAAAATTTCACCTCCTCCAGAAAAACAAACTTACTTAAAGCTTGTTAAATGTGTATTTGCACTTAAGATTATGAAAAATCACAGCAGCAGGTTTCAGTTGATCAAACTGAGCACAGACGACAGTCTTAATGGATTAAGAGAGAATAGCTCTATAAACCCTCTGTGTTTCCCCTCTGATAAATTAACAGACTCTTAATTTACCGAGTTTAAATATTATTTTTAAATATGATTGTTCCGAAAAATCTTTTCCAAAACAAAAATCAGTCCCAGAAATTAAGAGTCGAGGACATATTGATCCAGTTTTTTAAACGCACACATACTAAAACAAATGCTGCTGCTGGAGACTATTTGTGTTAAATTCAACGTTGATTCCAAAGTGTACGATTTTGTTTTCTATTTTTTCTCATTGCTTTTACTCGTGCTGTAGTCAGTATTTATGTTTTGTTGTGCTTATAACCCCAATAGATTTTTTTTCTCTTTCTATATAAAGGAAGGGAAACTATTGGCTGTCCTGAATAATTGAAGAAAAATTAGTTTTCTTTAGTATTAGGGATGGATGTGAGACGAGACGAGACGAGACAGAGATTTAAAGATTTTATACAAGACGAGAAAGAAATTTTTTAACGTTACTATGGGATTTTGCGAGACGAGACGCTTTGCAGCTATCTTGCGAGACATGATAAGCCGATTTTCCCTCTTAGTGCTCATTCCTAGTCATTTCTAACAGAAGATATTCTTTAAATGTGTTTTTCATGGTTTTTTTTACGCTTACAAATTTTTTTTTGGGGGGGTGAAAAATAAAACATTTCAATGTACTTTATTTGTAATCTTGTCAAAAAAAAAAAAAAAAAAATTCTAAACTTCGATGAAATTCATTTATGCGATAAAATAATATTTAAATTTTAATGTATGATTTTTATTGGAAAGAATAGTATTTAAATTTTAATGCTTAGTATATAAATTATTGTTTAGTATACATATATATTTATATGTGTGTGTGTGTGTGTGTGTAGGATGCACATAAATAAGGTATGTGTATACAGAATAACTCTTTTATACCTAATTATTAATGATAATGTTTAAATTCGTACTGAAAAATTATAAACGTTTCAATATATTCAGAATAATTCTTTTGTAAGTAGAATGTTTATGTTTGAAATTTTTATATCATTAATACCTTTTTAAAAATGAAAATATTGTATTTTAATACAACGATAAAGTTTATAATCATAGTAATTTCAATATATTGTTAGTTTACAAGCATTTTTCCGTATCTGCTAAGGAAATTTTAAAGACAAATATTACGCGAGTCCTGGAAGTATTTCCGAAAACAAAAAATCAATTCCAGAAATTAAGAATCCACTGAAAACAATCTGAAAGATTTCTATACGTTTAAATACGTGAAAGAAAGTTATGTTGAAAAATCCGTTATGTTCCTTATGGGGACACACGCATTTATATATATAGCAAAAGTAGAAAAATAACTAAAACATACCATCACCCCTCCATAAAACAGCAATAGAGTGGGCCTTTCACATGTGCAAGATAAAGAAGCTGTATATAGTTTATTCTTTGTGTTGCCTTTATTTTTGTATTTTACGGGGGGTTTTTTTGTTTTTTTTTTACGAGAAAGAAGAAAAAACAAACTACAATTTGATATGCCCGGTTTAAAAAAAAAGTTGTTTACATTGAATTTGATACTTAAAATCTTTAAAAAGTAGTTAAAGCATGTTTTTAAGATTATCAGATTTCAGATGGTAAACGCTAGTTTCTATAATTATTTTCTTTTGAATATGTCATGTATACAGTAATACTTCCACTTATGCTATCCCAACTCGGAGTTATGCGATTTCCAATTCTCATAGATTCGTCTTTCGTGTGAAGCCTTGTATATCAAAATAACTTCGGTTTACAATTTCAACAATATAATTTGCTACACATACGTTTTATCTAAGATTTTATTTTAAAAATCCTGAATTATTGTCTTCTTTAGTTCCCAGCTCCAATTAAAAATAACTTGTATTTATATGCACGATTATACCCCAACTCACTCGGATTAAATTTAAGTGGTTGTAGCTCAGTCCAATCTATCGCGTAAGCTCGGGGACTGTATATGTAGCTTTTGTTTCTCTCATTTTTATAGAAAATGAAAAAACAAATGCAAAGCATTTTATTCTATAAAAGTGTTAGGTAAAGGTTTTAGAGTTTCGTTTTTTAACGTGAAGAATCATGTTAACATCAAAATTAATAAACTACTACAAAATTCACTCAAAATACTAGTGTTAAAAGCTATTAAAACAAATATTTCATGCAAAATGCACACAAGAGTAATATTAAACTCTACTTATGTTTCATACGATGAAAGATTTCTCTCTTCTTCATGCCTTTAGCCCTATCGTTTTTATTCTTTTGCATTCACCTAGCTATTTTCCCTCCGTTTTTCTCTTACTTTTAATTTCCGTTTCTTTTTAAAGTTCTCTTTCTATGTTTTGTATTCATTTTAGTGGCTTTTCTAGTAATTGTTTTACAGAAGGAAGAATAATTCTCATCGTTCTCAAAACGTGCGTAGAATTTTATTTTACATCTGTTTCACCCCATATTTAATTTAATAGTAATATAGATACTTTTTGGTAAATAAATACCACAGACAGTACTGTTTTAAAATAGTAATGCTAAAAATAACTAAGATTAAAGACTGTCTAAATTTAACAATATTTACTCCTTTACTTAAGAAAAATTCAGCGCACATCTAAAATTACGAGTATTTTGCAAAACAAGCATTAAATCCGGAAATTAACAGCCCACTGAAAACAAGCTTGAGGGATTTCTGGAAAATGCATAGCCTAAAAGAGAAGCCGTAATATTCCCACTGAGAACTATCACTTGTTATTGTCAGTGCTGATTGCAGGGTACATCTATTTTCTTTATTGCTTACAGCTCTCGTTATAGCTCTAAATTTATGTTTTATCGCTGGCGATTAGTTTTTGTTTCTGTACTATAACCATATGAGAGTAAAACAATTGATTGGGTGTCCTAAACTATTTAAAAAAAACTTGCTAACGCCGTTATTCTGATTTTTACTAAACGTCCTGCTTTAAAATAAAAGTGATAAAATGTCATAATTAGGCGAGTTTTTTATAACTTCGTAATTAACAAATACCCCAAGATAAAATTACTGTACAGCACTTTTTTGCTGGGCTTTTTTTCTTTAACTGTGACAGTTTGAGTTTAAATTTTTAACCGCCTCCGATTTTATGCTCACATTGAGCTAGTAAAGACAGCATACCACTGTCTACAATTACTGCCTCGGGTTGTATTCCCGATTAGGGCTTGTTTATTAATTCATCTGTATCTCGTAAGGAATAACTTTGACCGATTACTGGGTGCCCCATAATAAAGTGGACAACATTTCAGGCATTTTTAATCGCATAGGCGTAACAGCAAGCGGCAGTAGGATGGGGGGGGGGGGGCAATTGCGCTCTTAAAAAAAAATCAAGAAAATTCAGACTATCACCTATTTGAAAAATTTTTCTACAGTAGGAAACATATTGATCTCCCAATGTTATATGCTAATTTACCCAATCTGTAGTCGCGAACGAATACACAGCAAGTGCTCACCTTTTATTTAAAAATTTTTGATATGTATATAAATTACTTTAAGAAAACCCAAAAGTTTAATTTCAGGAAATTATAAAAAAAATCTTAAAACACAGAAATGCATGGTGTGTCGTTTGTAAAAATGCATAGCTTTCTGTCTGAAAAGAATAGCGTATGTCATTAGAAGGAGCCTTCTGAATTTATGCGAGTCGAGCGATTTCTTAAACCTTTAACGCGCAGTGTTCCCGCTCTGGGAACACCAAACTCTGACGTTTTGACTGTTGCCGGTCACGAAGAATAGATTTGATTTCTATAAAAATAGTTGCAGGTGACATAGCTCCACGAGAATCCTTTACTTTTTAGCACGCCATTTCCCTTAAAAAAATTGTCACTATTTTTAACAGCACTGACATCTGCTGAAAAATGGAAGAATGCGAGAACAGCTGGATAGATTGCCCAATGCTGAAAAAAGGCAGCCGTTTCTATCGCTCGACTTAACTACCAACAAGATGGCGGACGATCGAAACGTTCATCGCGTGCCGGGCACAGCCAGCTGCGTCAAAAAAAAGGGTCTCTTTATCTGTGGCACGCGATGAACGTTTCGATCGTCCGCCATCTTGTTGGTAGTTACGTCGAGCGATGGCAACGGCTGTCCTTTTTTCTGCATTGGGAAAGGTTTGCGCCTCAAAGAGTTTAAAAAACGGCACTAAACAATTTCAAATGGAGTTCAGACACCAAAAAAATCTCTTTTCTAAACTTGGACGACTATAAATAAATGGGAATAAATTCTCATTGTGGCAAAATAAGCTGGAATAATTTTGAAAATAAACTTACATATGAGATCATTGGCAAGTTGAGGGAAGCAGCAACCGTGGCCTCCACTTCACAGGAGTCTTCCGGGCCAAAAAAGGCGATGGCCCCTCTACGCCACTGCTGTATGGTGACATTGGTCCCGATGAGGGTATCCCCTTCAGTGTCGTTATAGATCATGCGTAGTCTGTGTCCTTTCAGGAGAGTGGAGTTGTTGTTGACTACATCCAAAGCGTATGATATTGCACCCGATATGACGAGACCCTGCCTATGTGGGTTCTCGCGTCCGTGAATGTTAGTCAGGTATCCAATGGTGAAAACTTCTGCACGTCTGAATCCCATCATTAGCAGGAATGTTGTGATAGCGAGCAAGTGGTGGAGCCACATTATTCAATCGAGAACAAAAATTATGCTTGTATAAAAACACACAGAAATTACAGCAAATTGTAGTTCGAATATCGGACTATCCATTCACACATATGACTATTAGTGCACCGTATACAAAAAAATTTCGAGTGGCTTTTTCGAAAGTTCACATTTGGTACTTCGGAACTTAAGCTGATCAATGTGATTAACAAATTTTTATAAGTTCAATATTTCTTTTTCTTTTTTTTTACATTATGATGTGGAAAAGCTATAAATAATTTTTTTACCATTCATTTCAGCGTATGACTATGCTGTCTTATAAGAATTAATTAACGTTGATTAGTTTAGTACGCTAAAACTGGCAACATAATTGACTCATAGCAATTTCTTCATTGTAGTCAAAGTTTTGTTTATCATCACTTTGATTACAATTGTTATAAAAACTATAACCCTTCTTTAAAATGACCACTTTGATATATTAAACTGGAAAATGTATCTCTTCTTGAGGTTCGTTTGCAGAATTAATTTGTAAATTGTACCATACAAACGTATATTTCTGTGTCTTCACTGAAACGTCAGTTGTTGTTGACTACATCCAAAGGTAAATTTTCAACAACGAGATCAGTATTAAATTCCTTTGGAGAAAAATAAATCAATTTATATGAAAATCACGCCGCTTCTTGATAAATACCTATTTCAAAATTTTTCGAATAAGTTCTGTAAGTAGCTCAAAATCAGAGTTTTTAAAGTTCCTGGTAACATTTCGATGCTAAGCACACTATATCTATTTTATGAGAATGTATTCTAATTGATGGTTTACCCATTTTCTTTGTAAATAACAAGAAACCTTAAATTTTTATTTAAAGCATTTTTAATCATATTGACGAGTTATCAACTCTATTCCATTTGTCAAGAAAATAGAAACTTAAATGCAAATTTCCCCTCAAATGTTTCACGAATGCAACTGCAGGACAAAAGAAACGTCTTAATTTAATATTACATGAAAGTGTTTTAAAAACTATGGGTAAAAAGCAGCACTAATAACTCAAATTAATACCTATGTATCCAATGTGCTTTGATTTTTTATCGTTAACATAAAAGAATTTGATTTGTGCAATAAGAAAGCTCAAGCTTAAAAAACTTTTTTTTTCTTTCGTTATGCTATATTTTTTAAGCTAAAAGCTTTCAGAAAGTATATGCATATACGTTTTAAATAATAAAATTAATAGACAGACTAATGACTATTAAGCTTATATAATCGTTTTTTACTCATTTAAAAAACACATGAATATATTTTTAAATATTCAGGTGAAATGTTAAAACAAAAATTCCGTATTGTTTCTTTATTATTGTAGAATGTTTGTAGATAAATATTCTTTAATTTATTCTGACTAGTAAAATAATAAATCGTAACTTGATGTAATGAGATATTTCTATGAAATGTATTAGGATCAAACCTTAGAATTTCATTAAATGTTTACTAATTATATGGACATTTCTTTATTTTAACATTTCTTGTAATGTGCGCATTTCTATTAATAAATATCACACTGTTTTCTGTCCAATATAACAATTAATCGATATATCAATCTAATGTGTAAAAATATCATGAATCCATTAAAGAAGCTCTCGCATTAAGTCTGTGTGAAAAATTTGCATAAACCAATATTCATATATGCACACAGTATATCAAAGATATCTCAAACCGGTGTGTAAACAATTAATTAAGCAGAAGTTCGTATATAAATCTGGTTTCAAGTTTTTTTGTAAACAAACAATAGTATTTCATTCACTTTCTCTCTTTGTAAAATTGCTATTCAAAACACATATGCCTATTTAGTAGATTTGTCACGATGATATCTACTTCACTACATAGATTTGAAGAATACCAACATCGAACAATAGACTGATCAAATAAAAATAAAATCAAAATTTAATCATGTACCTTCATATAATCTGCATAAATCTCAAACTTACTACTCGTAGTAACTTTTGTTTTACGCACCATGTAAATGAGCAGGTGAATGGTGCTAATTTGAATATTAAATGATGCTATTGTTTGATAGCATAATTGTCTGATGCAAGAATAATTCAGGAAATGACAGTGGAATGTCTTAAGGGATAGCAACATAATAAATCACAGTGCTCTTGCATAATAGATTTCACAGAATCATGCGAGGGAAAAATAGTTTACTGATCAAGCGCCTGAAGCGATAGGTGGTGCTTTAACTCAAAAACATTAAAATAACAGGCCCATTCAAACTAAAAACAGCAGTGCAAAAACTTATATTTACTCTTTGTTTTATTCACAGCATGTAAAGCAACGATATCCAACTACTTATTGTCTGACACATGAGTAAAAAGATCTAATCACTTGTTAACAGCGATGCTCTCTGTGATCTCACGATGGTAATTTAAAACTCTTTCCAGCGAGCAAAATCTGAGAGAGCTAAAATTTCTGACAAATTCTGATTAAATTACAATTGTTTAATTAGTAGATTTGATAACGAAAATTCCACCTAAATTTTATGCACATAATCTTCAAAATGAAACAACGGCTGCTGATGAAATTCAAACAAATTAAAAAACCACAAGGGAAAAAACGGTGCCGCGAAACTCGTGTGCACTCCTCGTGTTGTTCACATCGTGTAAACGAACTCCGAGAAAACTGTCGTCTGGCATAAGGAAGAGAGAGAACTTATCCACCTGTTAGCGGTGGTGCTCCATCAGTGCGCCCACGTTGTTATTTTCCCTCGATTTTTGTCGCCGAAAACAACAGAAAAAGCGCAATTTCGAATTCCCACCAGCGCTGTCCGCTCCGGCAGCTGACGGAATAGTGCCGGCCCGATTCCACGGGAAGAACTATCCTATTCTGTCTTTTAACTGACGTCAGCGACCTTCGCGCCGACAAGGTGGAAATATATACCGCGTGTGCGAAGGAATGCGGCCGAACACACGCCGGGAATTTGAAATGAGATCGAATTGAGATAGATGCCGAGGAGCTATGAAAAGGAGGAGACTTTAATTCGCCGAGTCCTCTTCAGATCAGACGCACGCACATTTCAGTTCTCGCGACGGTGTCATATCCAACCAGGTGCGTACTCCGTCCGCAATTATACGGAGAGTCTATTTTTATAGGAACGCATTACGCATGTACGCGCCATCAAGCACCAATCTTGGTATTAACCCTTTGAGGCGCAGCCCTTTCCCAATGCTGAAAAAAAGGGCAGCCGTTGCCATCGCTCGACTTAACTACCAGCAAGATAGCGGACGATCGAAACGTTCATCGCGTGCCACAGATCTAGAGGCCCTTTTTTGACGACAGCTGGCTGTGCGCGCGCACAGCCAGCTGTCGTCAAACTTTGCAACGCGATGAACGTTTCGATCGTCCGCCATCTTGCTGGTAGTTAAGTCGAGCGATGGCAACGGCTGCCCCTTTTTCAGTATTGGGCAATCTATCCAGCTGTTCTCGCATTCTTCCATTTTTCAGCAGATGTCAGTGCTGTAAAAAAATAATCGTAACAAATTTTTTTGACGGGAAAGGACGTGCTAAAAAATAAAGGATTCTCGTGGAGCTATGACACCCGCAACTATTTTTATAGAAATCAAATCTATTCTTCGTGACTGGCAACAGTCAAAACGTCAGAGTTTGGTGTTCCCAGAGCGGGAACACTGCGCGTTAAAGGGTTAAAGCGCAACTATTTTCACATCTATATAGAACACTGGTTCCCAATTGGTGGTACCTGAACAACTTATAAGTGGTCCGAGAAGCGAATGAAGCGTTTAAAAAATAGTGCTTGTTTGTTTATGATTATGGCAACGCTACGATAGGGCGATCTGCCAAGGATGGCGGGGGGGTGCTTTGGTAGGAGGACTTTCTAAGGAGTTCTAACCCGTATTCATGTTACATCTGGAGAAAGCCCACCAAAACACCAGACCGTTAGATCGACAGACATGCGATGGGACCCAAACCCGGGACCTTCACACTACCTTATCTACCATTTTCAGTGGCATAACCACACAGCCAGTTTTGTATCTTCACTATTTCATGAAGTAAAAAGGCAAAAAGCGTTAATTGTTTATAGTCGGCTTAAGAGAATTTTAAAAAGTGTTTCTTAAAATAGGGAAGAATCCTGAGTCCCACTTCTAGTCAAAGAAGCACGTGCTAATAAATTTTATTTATTATTATTAGCACGTGCGGAAAAGGCGGAAAGGCAGGAGTGGAACGCGGAACACAAATTTATTTCCTAATTCATTGAAACAATAATGTATACAATTCCATTTTATTCAAGGATCTTTTCTTGAATTTTTTTAGCAATACATTTGTGCGTACATTTTGCATTTCTTTATTATTTTTCTTTACATTTTATTTTCCCCCTCGCACCCGGAAAGGATCGTTTTAAATGATCCATGTGTAAATTGGAAGTGGAAAAAATGGTCGGCGGGCTCAGTTGAGTTGGGAACCACTGATATAGAAGAACAATTTTATATTGTGCCCAGCGTGAAAAAGTACATTCGTTGTCATTGCTTGAGTTACTACCAGCAACATGCCGATCCATCGAATCGCCCATCGCGTGCTACAGAGATAAGTCTTTTTTTTTTTTTTTTTTTTTTTTTTTTGACAAAGCTGGATGCACACTGGCCACTACAAGGCAATTTACGGCCACTACTGGCCACTACAAGGCAATTACAATTTTTTTTGCGTAAAGTCCCCAAAACTAAACCAAGCTTGACGGTATTTTCTATATTAATGTAAATGGGATAAATAAGATTGAAATATAACTCGAATATGCCTGACGTAGGTTGTAAAACAGGAACTTTAATACATATGGATTTCAATTCTGAAAATGTGTTTTATGGAACATGAAAGATAACTACGCGGCCCACTCATGGATTATGACGCACTTTTCAACGTAATGGAACAAGGAAAACAAATAAGGCTGATCCATAGATTAAGTGACGGAGCTTTTAGTGGGTGAGAGCTTTTAGTTGGCAGATTCACCTCTATAGTAGAATCTCGTTTAGGCGAAAACGTTTGACACGAAATTCTCTTATGACGAAGGAAAACAGTTCTTCAATAACGTCTTACCTTTATCTATTTCATCGGTTTATAAGAATTTCGGTTAAGAAGATTTTTGCGATCCTCCGACTCTATCTTAACGAGGTTCGACTGTATATCTATTTTATTGTCGTAACGTAGGATCTTTTACAGTTCTTATTTAATTCAAAATGAGAAAACGTTTTAGAGTAGAATATGTAGAAAATCTAATGCTCAAGCAAACAAATAAGAAGTCATCTTATGAATTAAAAGTTGGGGACATAGTTTTAATCAAAGTCGAAGATAAGAAGCGAGCATTTTGGCCTTTGGGACGAATAGTCAGATTGTATACCGGTAAAGACAAAAACGTCAGACTAGTTAAAGTTAAGACATCGAATGGAGAGATTCTAAGACCAATTCAACGTTTACATCCATTTGAAATAAACTAGAATCTGAAGGAAGTCCTGAAAAGATAGATACTGAACAAGAAAATATTCCTACAAGTCTTCGAGAGATACTGAAAGAGAGAGTTACCAGAAGGGGTCGAGCTATAAAAGTGCCTTCTAGATTCAAGGACTTTTAAATGAACATTAAAATGGACGTTTAGGTTAAATTTTAATTTAATTAGATATCTGTTTTTAGATAAAAATCCTGTTATCAAAAGGTGGGAGTATGTTTAGTATAGCATTGTTCATATACATTCAACCAGTATAGTTTTAGTTTTGCTTGGGCAACAGTTGTAATTTTTTGTTTGTTTTGTAGAATGAACTTATTTTGTCGTGTTTAAACTTTTTTACAGATATTATTTAGGTAGAAATGAGTTTATGAATGGACAAAATGGTCTTCCGAAGTCCGTGCTGGTACCGTAACCTTATAGTTAAATTTATCTTGTCTATATGGTCAAGATCTGGCACACCAACTTCTGAAATTTCTTGCTGGAACATTGCAGGAGTAAATGATTTTAACTCATCTGAGTCTTCGGAAAAATAAGTTAATGGTCTCGAATTAACTAGCTTCACATTCATAAAGTAAACTAAGTATCTCTTCATAAGTTAGTGAAGCATTCTTCAAGATTCTTCTTAGCATTTCCTTTACGATTTGGATCAAACGTTCCCAGAAACCGTCCTCCAGCAAGCTGAGGGTGGATTAAACTTCCAAGTAATTCTTCTTAGTTACTTCACCTTCAATCATTTTCCAATCAATAGCATTAAAAAGATTATTAGTTCCTGTGAAGTTCGTTCCATTATCAGTATACATTACTTAAGGAGCTGTCGTCTGGCAATAAATCTTCGTAAACTTAAGAGAAAGCAATTCGTAGATAGAGAAGTTAGCAGTTCTAGAAAAATACTAGATAATTCGAATACAGCGCATGTATACAAAGCAAACTTAGCTTTTGTTCCATCCTTAAGAGGGCCCGCTAAATCTATTCCAACGACTTCAAAAATGGAAGCTTCTCTAATTCTATCTTCCGGAAGTAGCACAGAAACTGTTCTCCTTGCTTTTGCACTGTCTCTTTTACAAACAATAAATTTAGAAATAGATGCTCGCATTGTTTTTCCACCGTTTAGAATCTAAAGTTTCTCTCGAAGATTGGTTGAGAGCATATGAAGTCCAGCTTTATGTAAAATCAAATGATGTTCTAGGATGAGCAGTTTAACTAATTTATGTGTACTTAGCAATAAGATATGATACTTAAAATTTTCTAAATCTTCCCTCTCTGTTAATTTAGCCTTGACTCAAAAATTCCTACATCCTTAAACACGCTGATGGACTTTAAATTTTTAATATCTTCAGATGAAAAAGAGTCAAGTTGTAGGAGCTTTATTATAAGTTTTTCTGCTTTTTCTAGCTCACGAAATTTAAACTCTCCATGCTCTCTTTCTTCTCTTTTTTTTTTCAGGGATTTTCTACAAGCTTGTACATTCACCCGATCATTCTTAAATTTTTCGTGAACTTCGAAAAGTAGCTAACAGCTCTTGAAGACAAGTCGAGGGCATTATTCAATGCTGTTATAACTATCTTGCGCCTTTCGGTAGACTAGCTATCGAACCACAAATTATAGGCTGATTTAAACCAGGAATCTTGCAGCTATAACCAGTATGCAGATTCTCAACATTTATTTTATAACATTTATGATTCATATCAGATATCCTTCCTCCAAACACAACGTGTGTTAATTTTTTATGAGCTTCAAATTTTATTTCTAAGGATTCTGCTGTCGATTTTAAAACATACGAATATCAGATCCAGTATCGATCAAAGGTCGAAGATGAAGTTTCTTTTCTTTATGTAGAACTAGCTGCGTGCCCGTTCTTCGCACGGTAGGAAACTAAAATTTTCCTTACATGTGTAATTCGAAATTATTCGTGATGTGGAATTTTTAAAAAAAAAGAGCAAAATTATTTGACTCTTAATGTAAAGTTTGTGTTATGAATACTAACCTGATCATTGCAGTATAATGACTCAAAAAAATACGTCAGTGTCATTCACTATCAAAAAAGTGGAAAGCTTAATGGTTTGCAGAGAACTCCTGGCTTTCAAAATGTCTTATTTCTACATAATACTGTTTTTTAGGCTCAAGTTGTAGCATTAAATACCTAAGACACTACATGAAATGGAGCACCATTTATTTCTTTCCGAACATGTACCGTATAAGGAACGTATTGTAATCATGAAAAAATTCGACTTCGAGATTTTGGTGTATATGCACGTTTTGAGGTCTTCTGAATTCATTCATGCTATTTTCAAGAGATGTTTTTAAAATAGCTGCGCACCCGCTCTTCATACGGGAAGAAGGAAATATTTTACTTCTAAAATCATATCTGCATGTGACAAAACAGAATTTCATTTATAAAAAAGTTCAAGTAATCTCCTCTGTTGAAATGACTGCGGGATATATTAACTCAAATTAGAATTACTTTTCATTTAGTTGGATGTAAGACAACCGTTGAAAAAGGATAAACACTTTTAATTTCATGAAATATTTATTAACGTGGTACATTGCGATTTATTCATATTATCTTTACAAATCTAATAATACTACCTATTACGTACATTAGTACTATCTATACTCGCTTCTCCCTCTTCAAGGCTCCCTTAAAAGAAACAGCTTAGATTATTTGGCCTCAATGGGATCTTGTGATTCTGTGGCGATTCTTTGCAATTTACGCATTAGCATAAATAATAATCATTTCACATAATGGTTGCCATTAAGGAAACTCTCCATATATATTTAATTTATACATAGTTTTATAAGATTGGCGTATTTAGCGCCGCAAACCATTTCATCTGACTGTGGGGAGAAAATATCCAAGGGGTGCCATTTTAAATATCCATGTATCTAATATAGCGATATCTTTTATATCCTCCATAGTCCTGTCTCCTGAAAAACATCAAACTGTATAATCTCGAGGAGCTACTTATTCCCATTTTAATTGTGACAGGGCGTTAGAGTTGCAGAGTTTACAAATTTCACGCATTTTTTTAATTTATGACGTCACTGTTTGACTGCCGTAAAGGATACCCCGGTAGATTGAGGGAGTTAATTTCGATATTTCGCATAATTGTTTTCAAACGGTATCATTAAAACTTTGCGTTGGACCTTTATGGAGGAACGTAATTCAACGTTAAAATAAAAATATACTCGCAACCTGCATGCGTATGTTAGGCAACGCCTACGCTAAATTAAATGCCAAAAATAAAAATAGTAAATAGAAAAATTTTAATATATCGCGCTTTGAAACGAACTTTGTAACTTTTAAAATGAACATTTTCAGCGCCGTGAAAACATTTCAATTTTTAAATAAGCACCGGATTAAAATACCACTTCTAATAATAATAATCGCGAATTTCTTAGTTTATTTCTACAGTAAATTTTAATCAAAATATCGTCTCCCTGTGTTGAAAACAGAGCTGGAATAAATGAGTTAAAATTATGGCGTAATTTTTACGTATCTTAAAGCATTTGACGTCATAGATCCTCACTTGCGAATTGAAATTCTGATATCATATTTAAAAACTCCATTGGTTGAAAAAAACCCTTTTTTTAATCCTTTCTGTGGCAACGACCGAACTTAAATTCTCGTGCCGTGATCGCAATGTAATGAATGGCGTAAGATCGCGTTGATGCTATTAAATTCTAAACATTAGGCTGCATTAAAATTCGTAAAAAATCATCTAATTTACATAATTTTTTCGTTTTTATTTTAAAAGAGGGAGAAAAGAATGTTTCACGATTTGTCAAAATATCTAAAAGTTATGACGGATAGAATTCAAGATGCGACAGTTTTAAAATTATTTTACGAAAAAAAATCGCAAAGCAGATGTTTAGTAAAAAAATTCCTAAAAATCGGTAAATCATGTTACGTATTCAGAACAAACTGTCTTTAAAAGAAAATTTCCTCCTCTATCCGATGATACAAATGCCGTTTTGCTGCGAGCGTAATTTCCGCCGTTATTACGAATTAGGTGAGGAAAAAATGCCAAAAATCGCATAAAACATAAAATTAAAAAAAATCTAGATCGAATTTTGAAAAAATCGCTTCGAGGTGCACAGCTACATATTTACATCTTCCCGAGTACCAAATTTGGTGTTTCTAGGTGTAGCCGTTTGTCCGTAACGCTGCAGACAGACACACCCACACACACACACACAGACACCTTCTTTTATAATAAGTAGAGATGACAACTTCTAAAGTTTGAAGCAAAACTATTCCTGAAGTATATGTTGAAGAATGAACACTAATTTCACAATTTTCTTGATTGCATTCGACAGAAACTTTTGATTTCTGCTTAAATTCTGGACAACAAACAATGTAATGCTTTCGTCCACAAAACATGCATAAAACTTTGCTTTTACAATTTTTAGATCGATGGTTTATTTTCAAATACGTAAAGCAGCGTTTTTCTCTCATAATTTCCAATTTTTCATCGACTTCAATTTTGTGCATTCTAGGCAATCTTTCACAGAATATACAATTTTTTACGTTGTTGTTCTTTATTTCTTTTGCTCCCGAAAACAAGCTGCTTGCAATAGGTATAATAGTAGCTTCCCTATCATTATGATTTTTCAGTAGGGATCACTTTGCTACATACCTGACTTTGATAGAGTTATTGTTTCCTCCCCTTCGACCTCACACTTTAGAAAATTTAAAAGCTGGGTCATTGTTACCCTATAAGATTTCTCTTCATTTACTGAGTTTCTCAACTAAACTCTCAACACGTCTTCAGGAATACACGACTCCACAAGTGAAAAAAGCATCGCAGAATATTTGTCTGAGGTCATCCCAATAGATTCTAATGATCTGAGCTCGTATTCAATTAATTATTTTATCTGGGATTATTTTATCATATAATTGAGTGATATTAAGTCTTGATTTGGTAGCATTTTCAACAACTAAAGTTTATAGCTCACGAAAATAGTATTCCACTAACATTTCCTCACGGTCAAATTTTGCTTTAAGGCTTTCATTCGCTTTTATATAATTTTATGCCATAGGTGGATAGCTATCGATGATCTCTTTCGCTCTTGTACCTGGCGACATACACTGTATTAAATATTGGACATTGGACACCCATCGCCTGCGACTTGGAAAGGTATCCTTAAAGCCTGTGATGCAGGCGACGGTAACCACCTGGACGTGGTGGATCGTGGGTGCCGACGTCCCGCCCAGCAAGGAGAGTACACGGAACCCTTCTGCGCGTGGGCGCCCGGCGTTTATTTAAACTGTAAAGTCCAGTTTATGGGTCAGCGCGATACAGTGGACCCTTGAATTGTTACATCTTATGGGACCATCGCGTGACAGTGGGCCCTTCATAGTTTCTTTTTAGGTACACAGGTGCTGAGGAGAATACTTACATCGATTAGAGGAAAATTAACAGGTAAAAGATAAACAGATGACATGCGAATGCGTAATAACAGGAGAGTATTTTAAGGCAGGGGGGACAGACTCCGGAAGGGGAGCCAAGAGTTCTGTGTAGGTATTGTTCAAGTTACGGGGGGGGGCTGGAACAGTCTCTGGAAGGTGGGCCGAGAGTTCTGTTGGGCGATTAGGTTAGCTGCATCAGTTCATGCAGGAATTTGTATATATTACGCAGCTTGCTGCTAGCTAGGCTACTCTTTAGTATACTCTCCGTCCATTTCTGGCTGCTGGCGAATGTTGGCTTCTTTAGGTGATAATTGGATGTCAGTGGGCAGTCGAACATATAGTGTTCCGCATCTGCTGCGGGTCGCAGGTTGCGGCAGTGGAAGCGGTGGAGGTATGCAGTGAAGGGGCCGTGGCCGCTAAGGAAGGCTGCATGGAAGTGAGACGGCATGTTGAGGGATGCGTCTGGTTTTGGTAGGTATTTGTTGGTATGGCGGCCTTTGTCAGAGTTGCTCCATTGGTTGGTCCAAGTGCAGAGAGTTGCTCTTTTTAGGTGTGCAATGAGGTGCGACCTTGGAGTTCTTAATTGGTGAGTGATAGTGGGTTGGAGCGTGGCTGCCTTGGCTAGTTGGTCTGCTCGCTCGTTTCCCTGCATACCTGAGGGCCCTATTACAAATCGCAGCTGGATCCGTGGCTGTTGGTGTAGCAGTTGCTGGATTACTTGTGTGTAGGGGTTGGGGGATCTCTAGTCTTTGAGTGCCTAGAGACCGGAGAGGCTTTCTGTGTACTCTGTCGCTTGTTGGTTACCGGATTCGAGGACCCAGGAAAGTGCCTCCTTGATGGCTAGCATCTCCGCTTGAAATACGCTGTTGGTGGGATGCAGCTTGCCTTGCCATGTGTTGATTTCAATGCCATCTTTGTAAGCGACGAAGGCCGCTATCCGTCTTTGAGCCGTCCATATAGATTCTGAGCCCCACTGCTGGAGGGGAGGTTTATGGAGTGGTGACTATGCGCCGCGCGTGGAGGGTCTGACCTGGGGGGGTTGTTCCATCTCACCGTCTTTACTTCATATTGTAGAACGGGGATTGTGGGGAGCACTGATGTATTAAATACTGGAATTTATCTTCCAATTCCATTTCTTTATGCTCGCGAATTCGTTTAAACTGACTTCAAAAACATAACCATTCTTTAACTTCACCGCCAAATTTCATTAGTTCAAGTTTGGGAAGTTTTATTTTTGATTTCTCATCGCTTAATATATTCCTGTTTGGTTGTGATTTAATTTCTATAAAAGAATGGACGCAAACTGTAGCTTCATCAAATTTGACTTTATGTTCTTTTACAGATCAAATTCGTCAGAATAACTTCTACCATTATCGTCAGCACTTATAGCAAGTTCTCAAATTTCGTTGTCAAGTGTCATACACTAAATCAGCACCAATGTGTTCTAAAGTAGCTAATTTAATCTTAACAACTCTTATTTCTATATTTTAATCATCAAACAGACACATTAAACTTTTGTATATCTTAGTATACGGTGTTCTTAACGGAGATCGCTTCTAAACAGGATGCTCCATTGCAAACCAAAACAAAAATTGCAACTAAAGATTTCTTAAAGACTAGATATCCAAGTACTATACCCTCTTATACGAGATTATCGAGATATATCGTATTTTGCACACGTCCGGGTCACCAAATGTTAGATACGACAGTAAATGCTCACCATTTTGTCCATTCATAAACCCATTTTCACCAAAATAATCTCTGTAAAAAAGTAAACACAACAAAACAATTTTACTCTACAAAAAAAAAAAAAACTTCTATTTACACTATACATCCTTTTCCCACCAGTGGAGGCTCCTCCACATGAGCACGTGAACCTCCAATCTAAAAAATACAAAATAAACGGATTAACAAATTAAATTTTTAAAAATGTTAAATACACTTCTAATTTTTTGTGAATTTAAAACGTGAATTTTTCTCCCCCCACACACGTACTATTATTAAAAATACGCTTAACATAGCTAACGTACTGTATTGTAGGTTAGGTTTTTTTTTCCTCGATCGCACGTGTGATCGGAGAAATACCCTTCTGAGCCGCTCTCTGAGAACAGGGGCCCTACCACGATGTTATCGTAGAATATCAGTGACGGATAGTTCTTGCTAACGGATTGTCAATTTCCTTGGATAAATAGCCGCGACCCTCAATTTGTTGCTACCACGATCATAGCTTGTAAAGGAAGCGAGGATTTTTAAACCTGTCCTAGCAATTCCAGCATTATCGGGTAACAGAAGCACATCAACCAGTCACAATCTTCTGTTGGAGTGCTTACCTCTCCGTGATAAGCACAATAGAACACCTGTCCGTGTTTTACTCTCCGGTATCGGAATGCAAGTTTTCGGCATCATCTACCCAGTCGTGGTAAAACAGCATTATTTCCGATAGTGATTCCGACATCAAAACAATTACGATAGGATCGCAGAAGCCCATATCGGATATTTCTTGGATTGTGACGTCATGCGAACAGAAGACCCGATTTATCCGCTACCGAAAGCTTTCCGATACTATCGTGGTAGAGCCCCAGAAGCGGATAAGCGCGGAGCGAATAGACGCTGCTGATATCATTCCGTTCGCACATTCTCGGTGAGCGTACGGACCATTTCTTTTGCGGTTATCTCTTCTGAATTCTCAATTTGGTTTGTTATGTTCGGTTTGTTAAACCATTTTTTTTTCTCATTTTCTTATAATTTTCTTTATTTTTATCATTTTACAGTACAATATTTTTTTACGAACTAGTATATAAATAATTAAGATGTAAGTAAAATAAGTGTTTCGGATCTAAAGCAATTACATTTTCCAACATTATCTTTGAAAAGAAAAAATGAAATAAAAGCTAAAACATTAGCCAGATGGCGAAATGTGATTAGAGATTATTATTATTATTATTTAATTGCATGCATTGTTTTCCCTTAACAGCTGAAAACGCAAATATATTTCAACGTGTAATCTGCGTCGTATCTCCATAGTTAATTTTCGAAATTTGCTTTGTGAACCTCCATTTAAATAGCCCACGAGCTGCCACTGACTTCCAGTATGTTACATTCCAGAGTTGGGCATCGTTAACTAAAATATTGGCTAAACTAAATACTGAACTAAAAACTAATGGTTGTTAACTAAAAGCAACTAAATGTTCAGCTGAAGTAGCTGATAGTTGACGGTCTAACTAACTTGGACTAACTAAATTATTTCAGTTTTCTGTTCAACTAAAACTAATTTAGTTGCTCTGAGTTAGTTGAACTTTCAACTAACAAGTATTAGTTGAGCTGTCATTTACCTATGAAGTAACTAAATTAGCTCTAATGTTAGCTGGTATTTGAATGTTACTTTTTGCACAACTCTGTTACATGTAACAGTCTATAGTAATAATATGCAGAAAATTTGTAGCAATAGATACCTATTTCAATAGCAGATTCATAGAAGAGGGAGTGATGGACGAATGAAAATAGAACCTAAAATTTTATCAAGTTATTAGTGAGTTTAACACAGTACTGAACTCGCGCTTAACCTGTTCACTCTCATCATTAAAAAGACGAAAGCAGCACTGGTCTCAGAAAGGGAATCTTCGCGCTGTGTCTTTTCGATAATGAAGGACAACTGAACTTGTTAAACCAGGGTTTAAATTTTCCTTTCCAAGGGCGTGGCACCGGCACACTAACCTTTAGCCTGGTGTTGGCGGACTACAATGGTCATTTGTGAAGCTGCTTTCATCGTATTTGTGAAGGGGCTTCCATTTGTGATGGGCAGCCCTCATTGCGCCTAAAAACAACTTTACATACACCCAAGTCCATCCCGGAAATCGAGCCTAAATATAAAGTGTGGAATAATGGTGCGTCAGCGACTACACCACCAAGATAGCTGGGGTTCGATATAAAAATTTTCACGAAAAACTATTCCATCACTCATAAAATGCATCTTCATACTTATCGCTCCCTTGAATCTCTTTGTTACTACATTCAGAACGTGGACAGACAGACAGAGAGACAATCGCAAACACTTTTCAACGTTGCTGGAAAGCGTTAGAAAAGAAAAGTGGTTTCTAAATTTAGAAACATCTGAATGATGGACGATTTCTAATGATGCCACTAAAAAAGCTAGTTTTGCAACTCGCCCAGCGAAAGGCTTTCTCCGACGTGAAAATAATGGGCGAATCGACCTCGATCCCGAGAAGCCGTAAACCTCAATCTTTGTTGGACACGATGAGAATTGCAGCAGACGCTTGCAGTCGGAAACATAAATATCCTCGTTTGTTTGCTCGCGATTTCTCCTCGTCTCGGGTGATCTTCGAAGGAGGCTTTACGTAATGGCATGGGAAAAGTAGTGTCGTGTCACGTAAAAAGTAATGCAGAGGCGTCAGTCCTCTGATTGATTTACGTGCTTCATTCGGTCGTTTTCGAAGTCGCACGTCGGTATGGGATTTTGCATGGGGGGATGGGCGGCTTTGACAATCATGGTATAAATGAACACTTTCATTATACTTTTTTGGGGGGGGGCTTGCAAGAAATAAGTCGTCCACTTCAGTATGGGGCCTGGAATCTGTTCTATTGTTCCAAATGAGATAACATTTGAACTACAAATATATCAAATGATGTGCTTGACATTTATTAAATATAAAAAATAGCACCCAAGTCACCCACAGATGGAGCTATAACACAAAAGGTATTTATTTGCATATATTGAAAATCCGAAAAATTATTTGCGTTTCAATACATCTGATTATCCTATGCATAATGCATGCCTATGGTATTATGCATAGGATTATAAGAAGGCGGATTCTGCACGAATATTAGCTACTTTTCTGCCTGCAGTACATGAAAAAACGCTACTGTCATGCCTATGGTCCAAGACTGAACGTTACGGATAAAACTGTTCTGCCAGAACTAGGAGAACTCGCACCTCCTCACATTGTTCGTCATGTAAAGCAATTGCAAAGACAGCATTGCGCAAATGCAGAATACGCATAGGTGATCAGCCATAATTTCCAACAGCATGGCCTCCTCGTTCGACGAATATCACTCCCTGCGACTTTTCGTTGTGGGGTTTCCTGAAGGACAGACAGTATCTACTGTGCCAACTCAGCTGAGAACTAATAACACAAAACGTCACAATGAGGTCACCGTGGCGTCCCTGTGGTCACATTGTCCACAGTCACACAGGTGACAATAAGTGACGTCAACTGGAAGTCACAGTGTGACTTGCCAGTGACAATAGCTTCTGACTTCTTTGTGCCGTCAACGTGACCGATCGTGTGTGACGTCTTGCCAGATCTTGCGACTTTTCGCAATTTTTTCTACTTTTGAAAGAACCATGCGACTAAATTTTATGACTTTGCGATATTGCTCCTTTTGCTTTTTTTTTTTTTTTTTTTTTTGATTTTGTGAATTTTAGGTAATTATGCGAGTTTCTCAAAAAAATGTTTTTTTCAGTTTTAAATCAGTGAAACATTTAAGTCACGCATAATAGTCGCAACTAGACTTTCACCATGAAAAATTGGCAAAAGAGGTACGACTATTACGCGAGTAAACGCGGTATTGAACAATTTTAATGTTACTTAATAAAGCATATAAAATGTTTTACGTGTGTTACAGTGCCACCTATCGACAGAATTCGTTACTATTTTTTTAAATAAATTTCAAGAGCATATCAAATATCTGTTGTTCAAATTGTATCTGATTTTCACCAATAGAACACATACTAGAGCCCTCTGAAGTGGGGCACTTATTTCTTGCCAAGCCTGTATTTGTGACGCCTTTAATTATTTTTGTTATCGACCTTTGTTGAGGCTCTCTCAAATCTATGTTTTCTACTGCAAGTATTTCCATGTTTCTGTTCAGTAAAATACTCCCATATCTATTATTGATTAATTAACTAAAATCTGCTTTTAGATATTTACGTGGTATCCAGTAGATAACACCCTGATTTCAAAATTAAAAATCCCAAAAATCAAGATCAATAAAAGAATGCAGTAAACTTTATGTTTATTGTGCAACTTGGAAATATTTCATAGTTTAGAAATAGATACAATAGCTACTGCTAACATACATTGGCGTACACGTATGTCCTTTCAGGGGAGACGAATTATGGACGCAATGTTAAAAAGCATAATCTTTATGATGTATATTTAAAATTCATGTATTTCATGATAAAAAATCTTCGACAAAGGGGATTAGAACCCCCAAATCCTGCCTTGTGTACGCCACTGCTAACAGATAACGCTGCACGACAAAATCGAAGGACGATCATTAGGTATAAGTATGAATTCATGCTTTGCAAGTAGTCACAGCACAAGCTATTGAAAATGCCTACCCTTAGGACAGACAGAGGTGGCGAAATGAAATAATGAAATTAATCATCACATCCGGTAATGTTTCGACGGAAATGGTTTCACATGCTACACAAATCGCTCTTTCGGCAGGTTGAAATGGTTCCAGTAGGCAGTGTTTTTCAATGCACCTCTCAGAAAGTAGTCACAAGGAGTCAGATTGGGAGAAAATGGAGGCTAATAAATTATATGGAGGCGTGCAGTTACAGCGGCATCTGTTAGCGGTTTTTGTAACTACTAGTTCGAAACTTCTGTATAAAATTTTTACAGCTTGGACGACCTCGCACCCCTACTTTGGATCCAACCCGCGAAACATATCAAATCAGCATATAAAATTCATATAAACCATTCAAAATCCCATATAAATCTTAAATATACAGTCCAACTTGTCTTAGCATCCTAAAGTTTGGCCAGCAACTTCCCAAAAGTTGCCCATACCTGGCTTACATAAAAAGCACACAGTTTATTGTAACCTTCTATTGATCTTTGTTTTTGAAACTTTTAACTTTAAAATCAGGGTGATATTTGCTAGACACGTTTGTTTGTTTGTTTGCCAGGAGAGGACAAATCGCGTTACTGAACGTGTCGCTTAGAGCTACATATACATCCTTCCCGGAATTTCCCGCCACAATTTGGAATCGCATCAGAAGGTGGGGGACTTCTGAATATTGGCACCCCTCGGAAACTGCTAGCGACCGCCGAGAGGACTTTCCGAACCACGGATCTAACGTGCACGTACACCGCATGTACACGGTGGTCTTTAGTGGTACTCCGGTATCGAACCCGCAACCTTCCGGTTACGAGTTCAACGCCTTAACCACTGGGCTACCACGGCCCCTGTTAGACACGTTGTAGATACTTTATAAATTTAGAAAAGTCATTTATTTTCCTTCACCAAACCTTAGGCACCACACACCAAACCTTAGACAGTAGGTCGCCAAACATGTTGACCATTTGTAAAGGGGCACCCAATGGGTGACAATCATTATACCCTTTATAAAGACAATAAGTTAAGGCTCATGGAGGACTGACAGTCGACCCTATAAGAGGGTTTAAAACTTTTAATGTCAGTCTCCAATATTTTTACTTTCCGAAAATGTACCATGTAAGGAAAGTAGTGTAATCATGAAAAAATTTGACTTCGAGATTTTGGTGTATTTACCCGTTTTGAGGTCTCCTAAATTCATTTATGCTATTTTTACGAGATGTATGTTCGTGTGTGTGTGTGTGTGTGTGTGTGTGTGTGTGTGTGTGTGTGTGTGTGTGTGTGTGTGTGTGTGTGTGTGTGTGTGTGTGTGTGTGTGTGTGTGTGTGTGTGTGTGTGTGTGTGCGTGCGTGCGTGTGTGTGTGTGTGTGAGTGAACACGAAAGCTCCTAAACGGGGCATTCGATTGAGCTCAAATTTGGTATATATGTTACAAACCACCGTCGCAAGACCGGTATTGATTTTGGTGTGTATAGGACAGTGGTTCCCAACCGGGGGGTCGCGACCCTCAAGTGGGTCGCCATGCCTTTTTTCGGGGATCGCAGCAGACCGCTTTTGTAGGAAATTAATAGTAAACTATTTTCACGTTTCTTTGCCATGAGACACCATTTCTGCCTTTTCTTATGGAAAGAAAAAAATCTTTATTCTCGTCAGGGCTTTTGTATCAAAGCTACAAAAACTGACGTCGGTGTAGGTGAATCTAGGAGTGATAACTAATGCTTGAGAACCCATGCATTAAGACAGAAGAATTAGAAATAGGAATTGCAATTACTTTAAAGGGGGTAATTAGTAGCCACCTTGAAGCCCTTCAATCTGAATCGTGCGAAATCCATTTCACACATCTTTAAATGTCACCGATTCTCCTGATGAAGTGCAAGGTGAATTTTTGAATTTGCAAAATGACTCCTCCGCAAGTGGGGTGGGTTTTGGTGTGCTCTGCGTTGCTCATATCCGATAATTTTTCGTGTCAAATGTTAACGCCATTTGCATCTATACTTATCTGCATGAAGTTGAATTTTCAATTCTTTTGCAGAAGAAGACAAAAACCAATAATAAATTAGATGCCTAAGATGACATGCGGTTGAATGTGACCAATATTCAGCCAAGAATAGCCAAACTCGTCAGTCAAATTCAGCCTCAATCATCCTATTAAAAATCAGTACGTACTAAAAAGACATAAATTTTAAATCTCAAGATGTATTTTTTTCATTATTAATTTTTTTTATTGGTCAAACATGGCAGATGGGGGGGGGGGGGGTCGCGAAAGTTTTGGAAAATCTAAAAGGGGTCGCGATTGAAAAAAGGTTGGGAACCACTGGTATAGGACTTATAGTTTTTCTACAGGGCTACGACAAAGATTTCTTTTACATTATGGCATATGGGGAGAAATTCTGGAAAGTGCACAAGCGTTTAAACGGTGCATTCGATTGAGCTTCAATTTGGTATATCTCTTTGAATTATTCATCGATTAAAATTTATTTAAATGCTTGATAATGATCTTAATCGTAAGGGTTCGGAAAGTCGAGTGCAGTCACTCCAGATCTATTATTATTATTTGTAGCGAAAAAAAAAGTATTCCGCGAGGCTTCAATTTTCGCGAATACGACGGACTCGGAAAAATCGCGAAAATTAAAGCCTCGCTAATATAAATGCTTTTATGGTAATACAACTACTTTTTAAAGCCTCCAGCCGATACCACAGGGTCACCCAAGATATAAACACATAGGATAGGTTATTGCTCAGAACTATTAAAATGAGTTTTTGAACTAATTGCACATTTATATACGGTGCATACAAAATTCTCTGGTACACGCAACCACTCTTCATCTGCATCATGGTCAAACCGGAAAAAAAAAAAAAACATGCCAAAAAGAAATCATAGTTTGTAAGCCATATGGATCCACTTGATTTTCAATTTCATTTTGGTCAGGAGAAGAATTTTACAACTATGAATGGGGGAAAGCGACATTTTGGAGTACGATACATGCGGGTTTCGTTAAAGCTATTTAATACAGTTTCTGCTGGAGCCATAGAAATAAAATGATCAATACGGGCAAACGATGGATGTGGAAACGATAGATCGAGGGTTTAGTGTGTATATAGGATGTTTCAAAAAGTTGGCAACGGGCTTTAATTCTTTATCTATTAAAGAGATAAGTGAGCAGTGTGAATTGAAAAAAAATGTTCAAAATAAGGTCAGAAATAAAGACTCCGTTAAGAAAATATTCCTTTCATTCATTTACAAAAAGTTACACTTTTTAAATTTGTATACGACCGCCGTAGAAAAAAAAATTCCCAATCAGTAAAATGTGCCCCATGCACTACGAGGTGATGTATCAAATTTCAATGGTCAAACCGGAAAAAAAAACCATGCCAATATGACCTTTCATCATACAATGTCTCAGAGATGATCGGGGCTACACGTGATTTTGAATGTAAACGTCAATTGCTAGAGTGGAAAAAAAAAAATTTCTTTCATAATTTCTGCACGACCCCTGAAATGCGGTCATTCAGCGTGATTTTTTTTTCCCCATCGAGAGCCATTGAAAAGTGGTTTAAGTCAGCGTTATATTTGTGTTCATATCTCTGACACTTTTTAATGTACGATTCTCAAATTTTGTGTGCCACTTCATGAGTGTATGGGGCACATTTTACTAATTGGAATTTTTTTTGTACAGGGGTCGTATACAAATTTAAAAAGTGTAACTTTTTGAAAATTAACGAGAGGAGTTTTTTTTTTTGTTTTTTTTTTTTTTTGTAGCGAAATCTTTTTTCCGACCTTATTTTGAGCATTTTTTTTTTCAATTTAGACTGGCCACTTATCTCTATTTGACAAAGAATTAAAGCCCGTTACCACCTTTTTGGGACACCCTGTATAGTACATTTATCACTTTAGGTAATCATCAGCGCAATAAATTGAAAAAAAAAAAAAGAGAAAGAAAGAAACGGAGTTATGATGTTTATTTTATATCAAGAATGTCAAGTTGTTGTAATTAAAAGTAAAAGCGTAACTCATCCTCTTTAATTGCTTTGCCATTCATTAACCCTTTAACGCGCACTGATCCCGCTCTGGGAACACCCAACTCTGACGTTTTGACTGTTGCCAGTCACGAAGAATAGATTTGATTTCTATAAAAATAGTTGCGGGTGACATTGTTCCGCGAGAATCTTTTACTTTTGAGCACGTCCTTTCCCGTCAAAAAATGGTCACAATTATTTTTAACAGCACTGACATCTGCTGAAAAATGGAAGAATGCGAGAACAACTGGATAGATTGCCCAATGCTGAAAAAAGGGCAGCCGTTGCCATCGCTCGACTTAACTACCAGCACAGCCAGCTGCCGTCAAAAAAGGGTCTCTAAATCTGTGGCACGCGATGAACGTTTCGATCGTCCGCCATCTTGCTGGTAGTTAAGTCGAGCGATGGCAACGGCTGTCCTTTTTTCAGCATTGGGAAAGGGTTGCGCCTCAAAGAGTTAATCAAGAGTGTGTGTCAAACATTACTTGCAAGTAGTTTCTCAAAAAGAGATAGGTATATATAAGACAAAAAGCGCTGTGGCCGATGAATATTTTAAAAACATATCACTTAATTTGTTTAGCAATCGATAAACATAAAGATGTGCTTTACACAAATAAGAAACCTTTTTTTCTTCTTAATGAGACTGGATGTTATGAGAGAAATTCTAAGAGATACTAAACAATTATATTTAACTGAAATTAAAACACTTAATTAAACACAAAATAAAACAAATTCTTAACATGTTATTAGATTGATTTTAGTTAACAAGTTGCTTAGCATTACCCTGAAAAAATATTGTTAACTGTGCCCTTTCTCCACTGGGGAAAAAAAGTGCATATTTTCTATTACTATACAAAAATCTAAAATCACTTCTGAAAAATTCAGAACGAAACGAGATTTGAGTTAAACGGTTAAATGCTAAAAACCTTAAGTATGACATTATAGTTTTAGACTAGCTGAAGTACCCGTCGTTGACGGGTTAGTACTACTAAATGCAAATTTCCAAAATGCAAGAACTTTCGCCAGCATTGTAGGAGTACACAGAATGGATGTAGTATGTTGCCAAAGTAAAAAAAGCGAAGTTATAATTTTTATGTATTGTTAAAATATTACAGGTAAGAGAGTAACTAAGTAATATCATTTCATTCGCTTTAGTCGTAATTATGTGATGCGCGAACGAATATTTACGCATATTAAAATAATTTTCGCAAAATCTAATCAATATTTTAGAAAAATTGGAAGCCTAGAATTTAAGTTGAGTGACAACCTATCATGTCACCCAATTTCGTTTCATTCCCTGCAGTCTTTATTCCGTGATGCTGGAACAAAATTTCAGCATTTTAAAACGATTTTCACAAAATCTCAAAATGTAATCAAAATATTTTTAAAATTCAACGCCTATAAATTAAGATTAGCAACTACCTATCCTATCACCCAATTTCGTATCATTCGTATTAGTCGTTATTACGTGATGCTTGAAGAAATATAAACGTATTTTGAGAGAATTTTCACTAAATCTCAAAATCTAATAAAACTGTTTAAAAAATTGGACACCTATAGTTTATGTTGAGCAACCATCTATCATGTGACCCAATTTCATATCATTCGCTTTAGTCGTTATTACGTAATGCGTGAACAAAGATTCACTCAGTTTTAAACGATTTTCGCAAAATCTCGAAATCTGATGGATTTTTTTTAATTAGATGCTTATAGTTTAAGGTGAGTGACTACCTATCATTTCACAAAGTATCATTTTTTCACCTTTGCAGTTATTACATGATGTGCGAACACAAATTTACGCAGTTTGAAACGATTTTCGCAAAATCTCAAAATCTAATCAAGATTTTTTAAAAATTCGACGCCAGTGTTTCAAGTTGAATTACCACCTATGATGATACCAAATTCCATTTCAATCGCTTCAGTCGTTTTTACTTGATGGTCGAATACAAAAGTAAGCAGTTTGAAACATTTTCGCAAAATCTCAAAATCTAATCAAGATTTTTAAAGAATTTACGCCTCTATTTCAAGTAGAATGAACACCTATTACGCCACCAAATTTCATTTCATTCGCTTTAGTCGTTATTACGTGATCGCGAACAAAAATTACGCAGTTTAAAACGATTTTCGCAAAATCTAATGAATTTTTTTTTTAATCGGCGCCTATGTTTTAAGTTGAGTGACCACCCATCATGATACCCAATTTCATTTCAATTGCTTCAATCATTTATACGTGATGCTCGAACACAAATTTACGCAGTTTGAAAGGATTTTCGCAAAATCTCAAAATCCAATAAAGATTTTTAAAAAATTCGACGTCTATGTTTTAAGTTGAGGGACCACCTATCATGACACCCAATTTCATATCATTCGCTTCAGTCGTTTTTACGTGATGCTTGAACAAAAAAAGCGTCACGGACAGAATGGCAGAACGACAGACAAACTTTTTTTTTGAGGGTCGCACCGGATTCCCTGGTGCTTGAAACGGATATAAATCGCAAAATTTTTGAATTCCAAGAAATGTACAGACAAAATCTAATTTTATAGATATCCTACGAGTGAAATTGATTTGTAAGTGACACATGCTGGTGAACTTACCTTTTTATTTAATTACTTTCTTATGTATTTACAATTTATCTGGAATATTGGATATAAGATAACTCATTAGGTACACTTTATGTTTTCATTTTTTCCTTAAAAATTGAATGACATTTCTGCATTATATTTTAAAATGGCACTTCTGCTGCATCAATAATTTCTCTTTTTGAAAAAAAGTATTAACCATAAATTTAGTTTTTATACATTGAAATATGTATATCAATGAGTACTATTAGCTGTCAAAAATTTGTGCATTAAGATAAATTGAACCACACGTTGGGAATTTCTTTTGCCTCTCCTGTAAAATTACAAATACGACAGAAGTACCCTTTTAAAATAAAACGGTTCAAATGTAACTTCATCAGAGGTACATTGACTGTCTTCCCCCTCTCTCTTACTTTCTTACTTCCATCTATTCTCCAGCGCAATGTCCCGAAAAATATGAAAAATTTCTCGCTCTCTCGTATGGAAGCGAAATTTCCAACCAAGAAAAATGTTCTTATATGTCACCTCTGAATTTTCAAAATGTCACTGTCAGTATTGATAGGAAAGCTAACTGTACAAGTACAGCCCTTTAATTTATTCTACTCTATATTTACACAAGCAAGAGGAATTTTTAATACGAAATGTCTCCTCATTTTTTAGTAATAAAAAATTTCTCATTAAAAATTAGAAATGAAAAGAATTGAGCCCTGCGCTCAGTTGTCCTTGCCAAGAATATGCCTTTACATCAAGTACAAACCTGACCCTAAATAATGTCACAAGCACCCATTATTGAGCACATTTCAATGCACTTGTTTATGAAAGCCTCACCATGGCACAGTGTTTATGCCACTGAAAATGGTAGATGACCGAAATGTGAAGGTCCCGGTTTCGGGTCCCATCGCGCGGCTGTCGATCTAACGGTCTGGAGTTTTGGTAGGTTTCCTCCAGATGTAACGTGAATACGCGTTAGAACCTCTTAGAAAGTCCTGCTACCGAGGCACCCCCCCTTTTGCAGATCGCCCTAGTGTAGCGTTGCCATAATCACACAACCAACCACTTGTTTATGTTTATGTTTGTGTACATACAGAATAATGTATAATTAACGAGTTCGATTCCATCGTTGAAAAAATCATTTCCCTTCTGTCCCCAGTACTGCTTCCTGGTTTTCACCTTTCAATACTGAGGCATTCAAAGTCGGACAAATTCCCTGTCCATTTTAAGAAATATTAATTAGAAATTAAATTGAGAAAAACCGACAGGAATTTGTATTATTTTGATGAATCGTTTCGCTAAAATAATATTTTTTTCGCCTAATACAAAGGGAAAAAATTACATGTGTACTTCAGATTATTTTTTCGGGTAGCTGTACCGATAGGAGCACACCCATGGACAATCCATTGACTAATATTCGAAGCTCCTTTGTATGTAAAGTATTTCTGAAAGTATACATAAAACTTCCTTGCCTTGTTATGGTTTTAACACATCTAAAAAAGGAACACACAAAGAAGAAAAATCAACCGAATTTATTAGTAGTCAGCAAATTGTACAGCTTTTTAATGAACGTTGTTGGAAGATTTCGATGGACGTTGTTGGCGAGAAAGTGTCCGTAGTTCGTTAAAATTTTTTATTTGGGAATACCTTATTCCCCCGTATACGATATATATTTCGGTTACACACATAACCATCTTCAGTCGTTTCTGGATCTCTCACTAATGGCGGCTTCTTTTTATATCTTCTTCGTTCTTCTTCTTGAAAGTTCGATGCATGACGTCATCCCATGATTGGTCGATTGTATGAAGCGTATGAAGATGGTTATGTGTGTAACCGAAATATATATCGTATACGGGGGAATAAGGTATTCCCAAATAAAAAATTTTAACTAATTAATCCGCCGTATTAAATAATGTTTTATATGTTTTTATTGTGTCCGTGGTTCTTTGGCAAAAGTCATTAGCAAGCCCAGGTCTTGCGTGTTTTGGCGGACGTAAATGGTGAGTCAGTGTTCTTGTCAAAAAAGGCGTTCCCAGTATCCTATTGACACAATGTTCATGGCTTTTAATAAAGTCGTTGGTGTACCGATGTTAACAGATTCTGGTCTGCACAGCGAACCGTTATTCTCGTATCTTGTTGGATTAAATAGATGAGCCGATGTTGGAAGCTTTCGATGGAATTGATGGCGAGCCGATGTTGAAGGCTTTCGATGACTTTGATGGCGAGATGATTTTCGCGGCTTTTCCTGAAACTCATTCGAAATTTCTCATCTTTGATTGTTGGTAGATGTTGTTGATGAGACAGTGTTCGCTAAAGGGTGCCTTTTCATTGAGAATGGTTCATCGCTTTTAAAAAAGTCGTTTGCGGATCCATATTAATTGCTTCCGGTCTACAAAGCTAGAGTGTCGAAATGCGCAGCTCTCTGTGGATGTTGTTCTAGTGATCCGAAGTGGATGGTCCTATGGAGTCAAATCAGATGACGTCAAAGAGTTATTAAGAGTCGTGTGTTGTTATCAATGCTCTAAAGTACGGCTATAAGCATGGTTAAAATGGTGGAAGATTGAATGATGAGAAAAACATGCATATAAAAGGGCACTGTTAACTGAATAGGTGAAAAAGAGCTCTGTAAAAATTTCAAACAGCAGTTGAAGGAACACACAAAGTAGTTATTCATTGCTTACTCGTTAACCCTTTAAATTTTAGGGATTAAGCAACAGAAAAGAGCTCTTAAAATGTGCCGCTTAAATGTTCCTTTCTTAGGACTATCCGTTCGCTCTGGACTTGGAGCTCGAGGTGTTGTTCGACGCACCCAGACAGTTTCTCCAGGGACCCAGAAGTAGTCATCAATACTTAAGAGGGCAGTTTCCTCCATACAGTCATCCAAAAAACGATCCAGAAGTCCCGGAGGATAACGGAGAGGTTTTGGACGTTCGCAGTTTCGAATGATCCTTGCCGACAGGATCGGGCCCTCGGTGATTTCAATTTCCGGGAAGAACATTTCGGGACAATCAAACGATGTTATAGGTAAATAACACTAAAGATGTAATTAGGAGGAAAGATACTCGACAGTTTTGAAATTCGAAGCAGTTCAATCGCAGTTTAAATGAGAGCATTCAAACATAAAGTTTTAATAGTTTAGTAAGAACTGAAATTCATCGTTGATTGTTGCAAATTTTACTTTTCTATAACAAACAGCTCCATTGCGACTTAAAACAATACGATTACGTTCACATTATTGACAACAATATTAAATCTTACAGAGTTAAAAGAATCATTGTTTAGAAACATGATGTTACTGTACTGCTGTATTGATAGAATTTGATTAATGTATATCACTATAGGCACAGTGCATGGCTGAATAAAGAACTGCTATTACCAGAGGTGACCAGCAGCGATGAGACGGGCTCAGCGCGAGCCGAAAACCCGGGCTCGGGCACTTGAGAAATTTCTCTTTTATTGAACACTAGCGACGCGGCCCGGCTTCGCACGGGGACAATGTATATACTAATGTGGGGAAGTGTGGAGTGATTAATAATATGATTAGTCTATACTACAGGATATGTTTGTATGCAATATTTACAGCTGATTTTTCATGAGACAGTACAAACATGTTTTTTTTAGAGTTTATTCTCGAGAGCGCGACATATAACTGGCCGTGTGAGAAATACTCAACGCTCAAATCTAAGCCTGCAACGTTGAAAGTTTGACCCTGTCATTTATTAATGGTCATCACAAAAGATAGCTTTACCGGAAATTGCAGGCGCTTAAACTGAAACGAGGAAATAAGAATGACATTTAAAATGTGATAGGCACTCAAAAGCGGGTTTTGTTAAATGTTGTAAGTAAAGCAAGGATGAATGTACGGTTTTCAAATACGTAACTTCCGCTTTTGTGTAAAATCGGAATTTACAATGTGTCTGGTTTTACGATCTTATGTCTACCTGAATGGCCTGAAAACATTAGAATAATTTTTTTTGTGCAACACTAGGGTCCAAGGCCCCCAGACTCGCTACGCTCGCTTTTCGTATGAGGCATTCGGCCCCTAATAAGGCTTATTCGTAAAAAAGACATAAGTTCAACAGACAAAACCCGAAGAGTGGATCAGATACAATGTTACTGAACTACACATTGCTTGGTTCTTGCATGTTCATTGGTACATAAAAATTTAAACTTCACACTACAGTAGACCCCCTCCCCCTCATAACACGGAAGATATTTTGCTATGGGAATCCGTGTTGTACGGGTCCTGAGCTATTCTCCACCTGGAGTGCGGACTCCGCTTTATAATCGCTGGAAAAATTATTTGCACTCCTCAGAAACACAATGATATTTAATGTTGCCATTCAAAAGTTATATTAATTAGGAGCTAAAGCGTAATAAAATCAGAACATTTGTTTCAGCTGTATTTTTAATAATGTAAAACCTATTGGACATCTTGCGAATTTGTCACCCATGGCGATTTTTCATTATTTGGCGACTTGCGTAAATGTAAAGTTAATAAAAGCTACGGAACAGATAGGATAGCTTGCCACCCATGGTGACTTTTCATTATTTGGCGATTGATACATGCTCACAACCTATAATTACTGTTCATTTAAGGTTATCGGAAAACCGTTATCCATATTTTCATTTACATAATCGTTTGCAGATTGGCGTACTTAGCACCACGAATTATACCATCTCGTCGCGCTAGCAAATATCCAAAGTGTACTGCAACTGCTATAATGGCATAGTTAACGCCGCCAAATATTTCTACTGGTAGCAAATAATCCAACTGGACCGAACCGGCTTTAAAATAATCTGCATTTTAATTATTTTTCATTTTCAAGATATTAGTTATTCTGTTTTGGAAAAACGGATAATCGCTAATTCTAAACTCCTGTTGTCTAAGCGAACTTACTATTTGAAAATTGTCAACTTTGTGTAACGCATTTTGAGTTACTTATTTCATATAGTTTTAATTTTGGCGTAAAATGGGTGTATTTCTACTTCATGTTCGACAATTTCACGTGATACTACATACTTGGAAACGCTTTGTTGCAAAGGAATGAATGATTTTATGCCAAATCTGGCAACCATTATGTTTATTTTTTCAGTTTTTTATTAATATCTTCTAAAATAATTCGATTTTCGAAATTTAATTCAGCTTAGCAGGTTCCTCGGAATTTTTCGAATCTGTGGGCACATTAGTCGAAACTCAAATCCCCACGGTTTAGGAGGAGATAGGCCAACAAGCTTTGACAGCGCCAGCGGCCTTTACTTTTTTTTAGAATAGAGAGAAATAACAATAACATACATAAATGTCATAGAAATCGATGTATATTTACGACAGCTAGAGCACGGACGGACGGACAGACAGACAAACTGAAATCATAAACACTTTTCAACCTTGTAAGAAAGCGTTAAAAAGTGTTAATTTATAATGGCGATCACACTCAAACAGTATATACGTTTATTTCATGCATCGATAAACTTTAACACAGTTTGAAGTTACCGTTAAACTCATATTAAAAATTAAAATTCATTTTACACAAAAAACTCCGTAATCAATTCAAAGTTATTTTCTAATGTAAATATACACCGTACCAGACGTAAACTTTTCGTTGACAAATATGAACTCCATGTCTTTTAATAATCTCAAGATAGAACCTCCCACCCCCTTTTTTTTTATTCATTTGTTGCTGAGGCAGCCTCGTTAGCAAATGTGAAACAAAATATTAAAATTGAGTGCTGGTGTTTATAATCTCGTTCACATGCTAGGTTGCAAAATTAAAAACATAAAACTGGTTAAGAGTCACGGCGGGAAATGTTTTATTCCTTCACCGTTATGATCGCTGCGCTTTACCAAATTTCCAATGTTTACATTATTGAAACTTAGTTTGGGTACCAAAGACCTAAGCAAGCAGCTATGGAGAGTGTCCACTACTATAATATACCTTCGCAATCCCGAAGAAATAATTTTATTTATGAAAAAAAATTAAACTCATAAATCAGGAAAAATCCGGATAATTGTGACATCAATATGATGTCATACTTACTTGCAACAGCTACTTTTGTCACGCAAATGATTAACTTTTTTTACTCTCTGAAATAAAATGGATCTGAAAAGAGCGAAAAATCGCTTAAAAATGAGGGAACGGGTGGATTTTCAGATTTTTAAAATAGCGCATACTATTTTCTATATTTCTATACATATTTATGGAAAATTTCAAGCGGATCGTACAAATGGTGTAGATATTATTAAGCTTTTCAGTGCTTAATTTCGTAATCTTTTTGCAGTAATGGTGGAACTGAGTTTTATCTTGAGTGAGGGATCAGCGTAACTATATAGTAGGATGATACGCTTTAAAGAATAACTTCCCATAGAACGCAACGTATTGGGAATATTTTGAGTGCTCCAGGAGAAAAACTATAAATGCTACAAATACCATTTTCAATAGGGTACATGGTACAGTAGATAAGAGCAAAATATATAAATTTCGTAGAAATCGATGCATATTTACGGAAATTAGAGCACGGACGAACATTTTATTTTGGCGTAAAATGGGCGTAATTCTAACTCATGTTTGTAAATTTCACGCGATTCTAGATACTTGGAAACGCTTTGTTGCAAAGGAATGAATGATTTTATGCCAAATCTGGCAACCATTCGGTTTGTTTTTTCAGTTTTTTATTAATATCTTCTAAAATAATTCGATTTTTGAAATTTAAATCAGCTTAGTAGGTTCCTCGGAATTTTTCAAATCTGTGGGCACCTTAGTCGAAACTCAAATCCCATACGGTTTAGGAGGAGATAGGTCCATAAGCTTTGACAGCGGCCTTTACTTTTTTTTAGAATAGAGAGATAATAGATGGCAACACCATAGCAGACAATTATATCTCATATTGTTCTTTAGCATTTTTGTCAATTCCAAAAACAAAAACATTTTATAAGTTTGTATGTTTTTTATTAATGCTACATAAAAAGATATTTTTAATATTAAATTTTAAATCTGATGAAGGAAATATTTCATGACTTTTACTTGTTAAAGTGAAATTTTACTAACTTGAAATCAGCATACTTATTTTTAAAAATTAAAAATACAGGAAAGGGAAATATTTTTCTACAAAGAAAATCTTATGGGAAGACATTGCAAGGAAATAAAATTGCGGATTACTTTAAGGCAGTAGTTCGAGAAAACAAATTCTGCAACTTCGTAGACAAACTAATGCACCAGGAAATCCGAAAAAATAAGGATTTTTCATCATAAGCTAAACTACGCACTACAATAAACTAAAAATTCTGTACGTTTTATGAAACTTTCAAGAAAAAAATCTTAAACATAGAATTGCAGGAAAATCTTTCGAATAGCTTGACATATTTTGCAATTTGTTTAATTTTTAGGAACATTTTCAGAAACTTTGTAATTGATTCAGGTTTATTGTTCACTACAATACATAAAGGCGTAACAAACAAAGATATCATTAAAAATAATTATTTTAATCTTTTGATTTGCTTCAAAATGAAATATTTACATAATGTATTTTTATGTTGATAAGTTTTTTTTTTTTTTTTTTGTCATTGTAATCCATTGTTTCTACCTTTCCGTTAAATTTTCAATTGTATTTGTATTTACTCTTGAAAAAACAGGAGGAATTCCTTATATTTATAAAATGTATCTAATACGTGTTAATTTTTAAATTAATTAAAGAAATTTAATGGGTGTTGTTTAAAAAAAAACTTTTTTTAATCATTAAAATCATAAGTAATGACTTTTAGCGATTGAAAATTCCTTTTGTATTATAGTTCAATAGAAGTAAGTTAGATGGCAGCACCAAAGCTTTATTCTTTTAAATTAAGTAATTTCTATTTGCGTTTAAATAAATGACAAGATAATAATGTTTTTAAATTATAAATTTTTCAGATAAATGGGTCCGATCCAATTATATACGTACTTCGTGCGAAAATTGAGTTTAGAGCTATATGTAGGAGCAAAATAACTGAGGCAGTTGTATAGATAGGAGCACAAAATTTAAAAAGTGGCCTGGGCAAAAAAAATGTTACAGTCAGGCCCTAAACCCATGGGCACCGGGAAGGGTGTGCAAAGGGGTGCACTTGCAGCCCCCTGTAATTTGAAATATATATATATAGTAAACTTGAAAATATAATAATTTTTACTTTCCGAACATGTACCATGTAAGGAAAGTATTGTAATCATGAAAAAATTCGAATTCGAGATTTTGGTGTATTTACACGTTTTGAGGTCTTCTGAATTCATTTATGCTATTTTTACGAGATGTATGTATGTATGTGTGTGTGTGTGTGTGTATGTGTGTTTGTGTGTATGTGAGTGAACACGATAGCTCCTGAACAGGGCATGCGATTGAGCTCAAATTGGGTGTATATGTTATAAACCACCGTCGCAAGACCGGTATTGATTTGGTGTGTATAGGACTTACAGTTTTTCTACAGGGCTACGACAAAGATTTCTTTTACATTATGGCCTATGGAGGAAAATTCTGGAAAGTGCGCTAGCGTTTAAACGGTACATTCGATTGAGCTCAAATTGAGTATACATGTTATAAACCACCGTCGCAAGATCTGTATTGATTTTGAAGTGTATAGGACTTACAGTTTTTCTACAGGGATAAAATAAAGATTTCTTTTACATTATGGCCTATGGGGAGAAATTCTTGAAAGTGCGCTAGCGTTTAAACGGTACATTCGATTGAGCTCAAATTGGGTATAAATGTTATAAACCACCTTCGCAAGACCGGTATTGATTTTGATGTGTATAGGACTTACAGTTTTTCTACAGGGCTACGACAAAGATTTCTTTTACATTATGACCTATGGAGGAAAATTTTGGAAAGTGTGCTAGCGTTTAAACGGTACATTCGATTGAGCTCAAATTGGGTATACATGTTATAAACCACCATTGTAAGACCGGTATTGATTTTGATGTTTATAGGACTTATAGTTTTTCTACAGGGCTACGACAAAGATTTCTTTTACATTATGGCCTATGGGGAGAAATTCTTGAAAGTACGCTAGCGTTTAAACGGTACATTCGATCGAGCTTCAATTTGGTATATATGTTTGAATTATTCATCGATTAAAATTTATTTAAATGCTTGGTAATGACCTTAATCGTAATTGTTCGGAAAGTCGAGTGGAGTCACTCCAGATTTTTTTTCTGTTTTTTTTTTGCTTAGTACAGTAAAAAAAACGCCCGACTATTTTGAATTCTACCTGTAATTGTCACGTTAAATTAGCTTTTTAGACCTGTGTTTATGGATCAATCTTTTCTACCATTGTACATCAATTCTAAATTTCTGAGAAGTCGTTCACATATTTATTTTTGAGAGGGACTTCTCATAGGGGATTATGTTGGGTGCCCCCACAGTATAATGACCAACACTTCCGGCCATAGTAGTCCTGAATGGCGCACTGGGAGTGCCCGCCGTTAGGAAAAAAAAATATTTTGAAACAATGTATAATTAAGTGCAATTAGTTTAGGAGTTAAGGCTTAAAGTTTGGCATTTCTCTCTAACATTAGAGAGGCAATTTTTCAGAGATATAAACTCAAACACTAGTTGAAAATGAATTAAAATTTGCATTTTGAGTATTTGACGTGATAATTTCGAATATTAAGTGAAGGCATCACTGTATCGTTTTCGAAACTTGGGCTCTGTTTTAATATGTAGATGACATCTAAGCCAATTGTAGTGTGCCCCGTAGTGTATTTAAGGCAAACCTTCACATGGGTCTCTGCCAACGGGAGGTTGTCTTGGACGGAGGTATTTTTAAGGGGTTCTGACGCGTAGTTAAGTGACTCTGTAGAAAACCACCCAAAACTCCAGGCCATTAGATCAACAGCCGCGCCGTAAGCTATAACCCTGAACCTTCACATTTCAGCCATCTACCATTTTCAGTGCCTTAAGCACTGGACCATGATGGGGACCCTTAAGCCAAAAATTGCTATGCACATCGATGCTAGACGAACATTATTACGCCTGAGTTTTTCTGAAAAAATTTGTTTGCTGTAAAACAATTTTATTAAAATTAACTGAATTTAAATAATTAATTATTATCGTTCTTAAATTAAGATATTATTAATTAGGCTAAATTAATAGTTTACGATTTGGGGTTTTTCATCTATGCATAATATTATCACGATGTTTATTTCAAATATTGATGTTACATTTTCCAATCAAGATTCTTCTCTTTTCGAAAGCCTAACAGTCTGTCTGTCTTGATCAACAATTTTTTAATGAACCACAATTTTCTTCTCATAGCATTGTGAAGGTGATATAAATTCAGCACTTCCGAAAATCACAGAACTCATGAATTCTCTAAAATTCAACTTTTCTTTCAATTGCAATATTGTCTCTTTGTTTACTTTTTACTTATAATATTAAATTTTTACAGATTTTTTTCCCCGGTCTTGACAACACTCAATATTTCTTACTCAGTATTGCCATCATTTGGAAGTCTTTACTTACTGTATCATCTCACTTGCTGCACCTCTATATATAGTTTCATCATCATTCCACAGCAGCAATAATGCCCCGTGTGGAGATATTAGCTTTTTTGCTGTTTTATTTCTAAACGTTTGCACGAGGTACCCATAGAGGAGGAATAATTGGAAAGAGCATCCTATTGCATTTTCCGGCGAAAATTGAAGATGAGACAACTGCGTTGAGGGGAAATTTAATTTACAGATTTGGCTAATTATCGCCTTCCGTTTCTCCAAATTAAGCATTTTACTATACTAGAGAGCAAAACAGATAAGGGAAATAATGAAATAGTTTTTGCAGCACTATTTCCATAAGTTCCGTGACTTACATGTTTGTTTCAGTTTAGGGTTACAAACGCTCTTTCCACCCATTCCTTCTCTATGGTGGTTCTTGCTGAGCGTCCGAGAATTTAGAAATTTCCAATCCACTTTCTTTGATTTGGCTTCTCTAAGTCAGTTCGTTTTAGCATGGCCATCAAGCATGTTGATGGTCTTTCACATTATCTAATTCGGGGTATGGAGATTTGTTTCACTTTGCTTATTCTTTCGGAATGTATTACGCATACACACACACATACATATGTGTGTATGTATGTATATATGTATGTATATCTTGGGTGCACTCCCCTGGAAAAAATCCTGCTGGCGCCCTTGCCTAAACCTATCAGCATTTGTTCAAAATTGAGTCCAACTTTTGATCCTCTCTTTGTAAGATTTATTATAAAAAATATCTCATCGGTTTTAAGATATGTACGTTAAGCTTTGAAATTATTTTAATTTATACCTTAAAGAAGTCTATTTTTGTAGTGTGTGTTTGTGCATATAGATATTTAAATCTATGCACAAACACACACTACATAAATAAATTTCTCACTTCTCACACTTAAACAATTATTATAACAAAAAACTTACATTTTTTGTTAAAATAAATGTTATTCCTTATACAAAAATACTATAATATTCTTTGTTGCGATGTGTTTACATATTTAGTTTTTAAAGTACTTATTTAATATATTTCTGTAGTATGTGCCCAAAACAACTTAAATGCATAATATGCAATTTCTTATAAGTGCAAAGAGCCAAAAATTTGTCTTTGCCCTGAGCCCAATACTGTGATCATCGGGCATTGGGAGAAGTTTGTTTAGTTATTGGGGAGCTAAAGGTTTCAAGTGTTCTCTATTCCACACTCTAAAACCTGATTTAGCATTGGTCAACATCACCACTTGTAAAACTGCATAAAACGCTCTCCGTAACTGTTTGCTGGGATTTGTGGCCTCAAACTACCTTCAAAAATGTAAACATTGAAATCGAAAAAAGTGCAGCGATACTAGTGGTTAACCCTTTGAAGCGCAACCCTTTCCCAATGCTGAAAAAAAGGGCAGCCGTTGCCATCGCTCGACTTAACTACCAGCAAGATGGCGGACGATCGAAACGTTCATCGCGTGCCACAGATCTAGAGACCCTTTTTTGACGACAGCTGGCTGTGCGGCATAGCCATCTGCGTCAGAAAAGGGTCTCTATATCTATGGCACGCGATGAACGTTTCGATCGTCCGCCATCTTGCTGGTAGTTAAGTCGAGCAATGGCAACGGCTGCCCTTTTTTCAGCATTGGGCAATCTATTCAGCTGTTCTCTCATTCTTCCCTTTTTCAGCAGATGTCAGTGCTGTTAAAAATAATCGTAACCATTTTTTACGGGAAATGACGTGCTAAAAAAGTAAAGGATTCTCGCGGAGCTCTGTCACCCGCAACTATTTTTATAGAAATCAAATCTATTCTTCGCGTCTGGCAACAGTCAAAACGTCAGAGTTTGGTGTTCCCAGAGCGGGAACACTGCGCGTTAAAGGGTTAAGTAGCATGAGTTTGATATTTTAAACTCATGAGCTTCGAGATTTCACTAAAAGTTTGAGTTTAGTGAGAATTTTAGACTGTGTTGAAGTTTATCGCTTCATGAAATAAATGTAAATATTGTTTATTTGTGTGTCGTCGTCTTTTTAAATAAACATTTTCTGAATATTGTCTTCTATTCGGTGGCAGTTATCGAGTGAGGTGTTGAGCTATCTGTACGCACGATTGCCGTTATCCAACTTTCTAAGGGAAGTGTAACCTCTAGCAGATATGGGCAACCTTTGAAAAGTTGCGGGTCAAACTTCAGGATGTTAGCGAAGTCGCTGGCCGTATGCTTGGGATTTATATGGGAT